>NJRQ01000220.1:210132-228749 GCA_003063805.1 Aphaenogaster ashmeadi | reverse complement strand
GAAGAGAAGACTCATCTATTATTTTATGATTGTTGTGTAAAATATAATTATGCAATATTACATATGTGAGGAGATAATTATTGGGTCTCACATGATTAAATATCTTTGTTTCAAGTGAAGTATAAAGTCAAGTTATCTATAAGAATGGATAGGCTATGAAAAATTAGAATATATATAATTGGTTTGTTATAAGAATAAATGTAATTAATAATCATCAAAAAGTATATCTTTCTTATTAAATAAATTAGTTGAATTGTATTATCTGATAGTAAAATATTTTCTGTCGGTCTTTTATATTTGTTCGTAAAATGAATGAATATCGAAAGAGATGAATTGTTTATATAATATTTAATCACAAATTTCACGTTCTATTTAAAAAATATTTGCAAAACGGAAAATAAAGTAATATAGCTGAATTAATAATTTTTTTTCTACTATGTATTATAGATAAGCCATTTTTATTTTACATAAATAATGCAAAAAATGCATGAACGTATTGTTCCAATCTTCATAATTCATGAAATACAAATACCATGAAAAAAATTAAATAAAAGTCAATATTAAAAGTTATTAAAACTTATAATATATTCAATAATCAAAATATTAAAACTTATAATATACGTGATAATAAAAATGCCGATATAATATTATTAGCATGTCATATTTTCATAATATTTTTAATTTCGTGAAAATTCTTCTGCTTGACTTTTGTGTATAGTTGCATTCTTATATGTATAATAAATCGAATAATTGTCCAGGATTAAATATTCATTGTACTTATTAATTCTAATTTGTCTAGCCCATTCATTTTAAAACAATAGATCTATGAGATGTTATATGTATATTTTATTCTTACATTATCGACTTAATATATACATAATATCTATGGCAGATTTCATAGTCGGTTCTTAAGCGGTGTCTACAATGAGATTTTAAGTCGTAAGATTTAACATATCGACCAATCACAATCAAATTTGCGATTTTACTTTTAGAATGCTCAACTGTGATTGGTCGATATGTTAAGTCTTACGACTTAAAATCTCATTGTAGACACCGCTTTATAAGATCGTCTTAAGTCGAGTCTTAGGTCTTAAGATTCAGCCAATGAAATAACCGTATAGCATCTTGAGATCATGTTTAAGACGATCTTAAATATAAGAACCGGCTATGAATACCGCCCTATATCTTACATATTTTTCATAAATCCATTACCTCGAATTAAAGATAATCTGCCGCAGCAGCGGAATTGTTCCAAATTACAATTGAACTGTAAAGTACAAACAACACACACATATCCAAATTATAGTGACGTCCAAAATCATTAATATTTAATTGAAATAATTATTTCGCGCGTTAAAGAATTATAAACAAATATTTCTACGATTAAATAAAATAATAAGTAATAAATTTTATTCACCCTATGGTTGCTCCGATATCTTCCAGGTTTTTCCTTCTCCTCTCAGGTTTCTTCGTTATACTCACACTCGCGAAAGCATGGTTAATTACCAACGCGAGCACCTAATTACCGGAATACGATATGATTGCGCGACATTTTACACAGCATTCCGTTACACGCATTTTATTACAACGCAACGGACGAGTAACGCGAGAAATATACGAAAATAACAAAGATACGATACGCCGTTTCTTTTTTTATTACTGTTTCCTAAAATTAACTATATTCATGTGTTCGCAGAATATAGGAAATGTTATTAATAAAAGCTCGATATATCACGATTTTCCATCACTCGAACTATTCGACAATTAGTTTTTTACTTCGCGCTCTCCGTATCCGAAATTACGAGGAAACTCCGTTTGGATCTTTAATTACTCGCTTCGAAAGAAAAGATCGCGTGAGATAACGCTCCGATAACAAGCCATCGCTTCGACGCGCCGTTCACGGAGACGTTAATCGCGAGAGTTAATTGGCCGCACGGGTGAACGGTCGTTAATTGCTAAAGGAACGATCGCGTTTCGAAGAGTAATACGGAGCGGCTCTCGCGAAGACTTCCTGTCGATTCGAGTGCCGTCATACAAATGGTGCCAGCATTTACACCTTACGCGTAAACAACGAATCGTCCATCGCTCCGTACACAGACACCAAGGACAACGGAGTTTATCATTTCGAAATATCCAATACTTTGTAAAATAAGTTTCGCGATGCGAATGTAAACAAGGTGACCGCGAAGCCAATTTTTTTGCGCCAGGAAAATGTAATAAGATGAATAGGTATATTTACCAGGATTGGAAAAGTTACTTTTAAAAAGTAACTCGTTATCGCTACTCGTTACTCACTGAAAAAAGTAACTTGTTACCGTCATTCGTTATCCATTGGAAACAATAAGTTGTTACCGTTATCGTTATTCAAAAAGTAATCAGTCGTTACAACTTTTGTTACTTTATCATCAAATTTTGAAGACCTTTTTAGAGTGACATCCGATTGCCTACGTCGCTAATTAACCAGATCAACACAAAGTCTATGAGTGGTTAGAATTAATCGCAATATGATCAAACATAACGCTCCCCTTTTTTAAAACTCGCTTGGCTGTTCCATATATGTATATATATATATTATACATGTGCAAGGTAAAAGTAACGATTTATATGTATTCTCATAACCGTTACCCAAAAAATATAACTGCGTTACTGTCACCGTTACTAATAAAAAATATAACGTCGTTATCAAAAAAAGTAACTGTAACGGTAACGACGTTACAAATAACGCGTTATTTTCCAATTCTGATATCTACTATATATAATATATATTTAATCAAAAAATTAAATTAAATTAAATTAAATTAAATTAAATATACACTGAAAAAAATCAGGCTGCATTAATTGGAATTCTGTTAGATTCAACCAGTATATCTGTTGGAAAATGAACGAATCAGAATTCTTTTAGGAATTACCATATGAGCATGATTAATTTCTTCCTGTTAAATATACCAGAATTCCTTGTTAATGTTCGCCCAACTCGCACAATAATAAAACTGCTAGAGTGCGTTCCGGGTAACGTTAACCAGAATTTTGGTTGCACACGTTCCTTTGTAACTAGAAGTTTTATTAATCCAACTGGAAAATACTAATCAAATCCTTATAGTTAAGTTTATCAAACGTTCTAGTTACAAAAAATTGAGTCCAATCACGATAACCAAAAATTCTGTTCCGTCTCACCAGAATGCATTCTATCAGATATGTCTTGTTCATGTAATCAAACCATTTTTCTCAGTGTATATTCTCTATATATGTATATAATATATTATATAATATATATCTTTTTCCATATATTGTCCATGCATCATTTTCTTGTATTTCAAAGTAATTATTCATAATTAATCGCTTTACACTGTGAATTCTTAAATAACTCGTCCAAAAATATAGTAGGAGCCGAATTATCTTTGAATTGATGAAAAATAAATATGTTCATTAAAGAAACGATCGCGCGTTGCCCGTAAATATTATGAAACAATCAAACTTCAACAGAGTTTTTCAATTAAATCCCGATCGCAAATATAACGTAACAAATGTCAAATTGATTCTCAAAATCTATTTATAAAATCCATATCACATCTTAAAGTTGATTTCAGCAGAAGCTTCATTATAAATACAAGCCTAAGGAAAGAAGTAACGTTCCATTTAATGGCAAGAGAGAAGGCTGCCTTGCTCCGTACGGAAGCATCGCATAGTTGCATAGGGATTCCATGTTATAATTGTCTCAATTATCGTTTACGTTAAACGCGGCAAGAATTTCTCGAGCGAACGTGCTTTCGGTATTTCCCGTGCACGAGTCACGTTCGCGAGTATGTCGCCGCAATTTCGTCGACTTAATGTTTTTGGATATAACACTTTGCATAGTCGCACATCCTTAATGCACGGGCATTTACTTGTCTTATGAACGTGTTGTATCGTGCAATATGTATTTTCTAACGCGCACCGCAGTGATTAAGAGAAGCGTAGTCATTCACCCCGAAGCGCAGACGGTGACGCGTTTCACTGATGTGCCATCAGGTAAATAAAATTATTGCAATTATCACGCGTAATTGCAATTGTCGTCTATTCGAAATGCGAGCAATTTGCAATTAAGTGGAATTTCGTTGTTCATTCTAAAACGCATGAGAGCTGTCAAGACGGCGACTTCCTGTATCTACATAGATTGCATCGGACAGAAACGAAACGGGAAAGAATGGCGACGAAATAGAATAAACGGGAAATGGAAAGGTATAGAATTCCATATCGCGATATTCTCATCCGAGGATACCAAGGTTACTTTCAAATAAAAAAGGACAGAAACCAATTTAAATTTCCATATAACGCCGCTCGGCTGCGGACGTGCAATCTATCCACTACGTTATATCGCGCACAGGAGAGACACAATCCGGGGCTTTCATTCTATTTGCGCCAGTAGCTTATACGTGCTGGTTTTTTTTCGGGTTTTCTTCGAGCGATCAATTAAACCCGGCATTAGACCGAAATGCATTTTCAGACTAATTTCACGCTTAGCCGCTTAGTCCGGCGAATAAAAGAACGATTATGTGTAGATATATCTTTAGATACTCCATTAATCAAATCACGGAGAATTTACATTGTCGTGCTTACTTCAGCTAGTCGGGCACGTTATCAAAGGCGGCGGAATCGCCATTTCGGGGCAGGAACAACGACAGCTGGGTGGCGGTTTCTTGGAGGGCGAAGGCGCGCCACCAGGTAAGAATATCTTCACATTATACCGATAATATTGGAAATAGAAGAACTGCAATTATCGAGTTTCGATTATTGATTATAAGAGATAACTATCATCTCGAAGATAGCAAAGTAATTGTCGTTCATTGAACTATACAAACAGCATCGTGATTCATGGCATCGTGACACGCGCTTGTTAACTAACGTCTGCTCTCTTCCAGGTTCCGGTGGCTATTTAGGAGAACTGACGATGTTGCAGCTCTACAACGTTGCCCTGACCGCGGGCAAAGCGCACAAAGATCACAAGCACCATCACGCCCATCATTATGAACACGACACGAGTAATAACACCCCGAGGACTACCATGCGAGCGCCTGTAACCGGACCACCCTTACCGCCGCATCCCTTCCTCACCGGAGGGCAGATCAATACACAAGTACAATCACGTTTTCTCACTTCGTTACACTTGAGAGCGCCCGCGTGTGTGCTTCCGTATCATCAAGCTAATTACCTTCCGGTCTCTGATTAACGTCACCGTAAACGAGACGCGAAAGAGGCATCCGAAGGGCGGTCTAAGGGGCGTCCGAAAAATTAGAACGTCCCGTTGAACATCCTGTTTTTCGCGGTTATTTTTCACATGCCTCGGCGCGATGTCTCTTAGACATATGTACGCCCTACTTAGACATATGTACGCCCCCCGTGTTCGATGTATGCTACTTCGCCACGCTCAATTGAGCATGAATATTTCATGCGTGCGAATGACGTTCCAGGTGAAGATCAATCCGGGGGCGCCGATTCAGATCGTACAAAACGGCCTGACCATTCGTCATCCGGCATTACCGCCGGTCCCGGAATCACCCCCGCAGCCGCTCCCGCCCTTGAACCTTGACGTCTTCTCGACACCCTTGCCGGCGCTGCCGGCGCAATTCGGCAATCCCACGCAGCAACGGTTGCCCATTGCTCCTGGACTGTCGTCGATCTTCGCGGACGGGTCCTATCATAATCTCTTCAAGAGGGAGAGGAGCGAGTCGAAGAGGCGAGACCTCAAAGACGAGACGGTAATGTCGAGTCTGTCCGAGTCCGAGAAATCGGTCGCGAAGAGGGACACCGAGAAAACTACGAAAGAAGCTGGTGGTTCCGATGACAAGGTAAGCGCGGTTAAATCTAGATTAAGTCTTTCGCATGTCGATATTAGTTTCATTCTAGGGGTGAACACCAGGGTTGGGAAGTATAACGCGTTACTTGTAACGCCGTCACTTCTACTGTTTTATAGCAACAATTTGATAATGACGTTACATTTTTTTATAACGGTAACGATAACGTCAGGATTAGGAAAATTACTTTTCAAAAGTAATTTGTTACCGTTACTCGTTACTCATTGAAAAAACGTTCAGTAAAAGTAACGCGAAAGTCATGCATTACTTTTATTACTTTTTTATTTACTTACTTTTCAAAAGTAACTTTCCCAATCCTGACGTTTCCATTATCGTTATGAAAAAATGTAACGTCATTACCAAATCATTACTATAAAAAGTAACGGCAACGGTAACGGCGTTAGAAATAACGCGTTAGTTCCCAACCCTGGTAAACACTAATAGGGCATCCTCTAAAATCTCTATCTTTTTATCTATCTCGCGTTTCGTGTTCACGTTCATTTTATTTTCTTGTTATTTCAACTCGTTAAATATTCTTTTTCGCTTTAACTCGATGATATTAGTTCCTTAAACATCTGCTCTTGTTCTTGAAGTAATCCCGGGAAGAATCTTTCCCAGCGAACGTTAAATTGTAAGTTCCGACCTAGCAGTTTCCGACCTACTTAACGTAAGAAATTAAAAGACTACAGAGAATCAGAGTGGAAATAATCCCGGTGAATGCATTTGACTTTCCTGCACGAGGATCCCGAGATTTTTCATTGTATCGTCTCGAAAAGATCTTTTCACGCCGAGTGACTTTCGCACTTTCCAGTAAACTTCAGTTCGAAACATTCGTAATCTGATAATTTCATATTACTTTGGCTTTACGTGATCGACTAATTTTTGTAAATTAAACATACGACCTAAATTTCTTCCAAGAAATCTTCGCTGGAAATCGCTTCGAGAAACAAGTCTAGCTTTCTTCCTTTTGCTCTTCCTTTTTACAAAACGAACGGAATGTATATTACATACTGTAAATTTCTATTTGCTCAACTGGTAGCGTGTAACGCTTCACGTGTCTCGCGTTTCTCGAATTCCCAGGTGTCTTTCGTGCCAAAAACGGAGGACGCGGACGACAAGAAGCTAGGAAAACGCGAGGCCGAGAAGAAGAAGAAGAGAGGGCTGCTGCAGTTAGGCGACGGATCGATCCTCGATGACGGGTACTCCATTCCGCAAGACCTGGACGACGACTATTTCACGGGACTGACGAGTTTCGGCCTCCAGTTGACGAAGGGGGCGGTCGAGGAGGAGGACGAGCGGGAACCCGCCGAGGGCGAGGTCAGGCAAGTGATGGACCTCTGCGACGGATGCGCCGAGGAACCGTTCGGCAAGGCATTGATCATAGGCTGGCGAACGGTGTCCAAGAAGCTCTACTCTGGCGCATTGTATTTGCCGGCTGTACCGGCGTGTAAAGCGTTCTAATCATCGTGATGACGCGGCGGGTCTCGCGCGCGAAATGACATTCCGGGACGTCGACGTGAGTTTTCGCGTGAAATTCATCGAGCGTCCGCCCGGAAGAGATCCGGATCGCGCAATGAATAACGATGCGAGCCCTCGATAACGGTCGACGAAAGATCGACGATCTCTCGAGAACGAAACGTTCCCAGGTATCCCACGCCATGTTTTAGATCGCCGAGCATCCTTGGTTGTTACGGGCTGAAGATGTTTGTCGTTCGCCGTGCCGAGTCACGCGATCTTTAGATTTCTTTTGTTCATTGTTCATTGATTCTTTTCTTCTCGTGCTCCGACGATGTAGCCGATGCTTTTTTCGTTTGTTCTATCTCCGTAAACGTTACGAACATTCGGAGATGCGAACAATACTGCCATGAAAAACTTGCGCTTGACAAAACACCTTGCTGATCGTATTTATTTGCAATTTCTGTCCAATTAACTGTACGACGATTAAGTCTGAAGCTTCCATGTACTGTGAGGGCGAGTTTGGGATCAATTGTGACAAGAAATAGTTATTAACCCTCGTTAGCAAGATAGCAAGAAATCTAAATAATTTATAAAAGTCTTGCAAAACCTTGCTTTAAGATGTTATAATTCTAATAGGTTTTTTGTGCAGAGCGACTAAAATCTTTGTTGATATTGTTACAAACGACCGGAAGTTTCCCTAATAAAACCGTGCAATGTGATCGCGATAATCCGTACACGAGAGTAGAATTTAATTAATTAAGAGAAACTTCATTAACGGAGTGAAGGACGTCGGCGTAATAGGACAGTATTATATTGTAAGTTCGAGAAACTGATCACGAATAACAACGATCGCTTTTAACAGAATACTCATCGCAGTTTTTAAAGTGCGTGCTGATCGATTGACCTCGGCGAGACGAAGGGAAACTTAATTACGCGACGGAAACCGCCTTGATCGATCAGCAGCGTACGCCTCGGTCGCTTAAGCTCAAGATTTAGCTCTAGTAATTATATATGTATTTTGTGTACATGTGAGACGCGAATAAACTTTTATGAATGTTTTTGCATTATGCTCTATTTGATTCGTCCTTGAATATTTTCGAAGCACGAAACAGTACAACTCCTAATGTTATATACACTACTAAAAAAAAAATAGGAAACACTTTTCATACCCTAAAAATTAGGCTATTTAGGAAGATAATCAAATTTTAAAAAATGACCGATAACTCGTTAAAGTTGAAACTTCAAGCTTTAAAATGCTTTTTTAAACTTTTGTCTACGATGATTTTTCGCCGAGCATCGACATCATTTTTAAAAAGTGCAGGTTTAGCTTCAACATCGTGTAACTCGGTCAAAAAAAATCGTAGGAAAATTTTTAAAAAAGCGTTTTGTAGGTAAAATGTTGTAGATTATAGTTTATGGAACTTGAGTCGAATTTTTGGAGAGAAATTTTTTGATCGAGCTGCAGAGTGTCAAAAGTGCGTAATTTTAAAGAAAAAAACAATGTGTTCTTTTTTAAAGCATAGAACAAGGAAGATAATCAAATTTTAAAAAATGATAACTCGTTAAAGTTGAAACTTCAAGCTTTAAAATGCTTTTTTAAACTTTTATCTACGATGATTTTTCGCCGAGTTGCAGCGGTTTGAAAATAGCCTAATTTTTAGGGTATAAAAAGTGTTCCCTATTTTTTTGAGTAGTGTATATATTGGCAATTCATATTCCACACCACTCTTAAGAGGTCTTAAAAAATACAGTTTTGCGGTACTTTCTTTTAAAAAATAGTTGTGTTTTTTTCGTTATCATATTTCGTACGATGGGATAAAGATGATATCTTTCACACGCTGTGTTGCGTAATAGCGCACACTATGTCATGTAAAAAATCGAGTAAGAGATATCTAATCAACCTCGTCTCCAAAGAAAGAGGATGAAAGCGACAAACTAAGGACGGAACCTTGTTAACGCGCACTTACCTTGCTCTTGTGAATGTGCTGATGCTGATATTCGCTGTCGAATTCCGGTTCGCTGAAGTAGCTCTGATCTTCCCAATGGGGAGGCAGACCGCCACCGCCTCCCGGCACCCCCAAGGGCCCCGGCATTCCCGTCACTCCGTCGGCACTCTCGAAAAGTCTCAAGACACTACGATCCCTGATATCTCTCAGGTGCGATCTAAAAGCCACAACGATCACTTTTATGTCGTGCTGTAGTGAAAAATGTTCCTTTATTAAAAATTCATTATTATTAGAACAAATAATTATCGCAACGAAAATTGAATAAATTGGAAATAAGCAATTCTATGCGAAGTTTCTAAAACATCGTAATATTTATGTAACAAGTTTCGTTATAATTAGACTAAAAATAGCTGTTAATTGCAAGGTAAAATATATTTAGCGATAGAGTACTTTCTCTGAAACATTATTTAACTGCTTGAAAATAAAAGTTGGAATTTATTAGAAAAGGTTTTTATGAGAGCGTTACCTTAAATCTTCAAGTTCGTAAAACATGTCCTTGTTGCTATCGTGTATGTAAACTTTTACGTGAGGACTGTCCAGGTATTCCATAGTGAGTTGTTTCGGAAAGCTTCTAACGAAAAGAGCCTTGACGGTGTCTATACTGGTAATCTCGTTCGGTAGCAATGCTCTCTTCGTCTCGTTCCTGTACTGCAGGAACACCAGTCCTAGAAGATACAAGAAATGCATTTGTCAGCACAGTCAACAACGTGCCAATAAGCAACATTTGAAACATATCAACGCATAAAGATAATTAACTAATATTTAAATAAAACCGATTGAAAACTAATTTTCAGACTTTGAGATTTTAAAAAAAGAATTAATACTCTACTACTCAGATTTTATTATATCAATATTCCTTTTTAGTTTATTACTTGCAGCGAAACATTAAATTTTGAGAGAAAGTATAATAAATAACACGTACAATGTATCGACAATCTCACAAATCAATTAATCTAATTAATTATATAATTTTTTAATGATTGTTATTCTATTTATTTATTTGGGTTCTATAAATATATTTCGTGAATTACCTAGTGGTCGCTCCAAAGTCTTGCTCGGCGTTCGTACGACGGGCAGGCTGCTTCTTTGCTTGCCCCCTCGCCGAAATCCCGTGCTGGAGGTCTCCACCTCGGACATGATGCCCGGGTCGTCATCGAAAAGCATCGTCGAAGACGGGGGTGGGTAGCCACGCGGAAGAGGCGACTGAAAGCACGCGAGCTCGTTAAGGTTTCGATTCATTTATGATCCTCGGGTTCATTTACGATCCTCTTATTGTATCATGTATCCTGAATCATTTATCAGTGCATTCGCGAAGAAAAAGGAATCAAACGAGTCACTTAACGTTGTGCGGGAATATTGTCTGTTTAGAGACAACATTCCCGCACGTATCTAATTTTATTTTAACAAAAACGAATTAATATTAATGTATCTATTATTAATTTATACTTATTAAAATTCGTACGAATTTATCTGCCAATCGATAACTAAAATTGTGAGCATTTGTATGAATTGCATATGAAATTGCAAATTTCAGCGTGATTTATACATAAAAGCGCTTAATTATTTTGTAACGGATCTTAATTAACATTTTATACAACAAATATTGCAGATAATATTGCAGATAGCATAAATATTGCAGATACGCGAGAGCTATAATTACTGTAAAGATTTAACGCATTTAAATAACTGATCGTATATTAAATGAGAGTTTTCTCATGCGTTTAAAAAGATCGGACTTTACGAAGATCCGTCTAATCTGTCTCACTGTGTAATTTGTCAGTCATGTCACTCAGAATTTCATTATTACCTGCCGCTGTGAATACATTCACAAAGACATTTTCCGAGCGAGCAATTAGACACACGGCGAGCTCGAGGATTAGATGCCACTCAGAGAGAAACGATCGTGTCAGCATGCTGACATGCACGTTGACGAAAAAAAAGGAAAAATTGATTCCGCAGGCAATCTTGCGTAAAAAAACATGAAAATTCAAAAATTACCTTTCTCTGGCGAGACTTGGTCCCCATCTGTCGGCGGCACGGCAGGTAACACGGAAACACACACACAAAGTAAAAACCAGTTAGATGTGTAATACGTTGCGGGGTAGAAAAAGACGAGGAAAGAGACAAAGAGAAAGAAAAAGAGATTAAAAAAAGGAAAAAACAATTGACCGGAAACAATCGTTTCGACGAGGGGAGTAAGAGAGCGCCGATCACTGGCGATTGAGCTGGCTCTTCGTTGACAAGTCGGTCGTGTAACTCGAGCGTAAATTGCGGCTGCAAATACTGCCGTACATAGGCAACAGCTTCCTGCTCGTAATAGAAACATGTTCCACGAACCGTTTTTCGGTTTTCGAAGTACACGCCAAAGCGTTCGCGATGATCGAATCGTTACTTCTAGCGAAACGCCATCACGCTTCGTAAACCAGTAATTGTTGCATCCTACAATGTCAATATCCTCTTTTCTTTCCACGGCATACACACGGTGGTTTATAGGATGTGCAATTACATTGTTTGTGGTAAAAAAAATTACATAGTTTGTGGTTGTGGTAACAAATAAAAGAGGGTATACATGTACCAATGGGTCCAGATACGAGTATATGGAAATATAGAGTGCCTCTCTCGTCCACCGTATTTTCTTCCGTATTTAACAAAATCGGCAAATATACTGAATATATATGCTTGTTAAATACAATATAACATGTAAACACAGGATAAAATGTGTAAAGGCAATATATCTGGACATGTTGGAATACAAACGCAGATTCTCGTCATTCCCGTTAGAGGATACTGCGTACGAAAGTAATTAATAGCGGCTGGCGCTTGAAAATAAATATTCGCAGTGAGTTTGAATTACGTCCTGTTCCTTGTACGGAGTCTCCCGTTATTCCCTGTACGTGTGTAAAAATATGTATATATACATAAAAGAAAACGCGATTGCGCAGAGGTAGATACTCCTTATTCCCGACACGTTGATTTGTTACGCGGCTGCATTATCGCATTCGTTGTAAAAAGATGACGGGGACTGCGAGGCCGGTGCTTATGATATGCAACATCTACATATGCAATACACGCTCGAGAACGGGACACGTGTTAAATACCTGCAACGATGCTGGCAACGCTTTTAGATAAGAGATTAAAAGATAGGAAAGACAAAAGGAATAAAAAAAGGAGAGAGAGAGAGAGAAGAGGGAAAAAACCGAGTACCCGTTACACGTGAATGCATAACTGTAACGAAGGGTTAGGGTCATTGTGCGCGACGAGCTAAACAGAGGGATAGGGACAGAGATATATATTTATACATATGTATACAGTGTGGGGAAAAAAGCGAGATTGCTGAGCTTGCTTGCTTTTATCGCGGACGTGATTACCAGCTCTTTGACTCGCGTTTTCAACATATAGATTCACGTTAGATACACAACGCTATCGCTTATGACAAACTATTATCTCGCGAGCAATGCAACTATACATATGTTTTCCAAAAAAATATATAGCGATATTACAGATTTTTTTGGATTATTTAGAGTTAAAGGAGGATGTTAAAAATAGGTTGATTTTGGCCCATGGTGTGGAACCAAAACTGTAAATTGTTTCTTATAGATTTTACACCGTAGAATCACGTGGTAAAGTCCGTTTTCCTCTAGACAGCGGGGAAAGTACGGAAAAATTGAAAAAGACCATAAAAAATGCAATTTTTCAACTAAAATTGTTCAAAACTAACAAATTCACAGATTGAAATAGAAATCGAATCTACTTGCATAAGATAATTACACCATGCCTAAATGGAAACTAACGTTATCATCCTGCAGATGAAACGATTTTTTAAGAAGTTTAGGAGAGATACACTCAATGATATTAAATAGTATCGTAAATAGACTAATACTATATTGAACGATTTATTTTTTTCTATTAATAAAAGTAGATTTGAATCCTTCGATAATGAGGAAAAATCATGAACTTCATGGATTCGGGATTAAAGATATCATATAGCTTTTGTACGTATCATACAGCAATGTACGTATCATTCACATATTGCATTATGTGTATTGAACACATATCACGGCTCAAAGAAAAACATATGCCCACAAGAAAAAAGCTTGGACACACATGTGTTCACTTAAGTACATCCATAAGTACATGTGTTTTTTATACGGAAAATTGCATTTTTCATGGCCTTTTTTAAATTTTTCCGTACTTTCCCCGCTGTCTAGAGGAAAACGGACTTTACCACGTGATTCTACGGTGTAAAATCTATAAGAAACCATTTGCAGTTTTGGTTTCACACCATGGGCCAAAATCGACCTATTTTTAACATCCTCCTTTCATCACAGCGGTAACGCAAGGGAGGATTTGTCTGTTGCAAAAAATGTTTTCGTTTGTAACATCCAAACATTTCAACGCGATAATATTGTACTATTTAATTTTTAATATTTAATTTACTTTGCTAATTGAGACTTACAAATGACTGCTGGACTTATATTTGCTTTCCAGATACAGATAAACGTATAGTATATTAACTTTTTTAATTGGCCGTTGCGGTTCACTTGGCAATATGGTTTAAAGAAGCGATCCCGCGATCGTTTCATGCAGTGTAATTTCGTGATTCGGGGCGCAATCTCGTTTTACGGGTAAACCACGTCGCGTCGTATCGCGACAGAACGGTGCTATGAACCGGGCGGGTCACCAATTAATGGCAGAGCCGGCGAACACGATGACGTAACGCTCGCACCCGCTATCTCGAATGTGCACCACCTGCGCTCCGAGTTCGATTATCCCCTACAAACCGCAGAGACACCCCGAGGATGCTCAATAACCACGTGCCAGAAGCTAATCGATCGTGCGACATCCGCCCGACACGAGTGCCACGATCTTCAGATCTTTCTGGCACGTTATACAAAGTGTGAAATTTAACGATATCTAAATTGCCAATTGCAATTAATGCTGCTCGAAAATGATGCTTTTGTATTAATATAAATAGCAGATCAAAATTTATTCACGCACACGTGTGTGTCTTCAGCTTGGTATAAATTTACATTACCTTTTCAAACGACATAAATAAATTTGTAAATTGGTTTAACGAATTAATTTGACAAATAGATCATCAGGTATATACGTTAAATGTTTGCCCATATAAATTTTTGCACGATATTATAAACGATACACGACAATATATGTATATCAAGTTTAACGTAACTATATCATATATGTATTATACAGCTAAATTCAAAGAGAAAGCAAAAGAATATTACACATTTCATTAAATAACAATTTATAATCTTCGCAACACATTATTATACACAAATTATATATAAATATAAAAATTATGTGAGCGGTAATATAATAATATTCTGCCATTTTCTCTCTTGCGGATATTATATTTTCCATCCACCAATAATGATTTTGTAGAAGCGAAAATAAATTTTCACTTAAATAATGTTAATATTTTTACCAAATTTCTTTTGTTATTTTGGTAAATTTACTTTTGGTGTCTGCTAGCAACAGAACACAGTATATATTTCGTATTCAAATTATCTCCTTGTCATCCTCTTGTATTTGATATTTTCTCATATACAACTATTTTAAACTCACGTGATTTATTAAATTTCATTTTAAAAAAAGATAGAATATCTTCATAACCGTTAATGGCTGCTCATCCCGTGTTCGAACGACTTTGCATCTTGTAAAAATGTAAAGCCCAGGATATTACTCGTAGTTATTAACCGATTATCGTTAAAAGTTCAAACATCCAGGTAATTAAAGTGCAGAAAAATGAGTCAGAAATCTGGGACGTCAAGAGGACGAAGCTATGTAGATACGTTTACGTTCGGTACTCTTCAATTATCGGAAACGACGAGCGCAAGAAACGAGGACGTCGTAGGTGGATGGTAATTAATTAACCGCTTCCTCTCGTTACCGGCGGTTCTTGACCGCGCGGTATCCGCTAAAGTAATAAGCTGCGGGTACTGCAATAATATTTCGCTAATATTTCCAGTTAACGTACGATGGTTTTAAAAAATATTTTTAAATCGATCGCATAAAACGATATAGCGATACCTGGCCGATATTAAAACAGATTGTACTGATTGTGGGAGAAACGCGTGCGCGCTATTTTCGTTAAATACGCGTATTATTGCAGTATTAAATCACACGCGTTAAATATTATTAACATGATATATAAATAATTTTGTCGAATATCATTTTACCGCATGTGCGCGAATCGTATTTCGCTAACAATGTTTTCCAATAATTAATACACAAGAATATTGCAGCACGCAAACGATACGGTAATCTTTTATCTATTATTAGGTTTAATAGTATTACGGCGCATATAATACATCTGAAAGTTTTGCAATAACGTCATAAAAGCTTAATTGCGTCACAAGTTTCCACATTCATCAATTATGAAAACTTTATTATGCATAATTGCAACTCGTGGAGTATATTACGCGGTAAGAATAATATCAATATATTTTGGAATATATTGGAATATTTTGGAATATCGTGCACACAGAGATCTCTCAAAAGAAAAATTCGGTTCATCCCGCTCTGCGGAAAGCGGAATCAATTCTGCTCCGCTTTACGATGCATTCTTCAGTTTACGCTTGATCGCGCAAAAACGCGAACGTTGTATAACTTATAAGACGGATGCTCCTAAGGCAAACAATATACGTACTTTTCTCCGACGCGACGGGCTGAAAGAAGGGAGGAAATTCGGGCGAAAAGAGCTCGAGAAGAGAAGAGCAAAACGTGTAATGCATTCACGTGTGCCATAAATAAACGGTGACCCCCGGTACGATGGTGATGCATCGAGTAGACCTGTGCGGTTGTCTTGAATGAAACATTCTCAAAATGAAAAATGTGCGTTCCCGCACGGGTCTCTCTTCAATGCGAAAACGATTTTCTTCCTCGTTGCGCGAACGACGCACGTCACCGTCCATACATCCGGGTAACTGAACGTTTGTCATTGGGAAAACTAGAGGGAACAATTCGCGTTTGTCAAGATTATCAAAATGGCCTAAGCGTAAATAACACGCCGGTAAGAATTTTATTTGCGAGTAAGATTCGGTGAGAATGCAAATTTTTTACTTCGTGAAGAACAAAGAAAATAAGCAAAGTTTCCATTCTCGATCCGGTGTATTGTTCTAAAAGTGCAGCACACCCATGCAGCACACTCGGTCGCGCACGTGGACGATCCTAAATTACGATGGCACGTAGAGAAACGCCAGCAAAATTAGAGTGACGTCGATAACGTCCATGCATTCGAGGATCATATTTACACGTGCCACGTGTGAATTGTCGGAAATATGAGAGGAGTAGATGACAATGAAATGTTATATGAAGATATTTTCCTAATTACATACAATATATAATAAAATCAGATTAAATTGCACAAGCAGAGTACTTGGCATAAATAATTTGTATAACGTTATTTGTAAATTTTAATATTCGTTATTCAATTTACGCGTAAGAGTTGAAATATAAATTTAGTTTAATAACGTTCTCTTTTTAATTCCGTACTTCTCTACGAAGGGCTCAATTGTTATGTTCATGAATTATTTATTTATGTAGAATCGAATAACAACACTCAGAGAAAAAAGTCGTATCAGCAACTAGAAATTTGTGGATAAATAGCGCCTCAACTATGTGCTATAAAGTTGCAGTAACAACAACAAATAAGTTATATGAACTAAGAAAACATAGTAATATTAACCATTTATAATAAATCGTTGGATAAACTACATATTTGTCTAAATATTTGTCTAAACTGGAAAAATGTTGTTGTCATATCTTACTTGTATGAAGTCTATATAAACAAAACAAGTCTATATAACTGTGTAATTATAGTTGAGTCGCTATTTCACTATCAATTAATAGTTCACAAATGTAGTTAGCGTGACTATATTTTTATAGTATTCAGTACTACTTTAGTTCCCCTATTACTTCGTAAAACTAGTTGCAACTACTTAAATTTCAGAGTTGCCAAATTATAGTTGCCAGAACTATTTCGTTTTCTCTCAGTGAATTTATGGTACTAAAGGACCGTTCCGTGTAACAAGGAAAACGTTCAGTCACTCGTCAAAAGTCGAGCCATCTCAAACATTGACACAGAAAAGGGGAGAAAGGAAAGTCCTTATTGATGGAAACTTCGATATGAAAGATAAACAGAGAAATTTTACCTTATATGATACAAAACCTTTTCGGACACACATTATACAGATTTTTCTCAATCAATATTTAAAACAAAGTATATAAATGTATCTGTGTGACGGGTAGTAGTCAATACATATAAAATAGTAGTAATAGTGTTACATATAAAAATCGAACAAACAAGTGAATTATTCGGTCCATAAAATATAGAAAAAAATGTATTGTAAATGTAAAGATAAATCTCAAAAGTATCGAAAACAGAAAGCAGGAAGTCGCGTCGAAGTCACGCGAAATGAAAGATACATACCATAATTGAAGAGAAGGGAAAGAAAACTAAACATTTGTAAGGCACTGCTTGTCACGGTTTGGGGGACAGAGCAGGCTCTCTATACTTCGAGTTGAACGGGGAATATTAGCTCATGTTGTGATGATAGGGTGAAGCAATTGTTACGAGGCGAGGGACGCCTCGAGAATCAGGGGAGAAATCGAGATTTGAGAGAGATCATCAGCAAACAATAAGTATGTGTGTATTTACATGTTGCGCGAGCAAAGATTCACCTCGAGATCCATGGTGGTGTGCCGCGAGGGCGGGGTGCCGTATTGGCCGTGTGGTGGCGGCAGATGATGCGGATGAAGGGGGTGCAGCTGCTGCGCCGCGTTGAACTGCTGATGATGAAGGGAGGGTTGATGATCGCCGCCGAGGGTGTGCCTCCTTGGCTCGTCTCTCGAGCGGCCGCTACCCCCGGAGGAGCTGCGGCCCCCCGAGCCACCCCCGCCGCTGCCGCCGCCGCCGACGCCGACCCCCAAGACGCCACCGCCGCCTCCGCCACCGATGCCGCCGCCACCGCCAGACCGTCTGCCAGGTGTGAGCTCGTTCGAGCCGGGTTCAACCTCCCCCCTGACGGATCCGCCTGCAATCATAGATGTTTCCCGTTGATGATATCGTTATTGATATTCGAGCGACCGCTATTGGCGATCAAGACCGTTTAGAAACGATAAAAAGATTTTATGAACTAGGTTCGCCAAGACATTCATTGCCGGTCAAAAGTTTGAGACCATTAATTGGAAATGTCTGCTATATGAAATAAAATCGAACTTATGCGTTCAATTCAACTTATATAATTTAACATATTTTAATTATTTTACTTGTTTTATAATAAAATGAAAAATAATATAA
>NJRQ01000220.1:153358-167782 GCA_003063805.1 Aphaenogaster ashmeadi | reverse complement strand
TATATATGGTTGCTTCAACTAAAGAATTATTGCTATCTCTCTAATGTGGTCTGCAGAACAAATATAGTATGATTGAGAGATCTGTAGGATATAGTTGCACGGCAGTACTGAGAGTTCAGTTCTATTGCAACAATAGAATAGACAGCAGCAGTATTACCACCAACTCACGAAGGATTTTCAAATAAAATAAAGTGTGTGTTATATTGTGATCCTACTTGTGCATATTATTGCGGATACGATTGTGGATAATTATGGATAAAGCTTACGAGCCTGCAACCACAGTCATATACATGTTATCCTATCTGTAATCTAAAAATGTTTTATTTTGAATGTTACCTTTGTGAAAATAGGAATAGAGTCCTCAAATTCTATGCTTTATCTTCAAAGCATAGGATTTGAGGACTCTATTCCCATTTTCAAAGGTAACATTCAAAATGAAACATTTTTAGGTTACAGATAGGATAACATGTATATGACTATGGTTGCAGGAACTGTACCTATAAATAATCATTACGGTTGCAATATCCATATAGCAGCTACCCTCGCTAAGGTTGGGGCAACCATATAGGTCACTTCCAGAGTACTATGGTTCCCATAACCCTTTGCTATGGATGAGCGAAAAATAACATTATTATTTTGCTATGACAACCTTAACTTTTTCTCCGTGATTTATTTAAAAAGATACAACCCAAGTAGTACGTATCTATGTATAAAAGAATGTATGAAATCTTTTAATTACGCCAATTAGAAAGAGAATATATGATAAGAATTTTATAAGATTAAAAATTTTTAAATCTAACAAGAATTAAAGACTTAACAGTACAAAATGAAATAAATTTAATTAAAATAAAGAAAATTTTATGTAAAAAACTTGGCGCTGCTAGACTTCGAAAAGCTATTGTATAATCTTAATGTAATATTCAAATAATTCATTACTATTTATAAATTTTTACTGTTTTCCTTATTCAGTCTAGCAGCGCCAAGTTTTTTACATAAAAATTTTTTTATTTTAATTAAATTTATTTCATTTTGTACTGTTAAGTCTTTAATTCTTGTTAGATTTAAAAATGTTTAATCTCATAAAATTTTTATCATATATTCTCTTTCTAATTGGCGCAATTTAAAGATTTCATACATTTTTTTATACATAGATATGTAGTACTTGGGTTGTATTCTTTTTAATGAAAGATACCACTTGAGTTTTTTCGAGGTACAAAGACATTACGAGGTATAGTTTGGTACAAACTATGAGCGCGTTTACTTGGCGTTTTTTTAACCTTTTCTTAAAAAGGTAATTTTTCTAGGATATCATGCATTTTGTTGCATTTAAGCATCTTATAAACAGTATATATTTATTTTTTGCAACATATTACAACCTAGCATGGTTGTAAATAATTATTATATGCACAGAATAATAAAATTATATCATTAGGTCAAGAGGTTACAAGATATTTTCATACTTTGTTCTGGCATATTTCGACATAAAATATAAAATATATATATTGAGTAAAAACATTTTGTCACTTTCAGGTCAGGCTAACGTTCGTTCTGCCACGATCATTTCAGAAACTTATATTTATACAAGATTATATACGGTTGATTTTGTACGAAAAAGATATAAGACAGGATATAAGGCGAAATCTTCTTTTCTCTTTCTGCTGAGAGCTTACGTAATTCGATGGTCTTAATCCAATGGTTGCTAAGTTTAAAAACGTCTGAAACATGGACTTAACGGGGAGAAGAAAGTTACGGAGAGGGTGCAAAGACACGCGAACGTATCGCGCGAAGAGAAGAAGAAAGCTCGCGATAAAATGGAGCAAAGTAGAGTAAGGTCACGAAAGATCTTCGCGTTTTTATTACACTTTGTTGTTGTTAATCCAACTTCGCAAAAGTTACTTTACTGTAACAAGAAATCGTTATTGGGATTAGAAGTGATTTTTGTGTTTTCATTCTATTAGCTTACGCTAAATGTTTATCACGAAAAATAGTACAATTATCCGGAAAGATATCTTACTTTTAGCCGAAGCGAACGGAATATTTCATAAATGCACTGGTATTATTGCCAGAAAGAAAGTAAATTTGAATACGTAGATATTAGTTTCACGTCTCAGAAATGAAACTTTTGAAAAATCAAAATTACTTTAAAACTAATCGTAAAAGTTCGCAAAGATGCAAATTTTAAATTTGAAGATACTTCGGAAACAAATTAATATTATGATTAAAAGCAAACAGAATAAAACAAATAATAATTCCACGCTATGCAGTTGAAATATTTCTTTATATTCTGCTAGCGTTACGCAAAGCTTGATTACGACAGCGAGTAAACGAATACTGCGGAATTTCAAGTTTGGCAGCGGTCTGCTTATCGAAAAAACGCTCGAAATAAACTCCATTCGACGAGGCAAACAGAAGTCGTCTCTCGGGAAAAACACGATGAAGATCAAGGCTTGTCGACATTATCACGAAAGTGCGAGGAGCAAGCGAAAAAACGAGGGTAGGGGAGGAGCGAATCGAAGACGGAAGAAAAATTTATGGGGCAAAGTAAATCTAATCTGAAAGTCGCAACTTGTTTCGCCAGTTTGGACTTTAATTGACTTTTTTCGAAGAAATGTTACGTAACGCGAATACGTAAGAAAAAGTTCATCGTGTTCCATTATCAACGATATGGACGATACTTTTACGAGAGATATTAATTGAGATGAAATTATTTAGTGACCACTTTTGGAATTTTCTATGATAAATTACGCTTCTAGCATACTGACATTCGTATATATACAAGTAATCGTTAATGACAAGAAAATTATATAAAAAAATATTTGTCTCTTGTTTCGCTGAACGATAATAAATTCTGTTCGATCAATTATCACATAAAAACACACCGAGAGATAGTTTTAGCTTCTTTTGTTTCCCTGGTTTCTTTTGAAGGTCCAGATTATCGGTTTACTTATTTTACAGACAATAAAGTACATCTTTTTATCGAAAGTATAAAGAAAAAAATTCCAGTTAATCGCACGCACGCTGAATTAACGTTGATAAAAATAGAAACGCCGTGCAAGCAGTAACCAAGTTTGACAGTTAGCTGGCATTAGTAACAGCAGGGGGAGGGGAGTAATTAAAACGAATCGAGATAGCAGTCATTATCGCATACTGGCAATCAGTTATAGCAATCGAAACGAATGCGATGCATAAGAGAACATCTAGATCACATTAAATCAGCCCTTATCTAACATACTGCAGCAATCAAACCAATCGTATTGCCACAAATGTAAAAATACCACATCAAGAGCTTGTATCGTATTTCCTATTAATACAGCTAGAGATATTGATAGTAGCAGACAGTTCGGCTATGGGACTAGCAAGACCAGAAGATCGAAACGAAAATAGAAAAAAAGGAAACTGAAAGGTGGCGAGACCGGCGGTCGAGTTTCCCTCCTTAGAAATCAGCTATCGTTACCTGAGGCATCGGAATCGGAGCCTGGCGTGGGGCTAGCGTCCACACTGTGCCTAGATCCTTGGCAGCATTCACTGCACTTGCTGCACATCGTCCCCGGCAATAAAATCGACGTGAACGTCCCTTAGCACTTATCTTCGTTCGTGGCGGTTTCGTTCGTCGGCGTTATCGTGCGTGACCGCCGTCGTTTCTGCGTGAAAAGGGGCCAATCCGGCAAACCGCCGCCGATTATCGAGCGTCGACTATCGCGCGCGAACGGTTTTAACCGTGGAATCCGGTCTCACCGACGATTCACGATTCCCATCGTAAAGCCGCGAGCGTTGACTGCAAAGGAATTTCCTACTTGAGACACTTTGGTCGCTCAGTGACAAATCGCTCTAATTTCATAGCCGAACGCGCGAAGCTTCAACGTATATAAAAGTCAAACTCCCTTTTGACAATTTCATCGGAATGATGAACCACGCGCTGTTGAGCTGACGCGACTTGAAGGCCCGATCAGCAAAACTGAAGATTTTCGCACAGTCTTGCACAAACGCCAATAAAAATCTTGGTGATATGCTGCTCTTTTTTAAATAACATTTTTTATTTAATATGTTTTTTAATGCTTAGATGATACTGTTGAAGAAACTCCTCGTCTCTCTCGTGTCTATTAAGAATGTAAAGTATAACATCGATTTCGCGTTAGAGATTCGCGGATGCAAATAATCACGAATTGACAATAACACGGACGCGAGTTGAATAAACGTTCGCTGGTCGACTTAATAAACGGCCATTAATTACTGCATCATTGGTGCATATAAACTCGCAAATAAATTCGTGATATTTGACGACACTTCGTGCGTTACAAACCCCTCCTCCGACTCATCTCGGTGAAAGTGAAAAGCGCAGCCCCACGGTTTTCGCGACCACGCTAATGGATGAGCGTAATAGGAGCGCTCATAAACTAAATGAACTGGTACATATATTTGCAGAGAGGCTCTCCTGTAATGTGAAGTGGCTACTGAAAGCGCAGTTGATTACCCGGACCGAGAGATTCATTCGCATGTGCGCGTGGAAACTTTACAAGTCCGCGGAAAGCCCGCGGATCCGGCATCCCGGACGTACTTCGAAATTAGGGCAGCGGGAAAATACGCCCTGCGGAAAAATACGCTGCAACACGGTTCGGTTGCATCGGAAAAAACGAAAAGCGCTCGAATGCATTAGCGAACGATATCAAAAGCTCGCGAGTGTCGTGCGCCCGCTCCCGCAGGGAGAACGCTTGGTATTGAGAGGACTCGTTGCTTATATCGGTCAAATTCGAATAATTGATGGATATTATCAATTTCGGTTGTTCGTCGGTAACCGGTGGAGAGTTGGGGCCGATACAGATCGGATATCGACTGGATTGTGAATGATGGTCGACAATATGAAACATTTAGCGGCGGCCATTGTTACACTTGCCACTGATGATCGTATCAATGCCCGACCCTATTACTCGCAAGACTAACGACTCGCGATCGTTATCGCGCTTATTATTTCCAATATTACGTCATAAATACAGTTGTATATATATCCAGGTTGTATGTACTTTGGGAAGCGATCAAAAAATATGAATTACTAGCGTTTTTCAGTTTTGAAGCTTATAGAACTGAATAAAGTACCTATATGTATTTTGTTAACATTATTGCCGTCATGCTTTTTGCTGTTATTCCTTCGGGCATTTCAAAATATTTGATTGCGCGCAAAATGGATTTGAACTTTCGAAAAAATTTTATTTTTTGAACATCCATTTGTTGATTTTTATGAACGCACTCGATTTCGAGTGCTGTAATAAAGTTATAATAAGTGTTAAAATAATACCATGTTATTTATAAATAAACGTCGCGGAAGTTAATCCAAAGTGCGCTATCAAACGTACAATAATCAACGTGAAGAGACAAAAGCCGTAATCGGTAATAAATGACGGACATCAGTAGTTACGGACGATAAGTATCAGACAGAGCAAAACAGTGATGGAAGATAATCTTCAGACGTAGAAAAGGAGAATAAAATAGAATATCTACATTATGTCTATTAATTATCAGTTATTAATAAAGAAAAAGAGTCGTCCGTGATAATTGTTCCACAAATATTAAGAAGAAGACTATTAGCTGCGTTATTAGCAATAACTGTTACGGGGGCTTTGGAGAAGAAACATAATTCCTTGTAACTTCACTCTCGAGGCTCGAGCTTAAAGCAAGCGGCTTTGCGCGAAGCAAAGTAAAGGTCAGATATTAAAAGCATGCGTTGTTGTCGACGGAAAGAATTTAATTCCCTCGCCGGGTTGCCAACGGGATTACTTCCGTCATGCTGCGCCGCAGATTTTATCATTAAAATATCGCCCGTTACGACGCGCGTTTGTCAAGTCGATCGAGCGCATCTCGCGCGGAACCCATTGTTTGAGAAACTCATCGCCCGAAAATCGTTTTTGCATTTTAGTTAACATTTGAACGCGGAATTCCAGCGCACCGGGCATCTTTATCGACACGCACTGACATGAATCAGATTGCGAGTGAAACCAAGCGTTACGATGTTGCCTGAACGAAATGTCGAAAAAAGGAACGCTCTCTCTTTTTTACTTTTTTTTAATAGAAACGTCTATTCAAAGAGTTTTTATCCACGAGACTCGGCACTTCCGTCTCTTCCCGTTTAACTTCTAAACGGAGGGGAAAACGGGCCGGAATTGTATTTGGTAAATCATCAATCGCCACAAAGCTGCGCCAAAACGGAATTTCGCGGAGCACATACGTATATAATGTTTTTCCGCGGTGAAAGACCCGGTCAAACGTTTTTTTTATATTTTTTTTTCAATCAACAAGAAAGGCGAAAACGAACGGCTACGGGGAAAAAATTCCGTTGAGTGACATCGCAGCGCGTTTATCTCGCGCGAGCGGCCTCCAAAAGGTCCGACAAGTTCGCGGGCGTTCGACCGATCTCGACGCCGCGGCGGCGGCGTCGCGGACAAACGATATACGCGTATACGCGGTTACGCGGAGCCGCGGGCGAGGGCGGATAAACTGGAGCGACTGTGCGAGGAGTCGCTCGCGCGCAGCGCGTCGGTCACTGGGGCGAAGGTGTATGGGTGTACTCCGTGCGACCGCGGTATGGGTGACCGATAGGTGCGCGTGCATGCGCGTGCACGCATCTCGAGGGCGTCCCGACACCCCGTTCTCGCCCGATCGCTCTTTCTCTCTCTCTCTCTCTCTCTCTCTCTCTCTCTCTCTCTCTCTCTCTTCTCTCTCGCTCTCTTACCAGGGCTCTCGACAATCCCCCGCATACCGCGAGAATTATTTTCCATTTCGAACGATCGATCCTGGAGCGCGGCGAACGCTCCGATCGGCGATCGCTTCCCACGCGTTTACGCGTTTCCGCAAGTGTTTGGCGATGCGGCTTGTTTCGCAATCGATTTGCGAATCGCTTTGATCGACGCGCGGAAGGAGAATCCGACGGCGCGACGCTACATACAGAGACGCGACGGCGATAATTATGACGAGCGGTGCAGGCGAGCGCAAAGGCGCTTTGCGACGAGACGCGAAAAAATAATTTGATTAATCGACGCTCGACGAAATTTTTCTCCTATTTTCGACCTCAATGTTCAATCTAACACCTACTTTCGACCAAAATGTTCAACCTAACATCTACTTTGATACTTTAAACAGCACATCATCCTATTTTGAAACTCTTTAACCCCTGGCTCCTATTTAGAATCTCACAATTCTATTTGAATTAAGGGGATCCTGGACGGATCGAATTACCGACATTTACAGTCAACGTCACTATTTTGAATTGGCTTTATAGATCGCAAAATCCTTTTACAGAATTAAAATGTACATATTAATGAACAGTGGAAACTATCATTTTGTGTTAAAACTGAAAAAAAATGTAAAAATAATATTTTAGTTGGTATGGTAGAGCTGTCAGTTCGTGAAACATTTACTTACATGAAAAGTTCTGTATGTTATATGTACAAAATGAACACTTTCCACTGTTCAGAATAAGTGCAAAAACAACAATCAATCGTTGAAATTCAAATTGATAGCCTAGAATGAAAACCGTTTGTTTGACTACCTTTTTGCGAATGTGTGCATGCAATATTGATGTAGTAGTGTGTAGCGATGTATCGATGTGATGTATCGGTCGGTAAAATCGGTTCTCGCGTCGGAATTCGGTCTTCCCTCCAGGATCCCCTTAAGTAATTATGCTCCTACTTTAATGTTCTTAACGTTTTCTCAATTTATTTCGATGTCAACCTAGAACTGTTATTTTCATTTAGTTCTATTTTAATTTATTATTATAGGTTTAGTGTGTATTTTTTTGATAAAATTAAATATATAATGATGGACGCAGTATTATGAGATTATTCACTCATGTTCTATATGTATAGAATAATATGATTCTCTGAAGGAGAATCCCCAAAAGTGGATTCCAAGATGAAAGTACCTAAAGAGATATGTTACTTTGAAAATATAATTATACAATTAAGATTATAAATCTAAAAGGTATCTTTTTGTCTACTGGGTAATAGGACGTTTTCTTGACGTCAATAAAGTGTCAAATTTTGTAACCAAAAATCGTCATTTCATAACGATTTAAAAAGTAGTAAAAATTAATAGGATCTAAAGGATTTTATGAGGTTTTACCGACAACTCCTCTTTTAAACCTCCAAATGGGAAATAGTCCGTTTACTGCCTATTTGAGGTACAAAGTAGGAGTTTAGTACAATACTCTTATATAAATGGAACCTATCAAAATCCTCCAGAATCCGTAGATGTGAGAAGAAAGAGGTTGAAATTAGGAGTAAAATTTCGACTCGGGTCGTTATCGCCGGTGGAGATATCAATGGTATCCAGTCTCGGCGGTGTGTTACAGCGTCATCATTACGAATACGCGTGGAGGGGGAGGGAGATTTGAATATTGGGGCACGCTTGAATAATGTACATGATTTACATATTCCGCACCGAAATAAGAAATGCTCAATGCTTTCAGCATTCTTTTTTTACTGCAATTCCTCGCACTTTCGAGAAGAGTGAGAAAAGATTCAGAAGTAAAAAGCTTTCCAGCAAACGCTTAATTATCTAACCATCTCCTAACGCGAATCATAGAACTTTCATGATCGCCAGAACAAAGCATAAGCGTTATTTCTTTAATCACTGTTAAATTTGTAGTGTTAAATTGAATCAAATTTGAGTTATTTATAATCATTCCTACAGGTCGCTCCTATCCAATATGTTGTTAATTTAACTAGAACAATTAGGTTAAGATTGCCTTTTATTAATCATATTTGTGTAAAAATAAATTTTGATCCATGTAAAAGTTAAAAATAACCAAATAATTTAATAAATAAAATTGCTCGTTGTGTGCAAAGCAATTACAGAGGGAAGCGGCCAAATATGAGCAAAAATAAGGTAGTAAAAGTAATAAAAGATTTATTCAATAAAAAGTTAAATAAATGGTTAAAATAGTTAAACTATTTTAACCATTTTATAGTTTAACTATTTTAACCATTTATTTAACTTTTTATTGAATAAATCTTTCATTATTTTTACCACTTTATTTTTGCTCAAATAATTTAACCCGAGAAATTGTTTTAAATTTGAACCTTCAATATCTAACAGTGATGTTTTCTATTTTTAGTCCTTTCCCTTCCGTGGTAATAAGAGCATAAAATCATGGTGATTTTATCGCTAGTTAAATATGAGATATAATCGCAAAGAAGATTACTTCAATCAAGAATCGGCGACGGATATTTTATATCAACGTGATACATTAAAGAGAGGAAGTCCGCATTCAGTTATCGTGAGGTTGCTCTTTGAACAGGCGATTGCGCGAAATCGCAGTTTATTTTGCATCTGCCGTATCATTTTGCACGGCCACCTAAACGCGAGAAATACTTTGGCAAAACGCGAGGATGCGTTTTGCCGCTAGCGATCGCGTTTACAGTGAAAACAGTTCAAAGAAATAAGTCGGGAATCACGATGGGGACGTCGCGAGAGTAAGCACAGGTCGCTTTTTTCGTTCGCTTCAGCCCCATCCCGCAATTTCCTTCTCAATCCCATGTCATTTCCCTTTAAATCTCTTTAGATCTTAGTCCTATCATCTCATATACCCTTCGTTTGAACTGGCGAATTTTTCATATATCCCGAAGATTACGACGTTGCAAATGTCAGTTGGTTTCCATTCACGAAGAATATTATCAACAAATATATTAACAACAAAGCTGCGTGTCGCCTAAGGAAATACGTAAAGAGAATTTTATACGCTTAATTTTTTCATCTTGAAAAAGCCGCAAACGTGTATTTATCGGATCTTAAATAACGTTTACTTAATACCGTAATAAAGAAAATTTATGAATTCTCGGTTTTTGCGGGGTTCCACGTGTTATTAATAAATTAAATGAAGAGAAACCAGAAATAGATAAATTATTATCATACCGAGGTATACCTTCGAAGACTGTTTAAAAGTATAGAGCAATGCATGCGGCTATAATTGTGTGCGTACTAAAAAGAATAAGAGAGAAAGAAAAAAGTAATAAAGAAAACTTATGAATTCCCCACAGTTCTTGCGGCGTTCCACGCGTTATTAATAAATTAAATGAAAAGAAAACGGAAATGGGTAAATTATTATCATACCGAGATATACCTTTTAAGACTGTTTAAAAGTATAAAGCAATGCATGCGGCTATAGGTGTGTGCTAAAAAAAGGAAAAAGAAAGGAAAGAGAAAATGTGTGAAAAATATTATCAACAAATTCATTCAGTAACAATAAAACTGCATGTCGCCTGAGGAGATGCGTAAATAGAATTTTATACTCTTCATTTTTTATCTTGAAAAAGCTCCAAACGTTTATTTATCGGATCTTAAACAACGTCTACTTAACATCATAATAAAGAAAATAAATTATAAATTCTTGCGGAGTTCCACGCGCTATTAATAAATTAAATAAAAAGAAAACAGAAATGGATAAATTATTATCATATTGAGAAATACCTTCGGAGACTGTTTAACCCTTTAATGCACACATTTTTCTTTATTGTTAATTTACAGGCAACCTATGTACTTATAAGTTTTTTGGGTTGCTGATTACGAATCTGAGGTCGAAATTCAAAAATTCAAAATGGCAGATCCAATTTCACGCAAATCGCTTAAATTTTCGCAATTCAGGCCCGTCATTTTAGATCCGCCATTTTGAATTTTTGAATTTCGACCTCAGATTCGTAATCAGCGACCCCAAAAACCTAAAGTATGCAAGTTTTATGACGATATTACTTATAGATTACTGTAAAATACATTTTTTTTCTGAAAAATATGCAATTTTTCACAATTTGTTTATTTATAGCATTGTTACAACTAACAAAATTTAATTCTTCACATTTTTTATATGTTTGTTAACATCTTATAGATCTTAAAAGTACAAAAAATCCGGAAGAAAAGATCAAAAACATAGTTTAAATAATTAAAAATGAAGAAAAAAAGGTGGGATTGTGAGATCCCAACATGCTTCAAAGGGTTAACAGTATAGAGCAACATGTACGGCTATAAGCGTGTGCGTGCTGAAAAGAAAAAGAGAGAGAGAGTAAAAGAAGAGAAAACGCGCTCGAAAATAAAACGACGCATTGGATGGATGCGACGTCAATACATCTCCGGGACGGAGTAGGAACTTCCTGGGGTATCCCCGGCCCCGTCTATCAGAGCCCGCAAATGGCCGGACTTAAAAATAAAATCTCCTTTAAATTATCGCCGTCGCCGGCATCCCCGTTGTCCGTGCGGTATTTTTAATTACCACGCTTCGCGTGGATCTATCGACTTTACGCCCGGATAGGCGCGGTAAATAGCCCGCGATGTATTCGCGACGCAAGCCCGTGACCGTATTTCACGAGACGGCCGTCTCGTGCAGGTACCCTTCGCAGATTCCACCTCGTTCGTAAAATCGGCCGCCGCCGATTCGCCCGATGCTAAGGACAGTAAGGACACGCGTTTCCCGTCGACGGTTTCCGGTCGATATCTCTCAAACCCAGGGCGGCTTCGCCGCCGCTGCGTTTTCGTTCCCTTGTTCGTCAAGGGGTAAGCCTTCGGCGGCTTACCGCACATCGCGAGAGTTCTGTCACCGCAATATCTGATTTTATGAGATTCCGCGAGATCGGCGAACGGTACGTATTTCATAAACTAACAGCACGTGCAGATGTGTATCCGATAACCTAATATCGTCGAATCGGTTGGACACGATCGCTGCGTATCGATCTGATGTCGTACAGCCTCGAATATTGAATTATTCATGTAAAGCTCGCTCTGCGTAAAGCTCTTGTGTAAAAACGGGGATGTGTTAGAAATGTCGCGTGTGCGCGTGGGAAATGGGATTTGCATCTTAATTGGTAGATAACGCATGATGCTGTAATTTGCTGAATTCCGCGCGTTTCTGTATCTATTGTTCTAGAATTTAGAATTATTTAGAATCTAAATAATAACAGGCAATAAATTTCGCATAAAAGCTTCATCACATTCCTGAAATGATTAAATCTTGAAACAAATATGATTAATAATAATAATCATATTATTATTATTATTAATCATATTATTATTATTATTATTATTATTCATATTATTATTATTATTATTAATCATATTTGTTTAAAGATTTAATCATTTCAGGAGTGTGATGAAACTTTTATGCGAAACTTATTGCTTGTATTATTATTTAGATTCTAAATAATTGTAAATTTTAGAACAATAGATACAGAAACGATACGAAATAATAACCATATTATTATTATTATACAAATAAATAAATATCATCTCGATATTTGCACTCTTTTTACACTCCCTCGAACGTCTCGTCTGTAAGTGCATTTTGCCGTACGCATTGGAAGAGTGATCTGCAGAGCTCAGACATAGTTTTATTCTGCAGATGAACGTTACGTCAATCGTGCTGCTCCATTTGGCCTTGTTTTGATCCTTCTTTTTATCCTTCCCATCTTTAACCGTGCGGTAATTCCGTAAATATCATTCCAATAATTTTCAATAATATTTCTAAATGTCACGATTCTCTTTTATGTTATACATTAGCTTAAAAGTTATCCTTTGAGCAATAGAAAATAATTTAATAATCGTCGACGAATATTATTGCTCGTGTACATTTCGAACTTCCGAACATCTCGCTATTCCGAATTCCCTATCTCGGCGCTTTGATTCACGCTGATATAAGCTTCCATTAAATTTGCTGGAAATCATTTTTGACGTATCCCGTGTATGTGCGTGGGAGCTGGGTCAAGAGGACGTGCGCAGTTACGCCACCTCAAATTGAACGTAATTCGGTTGCTGGAATCTGGACGTCCGCACGCCACGAGGAGTTCTCTCCCCGAACGAGGGACGAAATTCGTCTTGAAATTGGGTTAAGCATGCACCCATACGTGCATTCCTAGCCCAGCATCCCTCCGCCACTTAATCACGATTATTATCGACGTTTACGTGGCAAATAACCAATTGTATTTATCTGCTCTAGATCAATTCTTGCGAGAAAGATACGATTAAAAGTAATGACACTTTTCGATCGATTATATCATAAGAAGTTTCGTAATTGTATAAATCTTTAGAAATTGAGAGACGCGCACTTTAGAAATTGTATTGACGTTCACTGGTTAAAAGAGTCTTACTAAAAGTAAGACTCTCCGTAAAAAGGAAAGATTAAAAACTGTACAGCGTCTATTCTCATATAAATATTTAGATTTGCAATTTGGCATCCCGTTGACGTGTATTCAGAAAAGAAGCATTGTTGGAACATCATTTTATTTCATTAGAAAGAATATCGGTGTACGTTCCTTACAACAATGGGCGAATCCGCAATTATTAATGGTTCCATTCTTGCTTTCCGCGTAAGCAAGTGAAATCTCCTCGGGCGAACGGAAAGATATAAGAAGGTAACGAGGAGTACAAAGAAAATAAATTGAAAGACAGCCGAATGAGAACCAAAAGACTGTTCACAGCGTAGAAGGTTACTTGAGCATTTTTCCAATTGATAAAAATTGCATAATGAAGCTATTCTACGAAAAGTTCTAGCGTACTCCTTATTTATAATAACGTTATAAAAAATCCTTTTCATCCATTATGCGGGCGCGATTTTGATTCCTTACGTGATTGCGAGTCTTTTTAACGTCTCTACCATAGAACTAGGAAAATAGGATATGCGTCAAAATGAAAATACGATATTGCCAAAGAAAAATAAAGTGAGAGACGTAAGTCTGACGGAATAAATTGGAGAAGGCGGCGGTAAATCGATACATCCGGGACAATATCAAGAAATACGGAAGACTTTCAGTTTTGCGTCAGCTACTGATCTATGACTTCGACTATTTGAATAGTTTGAAAGTATTAAATTGCCTTTCTCAAAATATTTAACGTTACGAATCGCAAATTCCTTTCTTTAATTTTATTTCTATATATTATAAATATATTTTTAAAATTTAGAAATAATTTGTATTTCAATAAAATATTTCAAATGTATAATACTTTTTTGCTTCCTCATAGAGGAAGCTTTGTTTTCGTGAAAAAAATTTTTTTTAAGTTTTCAATGCCAATGTGTTTAGGATGTTCTAAAACGTCGAAAATTTACATGTTTGCTAACTCATATTTTCATTTTTTAAGGCCAATGTGTTTAGAATGTTCTAAAACGTTGATAATTTACATTTTTACAAAATGTCTATTTGTATGTGTGTGTGTGTGTATGTGTGTGTGTGTATGTATGTGTGGATGTCGTGTTGCTGTAATTTCCGCAAATTTGGAGATATCGGGTTGGTTTTTTTTAATCGATAGAGAATCATTAAAGGAAGGTTCCTATTGAATTGTGCGATAATCGGTTACGGGGTTCTTTTTGCGCTCATATTAAGAAATTTTTGAATTTTTTGAGAAATGTCCGTGGTTGCTCTAACTTTCGTAAATTTGAAGATATCGGGTTGAATTTTTTTT
>NJRQ01000220.1:134339-153073 GCA_003063805.1 Aphaenogaster ashmeadi | reverse complement strand
AAAAAAAACTTCCTCATAGAGGAAGCTTTGTGAACCAACTAAAATGTTGATGATGCGTTGTGCCTCTTCTTAATGTGACCCCCTTTAAATTGATGAGGAAGCACTGTGCAAATTTCTAATTTGCACACCTTTTTCTATTAGTACAAATTAAGCTGTTTAATAAGTTTAATGACTTAATTAAATCATAAAATAGTCCGTTTCAATCTTTTAATTTTCGCTCCAACGATAAATTGATCGATAAATCGTTCCCTACAGCAAACGAAGTCGTTTCTTTTTTTTAATTCAAACACAAATTATGGAATAAAGTACTGAAGAAATGACGTGCAATCAGAAATAAACAGTGAGAAAAGAGAGGAAGGTTCAAGAGCAACAGAATGTAATGTATAGAAAGAGGAGAACTCTTTCTCTCTCCAGTTATACGATCGCGCAATGAGGCGTAGCTGAGTTATTTCTTAAGTGGCGATTAACTAAGAACTCGCTAGAGAAACAGATAACTACGTCAGCATTTTCATGGGTCAATGACCTTCGGGCTACCTTAACTACGCAGTTTGCGAAGAAAACGTAAAAAGGAATTGGTAAAACGATTTTACTCCCGGGAATAATGATTCGTTACGCTGCTTCCGCACAACGAGATTATTTCCGAAGCAAACTGTTCGGGTGAAAGGATATTGATTTCAAATACTGAGAATTTATCTGTACCGATAATAAGTGAAATTGTCAAAAGTATCTTATCAATTTTATCAATTACGAGACAGTTTTAAAGTGTTCAGCAGAGCTGAATGATAGCGTGGAGACTCTTTGAAGAAAGAATGTTGAAAATTTACAAGGGATATGCAGGGATATTAACATTTTTCTATTAAAATGTCGAATTAAAATGTGTAATAAAACTTTACAGGCGTGCCAAAAGGTTAAATAAAGTTCATATAAACATACGTCCGGAAAATGTTCCCCTTCGTGTTATTCCACGATAGTCGAGACAAGTCTATTGGCACGCTCAAACAGTTCACAAAGTGACCCTTTGCCAGGAAGCTGTTTTACCACATGGGGATTTACTCAACGATGACTGCAACGAGCCGATAAATGGAGAAAGTATTTTTAGAAATGTGCCCGACACATAACAACGTTATTTTCGTGGCAGTTAACATTTTCCTAAACGACGCTAGAAGTATTTTTCCATTAATCCTTACAGTTCTGCCATTGGCCGGAATATTTTGAAGCGCACTGTTTGACACAAACAAATTGATACAGACAAATTCCTTACTCTTCGAAAATAATTTCAGAATTCGTAGAGTCGCCTAACTGTGGGGACTTTATTTAATCCCGAGAAGCGAAGAGTTTTCCTTTCAATTCGTTTCTAACGCAACTGATGCTTCGGTGCGCCATGTTAAAGCGATCTTTCATCGTTTCAACGAGAGGGATCGATCGCGAAGGTGCTTGAAAGTAACTTGCATACACCACGAAGAGGTTGAGTCGTTCCTTGCGTTAGCGTATCGATCAGGAAGAAGGGCGACATATCAATCGCGCAGAATTGCGCAATGTGCGGTTGCTAAACTTCGGTTGCGCGTCATCGCGTCCCCGAGAGGCTGGTTAACGAGCCAACACACTCAGCGCAACTGCCGATATCGACAACTCTAAATCCGCTGTGAAATTCCGAAGTGCTCGAGACATTTCCCTCCTTCCCTCTCCCCCTCCCCCACCCCCTCCCTCTTAAGGTGGTCATGAGACGGCGTTTCAAGCTCCTCCAATCACCACGATGTATCGTTCGGAAGATCGGAAAGCGCCTTCCAAGTTTGCTCCAATAGAGTGTGTATTGGTCAGCTCAGGGCTTCCGTTCCGTTCAACGGATACTCGTCGATCTCTCGCCCCTCGAACGAGAAAATGGTCTTAAGCTCGACGACGATCACTCTTCGCCCTTTTATCTCTCGCTTCTACTCCACGTAAACGGATCGCGTAAAGGCGTTCGCTGTGTTTCGCTATTACAATTTGAAATTTAAAGGCTAAAAGCAATTACGACTTTCATTTCCTCGCTAAACCTCGAATGTCCGCTCACACAAATAAATCGTTAAGTATTATTAAAACCTAAGTCTTTGAAACACAATGAAAAGGAGTCTTTGAAAAATTCACTTGCCCTTTAAGGAAGAAGCGGAGATTTATATTGAAGGCGAAATTTGTGAATTTATTTCAGGAAAAGGAATAAATGAACTCAATTCTCCACTTTGGGAATTATTTATTATTATATTTGTAATGTAGAAAATTAATTTGTATTACAAAATAGCATTTTTCAAAAGTCTTACTTCATACTTGAAAACCAAGATATTGATTTAAGCTTGGCAGATATTATTTATCATATATACCTTTATTGATTAAACTTACAATAAAGTTCGTAAAAATTGTTTTGTTTCCGTTATTGTTTTAAATTATAAATAAATATAAATTTTTACCTAAATATTAGAGTTTTACGTTATTATTGTTATTATTTTGTAATAACATTTTTCTAATGCCTATTTTAAATTCAATCTGTAGAAGAAAATATCCCGAGAAAAACTAAACCAGAAAATAGTAGATTGTTTCCTTAGAAGTTACGAAATCATGGCAAAATGCGAGGCACTCGAAATTCTCGGGCTTGTCTTCAATGATAGAAAACTTTTATATTTTTAATAAGTTTTGTATTACAAATTAATTTTCTACATTTTAAATACAGTAGTAAATAACACCTAAACGAAAAACTGTGTTCATTTATTCTTTTCTCTGAAAAATTCACAAATTTCGCCTTCAATTTGATCATGTAAACCTCCGGTCGCTCCTTTTTGCACAAATTCCATAAACTTTAGTGAAATAATCGCAGTTGCCAGAAAGAACCGATTATTTTCCCAAATCCTGATTAAAGATATTTCAAACTTTTGAGAAAGTCTTCCAGAATTACGTAAAGTTCTTCAAAGGATTACAACAATGATATTCTGATGTATGACAAAGCCACAAGAAAACATTACAACTAAACGTTTATAAGCCTCGTTAAAATTTCTGCTAAAATAATGGCGTCCTGTATAAGGTAACAGCTACGTTGTTGTAACATCCGACAAAGTGGGCGTCGTTTTGCGATTGCGTCAATGAGGGACACGCAGTTTGCGTTGAGAGGATGCACGAGAGGAAATATAGATGCACCGGGCAAGTGACAAGCGAGAACAACTACCGAGAGTGACACGAGTTTTCCGTGCAGATTCTCTCATAACAAGCTGGAAAATTATTCACGCTTGCGTGTATTGACGCTTGCATGTACATGATATATAAATATATGACGTGACGCTATCGACATCGCTATTAATTATCGTTGTATTGTAATGCCTGCTGATTCCATGCCGGCGACGGCAGAGGTGACAATAATCCCGGAATATACGTGTGAAACCAATTGGACCGATTTTCTTCATCGCATTACCACGCTTTGGGTAAGAGGATTGTATAAACTATAAATCTATAGATGTGTGGGCAAGCAAGTATAAGTCAAAATTCAGTAATTCGAGAAAATCACGTTTCAAGTTTTACTCATCACTAAAAACATGATCTTTTTATAATTATGCTGCATAGGATAATTCTAATATAATGTAATAAGATAATTTAACAGAAATAAGCTATAGGTACTACTTAAGAGGATCCTAGAGCCATTTGTTTTACTGACATTTTTTAATTAAAGTAATCTTTTAATTGGCTTTATAAAAATGCAAAACTCTTGTACGGAATTTAAGTACGCACGAAAATCTACAGCGGGTGATCGACTTGATATCAAAAACGAAGAAAGAATAAAAAATTTTACTTATTTTTGGTTAGGTTGACGACAATATTTGCTTGATACGAAAATTCTAAAATAAATATATACAAAATGAGACCAGCCCGCGGTGGGGACAACATGTAAGAATATTATCGTGCAATTGGAACTAACAATTGAAAGCCTAATATGAAAGATTATTTAAAATGAAAATTTGTGCGTATGTATGCGTGCAATATTGATGTAGTAGTATGTTCCCAGACAACACGATGTTCAAAATCAGGACATAAGACGTCTTATATAACATCTTTAAGACGTCTTTAAGACAATTTTGGACAATATGTCTTAAAGACGTCTTAAAGATGTCTTATGTCCTGATTTTAGACATCGTGTTATCTGGGTAGTTGTCTGGATGTATCGATGTTTCGTAAATCGTATGTATGTATTGTAAATCGGTCGGCAAAGTCGGCTCTCGCGTCGGAGTTCGGTCTTCACTATAGGATTCCCTTAAATCATTAAATAGAATTCATAAAAATATCTGTAGTTATAACTCATTTTCGCAAAATTCTGACTTATACTCGTTTGCCCACACACCATAGAAATATCTCAAATATCGCCGATCGCGATTAACGAAACGATTCATGAGTAACGCGAATCTCGCAGATGATTCGCAAACGATACGCGCGACAAGATTTATTGCGAACGGCACAAAGGAACGGACGCTATCGGGAATGTATCGGACGTCGCGACTCCGAATGCAGACACTTGAGGTATTCTCGCGCGAGATGTTCGCGAAAAATTGCGCTCCACCGTTGCTTCTCAGCGGAGCTCATCCTGAGGAATCCGAGAGAGCATTCCACTCTCGACGGGATGATTCGGGCAAAGCGAACGCGCGGCATTCTGTCGGGATCGCGACGCGACAAGTAAAAGCGGAGGAAAGAGAATGGGAGTTCGCCGAGAACGAGGGGAACGAGATCGGCATGAGGAGCGACGAACGCACCGAATCGGGGCTACGGAATCATCCAAGAAGTTGTGGCTGCGATTCGACGAGCGGAGAGCCACCCCTCCTGGCCCGGAGTATTAAGGGATACTTTCGCGGTGGTAATTACCGCGCTCGTGGTCGCCGACGTCACCGCCACGAATTACGCGCGGGCGCGTCACCGCTATCTACAAGACGCTCCGGGCTCCGGATAATTGGAGACGAGGCTTTCGTCGAGCTTAACTTCGTTGCTCGCCTGCTCCAGTCTCTCTTCCTCGTCTTCCTCGGATTCGAGCGCCCCTCTCTCGCTCCTTCACCCCCGACGTCTCTCTTTTTCCTTCTGTTCAGTACGCGTAGTAACGAGATCTCGGAATTAACCCGTCCACCGTGAAACGACCAGCTAAAGAGGATCTCCTTTCGTCTTTCTTTCAGTCTCTCCCTTTTTCGCCCTTTTTACCCGTACCGTCTAATACCTCACAACTTAACTCCGCTTCGCTTGCCACCGAGATGTGTATAAGAGACAGGTCTAATACCTCACAACTTAACTCCGCTTCGCTTGCCACCGCGGATAGTTGTTCTTCCGGTGCATTCTAAGATCTGTGCGTCACAAACGAGCGAAGAGATAATAGCGAAAGAGTTGTAAGACGCGAGATGATGAATTGTATCAAATAGTTAAAAGTTGATTTTATTTCTCCATGTTTTAATGCTTCTACTAAAAAAGATGTTTTTGTAACAGAATTTTAAACTGCGTAGCAGACTATCGTACTATATTTCTATGCCTCTCTAATCTAGGTAAAGCCCAGAACGTTTTTAATTGATTCAATATCCGGATTCGTATGCGTGTTATTGCAAAATATTGGAGTATTCTCGCGAGGCAATTTTATACTTCGAGTTGATGTTGAAACGTTTTGAAAAATTGGGTCAAACAAAAAACGCAAACGCGTTGCTTTTTGCGATATTAGCGAAAAATGACCGAACAGTTGGCGCGAATCGCGTAGGTCGATACAATAGCCGATCAGATTTGCGTCAGCTGCGCGTCACGCGTTAATTATTTCGCGATTCAGTGTCATCGTTAATAATTCTTCGACCATGTATTTGTTGTCGTGCGTAATAAAGTCACAAATTCGATATTTACGTGTTATTAAAAATCTTTTCCTTACAGTTGCAATAATCTTTATTATCTATCAACTGTTGTGGTGGTTGCAAATTTGAATTATGTAATTATAGCACGTCCACGTGATTTAATTTAATACTTAATATATAAATTTTAATTCTTTAAGTCTTTAATTAATTTCAATTCTTTAAATAATAATAAGATTAGGACCGACGAAATTATCAAATATAAATGAGAATAGCCAAATGACGGTCAACCGCGGATCTTGGTGCGTAATAATAATTTTTTTGTGAATTTCTTGTTCATGCGAACTGCGTGCCGTATATTCGTCGGTCTTGAAACACAATACTTACATGAACCCGGAATTAATTCACATGTTAAATTGACGAGCAATTTAATAATTTTGATGCTAACAGGCATCTATAAGATCCCCCCTTCCCCGAAAAACTGTAAAGAAATTATTGCAAAAAATAACAATTATATATAAATAACAATTATAAATAACAATATTCAATTCTTTAATTTTACTTGTTTACGTAGTAAATGTACTAAAGATAATCGTTTTTAAACTATATTGGATCTCGTCGTTATAGCTGATTAACTAACTTTAATTGGTTTTCTCTTCTCACAGTATAAGCCACAAGCCACGCTATAATCCATAAAGGGCAGAAGGATTAAAGAACAAAGTTGTTCGATTTAGCTATTCTAATCGATGTTAATACAATTCGGATATAATCATCAACTATAACCAAATCATCAGACAATGCCATATTATCATCTTTGCGATAATATAATTATATGGTCACACGCTGCTGTACTGAAAACTTAATTTTCTATGGTATTCTAATTTTACTGTATCTCAAATTTCGTTAACTAATTTTAACTACAATCTTACAAACAACTAGTTGCAACACATGACATTGTATCACTGTCGAGATACAGAACGTTAAATGTAGATGGGACACTGAAATGCAGAATTTAGGGCTAAATGCGAAAGAGAAAAAAGCAAAACTGTAAAAATAAAGTAAACTACTCCATTCCGTTTACTGTCCACCCCGTTTCTTTTCTTAGCGATGCTACCGTTTCTTTTTTTGCTTTCTTGTCGCGTTGCGACCGTTGACGGGTTTACGGGTACCTACTTTAAGAGATCATTAACGTAGTGAATAATAAATGGAACAAAAGAAGAGACAATGGTCGAGGAAGCAAAGGCGGAAAAAATTGCGCAGACATTACAGTTTTGCAATGCACTAAAAGGCATGTAATAGCAATAACAATAATAAAGACTGTTTGTAAAAAGATAGCTGTCTGTAAAAACTTATAACAATCATGCTAAATATTGTAAAACAGCTGTGTAAAATAATAAAAAATAAATAAAAAAATGTAGATCAATTAAAACGATCTCACTTTTTAAGATTAATTCAGTTTACCTAACTAAAAGTGCGAATAACGTGCAATATATGTAACGTAATTATTATATATTAATGTAATATATTTACTCAAAAAATATATCTCAATTTGGGCGATGCAATTATCATTAGGTACGTGTTAACGATACTTTATAAAGTTGCCATTTCTATAAGCATCGAAAATATCTGTCTGCAGCAGAGTCTAAAACGACTCTGCAAAATGAGAGTTATTTTCTATAAGATCTCGGGACATCATACGTTTCCCCTTTTCGTCCCCCGGCGCATTTATCACGAGGAACGAGGCGCCGGGCGGGGTGTTCTCTATGAAATTAAAGCGACCCGGGAGAGATGAGCGCGACAGTAATTACGGAACGGTTTATTTCACCTCCTCCTCCCCAACCCCCCTGAGTTTAACGCCTTTTATAATGTGGGATTTTCATGGCCGACGACAAGTTATATTTGTACACGCGACTCCGCCTTTCCCATTCATCGGGAACAATTACAAGATGCTCCCGGCGCGGCGGTGACGAACACGTCTTTACAACGAAAAGCGACGCCGACGGTCCTGGACGAAGCGTTCGTTGGGTACGAATCGCAATAAGAGTGGAGAACGACATAAGGAGGACCGGAATACGGAGTACAATCTATATCATCCGCGGCGAACGCTGTCGGGAGACTTAACAAGTGCATTATAATGCAACGCGATAATTATGTTAGCCGAGACTCACGTGCGGTCAACGTGTGTCGGGAGTTTAGCTGCAGTTACGTAATTTACGGTTACGCGAAGCGTTAAAGAGATTCAAGTTAAACAATACCGAAGTGGGTTGAGCGCGCCCGTTACGAAAATACACTTCCAGAACGATAGTGGTACATCACCCGCGCTGACAGGGCTCGTTTGATCGCGAACTTCCGGCTGCATCAGGCCGAACAAAGTTGATGTATCGTCGAACTTTCCGCACATCGCGAACCCTGCGCGCCCACCGCGTCATTCTGCATCTTGCGATCGTACTGCGCGCGATGTATGTACACGATAATATATCACGAGAAAGTGCTACTTTAATTTATTACATAATGATGAGAAAGAGTGTTGAATGTCCTGAACGTGATATATCTCTTTTTGAAACGTGCAGCGTTATAGAATCGCTATTATGTGCTTATTATTAAATTAAATTTACTATAATACTCTAGATTAAAGTTACGTTAGTTATTGAATTAAATGGAACCCATTAATTAAATGGGGAATTCATTATTGCCCCGAGAAAAATTGTTCTCGTTAAGAGTGACATCGGCGTGTATCGGATACACGTAATAAATTCACATAAGTTCCGTCCCGATATTCGGCGCGCGGGTTTTTGTCGTCGAATCGAGGCAATAAATTAACGACGGGACAAAGGGTCGTATCATCGGGGAATCGAGGGCAATCTGGAGGGCAAGCCGCGTCGATCCCTGCTGCCGCGGCTGCTTTGAGGGTATGACCGACGTTTTGTGACGGCGGATAATATCTGCCCGTGATTATTGACTCGAGGCGATCCCGCTCAACGATCTGACACGATGCTCTCACGGACGGTGGGTAATTGGCAATTAATAATCCGGCATAACTATCCTCTGCGAAATGCGGCAGCCCGCCCTCGTTAACCCTTTATCTAATCAACCGGTCAGTGGATGCTTTTACTCTCGTATTTACTCGACTTATTACGTCTTTACCACTCACCAGATTACGTTCACTAAGTGACCGCGTCACGCTTGGATATTATCGCGTACGTAATAATTGGTTATTAGAGTCCAGAGACGGTATTTTTATCAATTAGTTTGGCACTTCGTGGTATGATATTTATATCTTTCAAAAAAAGGGTGAAGAGTATATCGAACGGATTTCGCTAATACAATGGCGACGTTCGCGCAAAAGGGTTCGGAGTTCTTGATCGGTTTACTATCGGTAGAAAACGGCCCTTAATCCCGATCCGCTCCTGCATCGGCGTTGTCTTTCCTTTGTTGAACGGATAGACAGACTAGCGGGCATTTCTGGAGCGTGAACGTGTAAACGAGCGGTTATTCCACTTCCCCGCGAATACGTTGACGGGTCAAGGGCAATCGCAAAGCGATGCACCCCTCAGGGTTTATTTTTATTCCTGAGGCAGATGGAGAGATATACGAGATATTTCAGAATTGACGGAAAGCGGATGTATATATCGCGCTTCATAAAATTGGAAGTCGATTTCTTTAGCTACAACGTTGAAAGAATGAGAGAGAGAGGGGGGGGAGAGGGGGGAAGGAAGAGAGTTAATTGTCATATTTTTCAAGCTTTAACATTTAATATTGGAATAATTCTGAGTCTTATATTAAAATTTTGCTAAAGATCAAATTAAATAACAAATCTTTCATCACTCACTTACCCCCAAAGTCCGACTTAAAGAAAACTGAACACGCACCTTATTTGAATAATTTAAATTTAGTAAATAAGTTAAATAATTATAGCCTGTAGAGAGATAGTCCCGTAGTAGGGGAGATTGGATGATTAGCGATCGATCTAAATTTACTCGTGCAAGCCTCCGTTCGATTAACTACTATTGCGATAGCTTATCGGGGTCAGTTATAAAGCCTTTTTTGCTGCATGATTGCCCTCACGTCCCATCTTTTATAAGAACCGATCATAATGCTGCGAATTTGCAGCAAAAAGCGTCGCTGAGCGATCGCTCGTCGAGTATCTGATCATCGGAGCAGAGTTGAAAAGTACACCTTTACGAAATTAACATCCCATTTTCAGAATTTCCGTATAATTGATAGAGCCTTCGCACTTCCCCAAAGGGTTCCTGTTACGTTTTGAAAAAAAAGCTCTAGCGATTAAACCTAAAAAATAAATGTCCGCCGATATAGGCTGCCAAATTCACGTTTTCGTTGTACGGTAATAACTTTTTCGTTTCAATCAGGATAGAATTCTTGAAATATCCAGGAAACATCAAAATTCGGAAAAAAGTTTTTTGAACTAGAAGCTTGGAAAACATTTCCACCCGTAATTGAAAAATTATCAGAGCTCTGTCCCATTTTTGTCTTTTTTTTTGTTTCAAGTTATTAATTGCTAAAATCTTTTTTATCCCGTATCGGACATTCTCCGGAACTCTCTTCGGATGTAAAAAAAGTCAGAACTTTATCAATTCATATCAAAATTAAAAAAAATGGAATGCTAACTTCACAGCCGTGAAAAGTACTAAAGTTCCATAATTCATGAGTCAACTTCGTCGAATTGCTCGTCTTGAAATATTTGCATGATAATTTTGCAAAGGAGGAACGCAAAGAGAAGTTTTCAAGAAATGTTATGCCAAGCGCATACATTTTTGCGATAGCAACTCGGAACGGTATAAATTTTTAGTGCAGAAAGTCCTTAAACATAGATTCATTGCTCTACATTCAGACGAAGTCTTTCTGTAAATAAAGAAATAAACATGACACGACGCAATATCGTTCTTTATTCTAATTGTTCTAAAAAGATGAGTCGTGCAGCTACAAAGGCTAACAAATATTAATAATACATGCTAAAAGCTAATACCAGATTTATAAACACACACATGGTCTAAAGATGTTTTACTCTTCAAAAATATGAAAAATCATAGAGAACGCGAAAGATTACCAATAGAAATACCATCCAATCTTTCGTAATTAGCCAACAAAAGATATAATTCTAGTCACGGTCTTAAATCACAGTTCCACAGCTTCGTTTTGTGAGAAGTCGAAATGGGAACGTGCGCAAACATCATCGGTCGACAAGCATTTCGCATTCAAAGGAGAATCCCGATACAAGAGCTACGATCGTTCGAGCTGCGGTTCGCGTCGCGGCCTCCGCCTCCAATGATCCAGCGTCTCTTTTAAAACGCGGTCACCTCGATTATTCAGCGGGTAATCAAATTAACGCGATTAACTGGAGCGCAGAGACGAGCCAGCAGTCGCTGGTCCATGCCCTCTCGTGTGAATAGCGCCTCCAGCGGGTCAAGGACGGCTCGGCGGAACCGAAAGCTGAGAGATAAAGAGAGAGAGAGAGAGAGAGAGGAGGGGGGAGGAAGAAAGGGAGAGAGAGAGAGAGAGAACCGAGGCACTCGGGGCTAGAGCTTAAAAAATTCACGCGTGACCTCCCGCGTTGTCCCGAACGCATATTTCCTGGCTGGGCGAGAAGGCGGCTCGCTGGGTGCGATCTGCTCGTGTCCGCATACATCAATTTCCTGCGTAGCACTCAAGCCACTTCCGCCGCGGACGACGTTCATTAAGAAAATTGGCAGGCTAGTTCGCGATTTTATGGACAATCCGCGCCTTCCGCCGCGACGCGGAACTGACGCTGATAACACGTCTCCCCGATAGAAGCCCGCGTCGAATCTTCGTAGTCATCTGTCGCTATTATGGACCAACTGTTGCACACCACCTCGATTCGTGTAATCGCGCAGCGTCTGCAGCCTTCTGGATGATTTGTGATGCAATTAGTAGATACTGCCCTCAATCAGCCTTTAATAAGGCACATTTTCTCTATAGATTGCGTTGGCGTTAACTTCATTGACGTTAACGCTGCAGTGTCGTAATACCACGTAAAAGGTGGGCGTGAGAAGAGGAGATAAGATCAGATAAAGGTAATCTTGCAGAAGTTTGATCGAAGCTCGTCACCCGTTAAAGTAAATCCTCTTAACTCCCTGCGCTTTGCCGCCGCCTTCTTCCGGTGATCTATATTCTTCGCACGTAGAAGAGAAATATTTGCAATAGCGCCGATCAAAGGACGAATGTTTTAACTTGAAGTTAGACAAGTGTTGCTATACGTTCAACAATGAAAATAAAAGGGAAGGGAAAGCGTTGACCGCGCGTCCGAAGAAACAAAGTGCGGAGGAAACTCGTTGAGACGAGAACGTGATATAATAGCGCGTATTATTGGAAGGGGAAACAACGGAATGAGCAGTATAACCAGTGGAAGACGGAGTAACGGGTTAAAAACCTGTTTTTAAGTGACCGTATATCGTCAAATCGCACGTCTACAGTGTACGTGCGCAACACCACCGGTCGAGGCCACCGAAACGCTTTAAGGCGAGCCATTTGTTAACTCCTGACAGTCATGCCTGTAATGATGTACCCGAGCTCGAGCGACAAGAAATCATTACGACAAATTAATCCAATGTTAATTATCAATTATCTGTTTTATGTATTGCCGTTGATACATGGACATAATCAATTTCATGTTGTAATTAATTGTTCATAAGAAGAACTGAGTATACGTATAAAGAAGCTCACAAATATTGTAAGATAAATAATATACCTATATATTATGTCGAAATGTCACCAAAAAAATAGAACGTTATAATCGTTCAGAGATAAGTGTTTGATGGATTAGGTTTTTATTAGAAATTCCTACACAATGGAAAAGAAGACAGCAATTAGTGGGAGATTGTAAATTTTAGACAGACAGAGTCGCTAAGTACAAACGTAATAAAATAATTCTATAGAGATTCTTTATTCTATAAATCTTATAATTCTTTATTCTATAGATCATCAGTATTATGTCATCTATAATTCAAAACTTCTATTAGCTCGTGCTAATATGTTTAAAGAATATAAAGATGTAAGTTCTAGCATCTTTCACGCGTATATGTATTCATATATTCGGCGTTGCCGCATTTCTTGTCAATGTTCAAAGACGCATGCAAAAAAGAAACAGTGCACCCATAAGATTTCACGGAATTAAATCGGCCCCGTCGTAAAATCATCCGCGCTCATCCCCCACGCTCGTAAAAAGACCATCCGTGAATTATCAATGGTCATAATACCCAGCGCGTTCGCATTTCACGCCCATTCCATAGCGCCCGACCGATCATCCGATCATTGAAAGAAATCGCGTAAAAACGTTCCGCAGTTGGATGCCAAACGATCCTGGGCTGATGGCGAAATTCTGCTCGATCGCCGGTAATAGATATGAAATAAAAAGGTTATGCGCAGATGGTCGAGTAATGGGGTAACCAGCGTTTCTCATCAGAGTCGTTAACGGGGAGAAACTTATTAGCGAAATATCTTCTCTCGTTAGCAAAATAAGGAGATCGCGATAAAACCAAAACCTGTTTTTGTATAATTATTGTCGGCAATTTTGAAAGACAGAGGTTGATAGTCCTATCGAGACAATAATCCTAATAACGGTAATTCCAATCAAGAAATCGCTGAGCTGAGAACCGCAAGTTTTTTATTAGTTTAGGTTGTGATTGACGAGTTATCTCACAATTAGCAAATTTTCCTTCAATAATAAAGAACTTTTTCGCTATAACGCAGCAATTGATCAAAGTCGTACTAACAAGTATCCTATTGAAGTATCCAATGATCTTCGTCAGTCGTAAAAGATCTTAATTCAAGGATAATAACTTGAAGCTTCAAATATAGATTCAATGAATCATTCTAATCTCCGGATAATCATGACCGAACGTCCGACAATCCTTCTCCGACGTAAAAGGCTTTTCGCTAACAGTCGACGCTCATAATCGGAAGTGTAAGCGGTCATTGTAGGATTATAAAACTCGTCAATGCTAATCGTCATCAAAATCACTGTCATTTTCAGATTATCACATCGAATCCAGTGATCTTCATCGTTTATTAAGTATTGCTCATTGACAGTCGACGATCGTAACCAGAAGCTCGCTGGCAACGTGCGACACGCGGAAGGTCTCGTTCACTCCGCAGCAACCGTCAAATCTCGCGCACTCGGAATTTGCGGCGTCAGCCCCGACGATACTACAACCCTCGTGTAAAATCGCGCCCCCGTTGCGCCCCTTAAACCAGACATCCGTAAACGTACCGTTGCGCTGTCGCATATACACACTTCACAGCAGCAACGTGGACAACGCAATCTCGCGCACACCCCGAACGCCGCAGACGTCGCCGTCCGTTCTCGTCGTCGTCGTCGTCGCCGTGACGTCGCGACGCGGCCGGCGTCGTCGTCGTCGTCGTTGGTCGTAAAGCCGCGACTTGTCGATTCCGTCCGACGCAACGGCGCGTCGGATCACCTTCCTGGACCGCGGCACTCTCCCGACGCCGTGCGTTTTATCCTGACGCCGCGTGAGAGAGGATCAGAAGCGGACCAGCGGTGCAGCGCGATGCGGCCTGCGTTTGCGGTGCGGTTGCGTCGCGACGTTACGCCAACGCCGAGGCCGACTCGGCGTCCGCGTGCACACTGACATCGCCGTTGCTCCGAAGCCGCCTCCTCCACCTCCTCCAACTCCTCCACCTCCTCCACCACCTCCTCCTCCTCCTCCTCCTCCTCTTGCGTTACCCGCCCTCTCTCTCTCTTTCGCACTCTACGCGCGCAGTCCTCCTGCATCCATCCGCTCCCACCGCATCTCCTGCTCTCCCCTGTCCCCCTCATCCCTGCCACCCTCTTCCCTCTTCCGTTCTCCGTCTCTTTCCGTCCCAATGGGTCCCGCCGCTCTTCCGCCACCCGCTCCCGCTCTCTCTCTCTCTCGCCATCAAGTTCTATATATATACTATATCACTCCTTTCCTGCTTCTCGCTCCGCTCCATGTGGACTTCTGCAACATTCTCCTTCCCTCCCATTGTGCCCTCTCTTTCTCCGTCGGATTACGTATCAGCTCGCTCCGTCGTTCTTGGATCTCATCTGAGAGCCACCTACGTCCCTCGCATCGCTTTTTCTCTCCCTTTCCCGCTTGCGTTATCAAGTCTTGTCTCCGTGCCTCCGTGTCCCAGCTGCCTCTTTCCGGTTTGTCGAAATTTATTCTCACCCTCTTGCATTCCTCCCCTGCTTTATCCCACCGCGATCTACTTATGCACTTAGCTTTTTCCTATCTGTCAGCGCGTCTATCGTTTCGTCTCGCTGTCTCGCTATTTTCCGCTGTTTTCCCATTCATAATTTTGCATTTCAACGTGTTGATTATCCCACGTGACGGGAGAAAAGTTATTTTCTCGTTTAGATCGGATTGTACCTTAATTAATTATCGTGATCAACATGTTTCTTTTATTATTTAATTACTATGATCAAAGTTTCTTTTATTCATAGAGGAATTTCGATGCAAATCTCATCATACGCAATTTCTCGCCCTGTTCCATATTTTTACTCTCGAAAGATAATGAAGAACTAAAACGGTATTAACGAGAGTTTTTCGGAATTGCTTTGAAAATTGTTGAAACTGTTGAGAAATCGCTTTTTAAGTTAAACGAATCCAATGAACATATTAATATTCGAGTGATAACGACAGCGTTAAAGGTTCACAGAATTTCGCGATCGTTAACTGTCGTATTCATGGACCTACAAATACGTAATTAACATGCAAATCTTGGAAAAAGATATCCATGCTATTGTATGTTAATGGTGAATGGAGATGCGATAGTAATTCGAGATATCGTTGCGCTAAAACGCGATCGAGCGTATAAAACTAGCGTATTTCAAAATCAATGCATCCGCGAACTTTCAAAAATCGAATACATATTAAATCTCTCGTTGAAATTATTGTTCAAATAAATCGCGTCATGCAAGTAAAATTAATCCTATAAGAGTCGATTTATCGAAAATATAACGCGTTAAAGACATTCGATATCCGTTACATGAAAATTCCAACTTTTTAAGAGTAACTTCGCGTTACGTGCCGACTCTCGATAGAGCGAATAATTTAAAAATAAACTGGAAAGTTTACTGAACTTCGTCTCATTATCGCTAAAGGGTGAAGATAAGCTTTCTCAGCTACGATGTGGCGCGCGTTGGATCCCGCTGTACGCGTAGAATCCTTTTTGCGTACGTGCGCTTAATCTAAACCTCCCGTCTACCCCGTGCTCTGCTATTGGCGTTGTTGTCAGGAAAAACAACGCATCTGAGACCACCCGAGTGAGATGGCACGTCGCGAAACCTCACAGTGAACTTCCGCGTCCTAACGCTCCGCAACGCGGAAATGTTGCAGTTTCATCCGGCGCTCGTAAATCGCTCATCGATGTTTTTTTTTCCATTAATCAATTCCGCTCGACGATTCTTTAAATTGTACTTTTAAAATTTTTCCACCGATCTGACCGGTGGACGATTTATCTGAATTTCATTTGCATGCTCGCGCTATAAACACGCGATTTTCCGTGGCGCCGAGCGAATGATCGGATATCGCGCGGCGATATGCGCGTATGTCCGACACTGAATTCATATTTCACTACACAATTTTCGCGTTACGATCGTCGTGGCGGCTGCATTCTCGCGGAATTGCGCCCGGGTCCGGGCGCGATGCCTGCATCGCCCACGCGTTGCATTGTGTCGCGCGAGCCGGCTTGCCAAAATCCTCCACTTCCCGAACGCGGATTAATCCCGTTCCTCATGCAGGAGCGTCTTCCTTCCTGCCTCGGCTCGGACAAGCCCTACTGTCCGCGTCCGATGGCGAATGCAGGCCTCGCCACCGAGCCCCCTTCTGCATTGCATTCAGCACCTCGAGTGGCGCGTAGCCGAGTCCTACACGTCTGCCTCTGTCCCCTGTCCGTGTCTTCGTCTCGGTCTGCGACTCTCGTGGGCGAAACTCGAAGCCAAACGGAAGTGACCGCGACTGCTCGCTTCCTCGCCGGAAAACCGCGAGGGTGATCGACCACCAACGGGATCGAGAGCTTGGTCGACTTGCTGTTGCCAAGTTGATGCAACGAAAATTACTGGAAGTTCGTGCAACACGCGTCCGATTTCTCGTGACGATTTTCGATGATACTAGGATCAAATTAACGCTTAATCTTTAGCTATTTTTTTCAAAAAATTATATATTCCAAAAGTACTTTCAACGGAAGCATTATTGAATTTATTTACGAAGATTATTTTTTTGCATCCGTTGAATGTAAAAATTTTCTAAACGTAGTTAACCCTTTAAGGCCCAGTGTACATAATTATGTGCATTTACTTTGAGTTCTTCCCAAATGTTTTGTATTGATAAAGTAGTGTTTCTATCGATATAATACTCTTGATCCGTTTTATATGGAGCTGGATTCTCTATCTCAATTCGTAAAACAATGGTGTTCCCGCTAAACAAGTCACTATTGTGATCGTTAATCGTAAATTTTACTCAAACGGAATCGATGCCTGGGCCTTAAAGGGTTAAAGATAATCAAATAAAACCGAAAACATAATATAACACTGCGAAGACACTTAATGGAACTCTTTATCTGCTTAAAATCTTTCCGATCGCAATGATTATCCCAGGAATTGTCTACTTCGAAAATAAGTTCTGTTCAGAGATATCGCGAGATGGAAGTCTGTCACATCGGTGTATCGGTTTCGGCGAGAGCTCCGAAAAACCGTCGAGACAAACGACTCAACTTATCTCTCCCAGTGACTCAACTTATCTCTCACTCTCATACCGATCCACGGAGAACGCGAAAACGCCGCGCATTCGCGTTCCCGGTACACAGAACGATACGTTCCCCAGCTCGCAAAGCACAACAATCAAAATGATGACTACCGCTCTCCGTAGTCTTCGTAATACACACGCGCGCAGGGGAGGAAAACGAGGGGGGTAGGCGGGGAGATGGATAGTGCAACGTTTACTGCATACCAGGATAATCGCCATCGTGCGGGGTAAACGCGCGGCGAGACAATGCCGCGAACAATAGCGGCTCTCCCTCGCCCGCCCCTCCGTCTCAGTCGAGTTACTCGTAGCTTATGCTCCAAAGTAAAATACGCGGGTGTACACGAGAGGCTGGCAAAGCGAGAGAGGCGAAGTTAAGAGAGGGGGGCCACAAGGGGGGTTGTGTGCCAGACGACGACGACCGCGTCGCACGTACGTGGCGTGATCCGCTGATGCACTCGCGGACTACCTGGCCCGGCGCACTCGACGCATACGCGTGTACGTGCCGCAGCCATCGCCAAGAGCGTACGGGGCACGAGGGAGAGGAAGCCCTTAAAATCTCTCTCTTCGTGCGACACGAACGACCGGGATTTCGAGATATCCTCGACGGCTCGTACGATCGGCATCGGTTCCCGCGCCGACCTTCCCCGATCTCATCGCGCCCACCCCTCGTCATTCGCGTTCTATCCCGGTCGGCGGAGCGGATTTAATCCCTTTTAGATTTCTTTAACGGAGAGACTCCGAGGAAACGCGAACAAAGGTATGTATCGAATAACGATAGCGTGCGAAGGTAGAAATAGCGGCGTAAAGGGATCGGTATTCTCGATAAGATATTGATGATGTAACGATGTCATTATGCAATGTGAGATATTCATCTATGAGTTATGTTCTAGACGCTAAGCGTGCACTAATTCTTAAACATTGTTAACATATTATTAGATAATAAATAACGAACACAGAAGCGGAGCGAGCGTGCGTAAAATGTCTCCGAATCGCCGCGTGTTTCCCCGAGCGCCAATTAACACCTGTGTGAAGTTAGCCCCCCAATGTCGAAAAATCTAAAATTTTCTTTTTGCAAACGTTTGCCCACAAATGTCCCGTTGGAATTTTTGTTTGCTCCCCTCTAGTTCAAAAGTTATAAGCAATTCAATGTTGG
>NJRQ01000220.1:14799-106373 GCA_003063805.1 Aphaenogaster ashmeadi | reverse complement strand
GAATAACGAATAGTTCGGAAGATAATCGCGTGTATTGATTAAAATGGCCCACCCTATATATGCCACATTTTTTAAATATTATATTACAACAAAAAGAAAGTAAAATTAACTCTCTTACTGGGATCTTATTGGAATCCCAGGAGATATCTAAAAAATTAAGATGGATTCCGAGTTTCACAGTGTTCTGAATTATTTAGTAGAAATGGTAATTATATTCTGCAATATATCGTCAGTAATATTTTATAATGCAACGAAATTCATTTAATGGAGGAAATATAATCTGCGTAAAAATATAAAAAGCTAATTATAGAGTCTTGTCTAATTATCACGAGCTGTAATGTTGAATTAATACTTTAAGCTACTTTTAATGTTTCAATAAAAATCTAAATTTTTATTAAATAAATAAATAAAGTTTCACGGATCTCTTAAAATATAGGAAAATATTAAATAGGAATATATGAAAATTAAATTTGACTTCCACTTTCCAATCGTCCAGTCCACCGTCAAGTGAACGTATTGCATTAACCGTATTGGATGCTGTTTCTGAGTTTCATTTCGTAGTGTAAATTCGACCGTAATATGCAATGTCGGTTTGTCCGAAATTATACGCGGAGCACACGAGGTCCAAATGAATGAACTTTTCAGGCGGTAAATTGTAATTAAAATACGTCGCGCAACGAGCGCTATGTCACTTCGCATACACAGATGGAGGTACGTCCATTGTAGTGTGCCAACAAGATTTCCCGAGTCGTATCGTCGGCGAAGACTGCACTTTCATCAAATTTACGACGATCCGAAGAGGTGCATCGTGCGAGGTGCACCATGGGGGGTTCGTATTCTCTAAACTAGAGGATATGTCTTTCATGGAAGGGTAACGGAAGTAGAGGCCGCGAGCGAGGAGAGAAGCTGGCTCCCTTTGGGGATTCGAACGGAACGGAACGGAACAAGCTGAGAGCCGACCGCTGCTCGCGACTTCTGAGCACGTAGCTCGGCGCTCGGATGAGAGAGCAGAAGAGTAGGAAGCTTACGGGACGACGGAAAGGCCCTCCGAGCCCAGATACCGGCCGTTCCTTTTGTCTTCATTCGTTCGTCCTCCTTTCTCTCCGCCTTTCCCATCCGCGCCAGCTATACGTTACTTCGTTTCCTTCTGTTCGCGTAAAAATTCTCTCAAGCCGCTCCCGATTGCGGCTCCGCCCGGTCTTTCTTCTTCAGACCGCTAGTAGTATACCTTAAGTATACGCTCGGTATACTTAGAATAATAAATTTCAAAACGTTTGCGAACCTGTCGGGCTCCGTTTACTTTACCTTTTCACGGAATAATTCTTAGAGCTCCGCAGAACGTAACATAATTGGACGCAGAATTGAATAGCAGAAAAGAATTTTGAACTCCGCGGGACGTGATATAATTCTAAGAACGAACTACTTAAAATTTTTGGGCAGCTAGCTCAAGCTGAGAAATATATATACGAGTAAATTCATACACAAAGATATTATTAGGCATAAAGATCCAGCTCAATCGTAAAAGACCCATACTATATCCGTACATTTAAGTTAGTCACATATATCGGTCTATCTTCACTTATCATAGCTCAAGCTGGTTCAAGCTCGTTTTCGTCTTGTACAATCTTGTGTATGCTAGATCCTCTTACACGCGCGCCATATTTCGTACAAAGCTAAAAGGATTGAAAACGGAAACTCAGCGGTAACATCAGCGCGCCAGAATAAAAGCAATATCTACAAAGTGCCGCGGTGAGAGAGGCGCGAGAGGAGATGCGAACGGAAGATGAGGACAGGGAGAGAAAGAGAGGAGGAGGCTTCAACTCGTATCGCGGGAAAGAAACGGAATGATCGTCGATTAGATCGACCGAGGCCGCGACGCCGCGGTCGGGTCTCAATTATTCAGATGTACTTCTCCAAGACGACGGTCTCGCGGCCTTCTTACGGTCCTCGTCGGGCACGATGACGCGACCGTCCGTTACTTCTTTCTCGCCCGTTTCTCTCATCCGCGAGTGGAGATGCCATTGAGACGGCCGTCTCGCGTGATGCACTCGTCGCGGAATGATGCGGCGAATGGGGAAAACCGTGCTGCGCCAATAATGCCTTTGAAGCCGTTCGACGATTGTTCGACTGTCGTAACCCGTTTTTTTTCCCTCCCTCACTCTCTCCTCCTTTCTTTCTTGCTTTTTCAATTTATCGAACGACTGTCGCTTTTTCCGTCGGATTGATTCGCGGCAACGTGCCGATTTTATTTCGCGCGGTGATTACACGCGTCTCTTAAAGCGATTCTAATTGATGGAATCCTTTCACGGCGCTGTCGCGCGAGACGACTTTCTTGGAACCTGACGAGATGCGCAGCAACGAGCATGAATTTAATTATCATCCTTGAAATTGAGGTTGCCCCTTTCTTCCTGATGACACTGCAATTAATTTATTCTCTCTCGCTTCATTGTTCTAATGCGACTCATCTTTTATACGCGACATTTCGCGCAAGAGGTGCGTGTAATCCAATTGAACTTAAAAGGTATTAAAAATAGAAAAAAATATATATAAGAAAGACCGTGAGAGAAAAAGGACAATGCTTTTGGGAAGAATTGCAAGATCAAAATGGGTTCTTTTTAGACTCGTTAATTCCTTGTTAAAAGCGGCTTACGCGGATTATCAAAAGCGGACAAAACCGTGAGCACTTTTCTCTCGCTCTACTCGCTCTTGCGTTATTATGAACCACATCGCGACAAAGTTGATGACAAAGTTATTGTTCTTAAAAAATTGAGAGTCCTAAATTATTGTTGAAAGTTAATGACATTCGGGACGAAGTAGCCGACTCCGTGCGGCAGCTTCGTGCAGCAAAAGCATAATCTAGAGATGTAGGCCATACGTAGAAACGGGAGCGTCAGAAAATTCCCAGCTGGTTAGGCGCGAAGAGGCCACTGCCGCCGTCATGCAACCCCGTGGCACTCAGGCCTGTTAAAACATTTACAGCACGGACGCTCGCGCTCTCGTGCATTTTCCATCAGGTGGCGAGCGGGGAACGCGGATAGATTAACTTCAACGAAGCCTCCGAGGCATCGGTTGAATTAGGGGCCCGGCTCCGCGCGGCGAACGCAATTTATCCGCAAGGATCGGAACGCGGCGCGGCGAGCGGCGCCGCAATTAGGTCACCGACGTGGGTCACGGCGGAGGAGATCAATTTAAAGGCCGTCTGCATGCCGCCGGCTCGGATGAACGCTCGCCAGGAGATGACTTTCAAGGTAAAACGTGCATCGCCTCGAAACTTAATCCCTCCACCCGAACTTAATTCTGTGCTCGTTATAGCGGACATCGATCGTGCTCGTATATCACGTAACGCGGAATTGTCGAATAGAAGAATATATGTACCCGGGAAAAAATTTTCATATATAAACATATATGAACATATATAATTATATATGAAAATTTTTTCCCGGGTATATAGACTTCTTCCTTGTAAAATCAATTTTGCACAATTGGAAGTGTCACTTTTTACAATTATACACATCTAGATGTGTATAAGAGACAGTTATATATGGGCAATTTTTTCAACTTTACTTTTCTTTTTAAAAAACATTGCGGAAATTATCCTTTTAATTATTTTTAAATTCTTTTTATTATTATTTTTCTTATATAGTATACGAATAGAGATTATACAAGAAAAGGAAAACATGTATGGACAAATTTCATGTATAATTATATATGTTCATACATGTTTATATATGAAAATTTTTTCCCGGGTATATAGACTTCTTCCTTGTAAAATCAATTTTGCACAATTGGAAGTGTCACTTTTTACAATCTCGCCAAATGAATATTCGATATTTCAGTAACTAAGCCGCCAATTAAAATCCTTTCTATTAAATAATTAAATTTCTTTTAGTAGTAAGCCTATCCTGCCTATCTTAAATTGAAAACCAATTTTTAATTAGAATGCTATTCCTTTTGCGCTTAATTTACGAGGGGACCTCCATTTTTCATGACTTATAATTCCAGTGATGGTTAGCACTTCACATCTTCACGAATAAAAAAACCCCGCGTTTAATGTAAACGCTTGTGAATTGTGCGCGGTGACAGCCATTTAATCAACATTATTTATAAGAACAAACGGAAAGTTGGACTTATGTAAATGTGCCTATGCATACATAAAACCTTCCCGCAATCCTATTACCGTATAAGTTATATTGCTGTTGCGCCTGTAAATCGTAAACGACAAGGGAGTGCACGTAAACAGAGGGGCAGATATGAGCAATTCCGATATCGTGTGCACCACAATAGGAAACTCTTAGGGCTTTTTTTACGCTTATCGAGAGCAAAGTTTCTGGATTCTTAAGAAACACAGATAATATTTTACTGCAGGATATTTAAATTATTCAAATGCGCCCCCTTGTCCGCTACATCGATTTCAAATATATACCTTAAAATAAATGCGGACGTGTATCTTCTTTTTTCATAAGCACTCCAGAAACGGAGTTTATTAAACCGAGATGTGCAGACCATTTCATAAATCATAAAATTAGTCACTTAATTATCTCGAAAGGTCGAAACATCCCGGCCTTATCGCAATTAGGTCACTGGCGCATATCACGCTTGGAAAGCCTATTTAAGGATATGTCCATGATATCATAAACCGTGTGATCTGTCAACCAGATTTGTCGATATCACTTAAACAAGTATAGTATATCTATATTTGTTGTATATTTCTGCAAAATTTCTTCGCAATGTTCCCATTTTCAAAATTGTGAATTTTTTAAATTAGTTTACTAATAAAAAGTTTTGTTAAGAATCGACGTAACTACGTGCGCGAAGTAGGATGCAAATAAAAACTTACAAAATTAAATCGCAAGACGCAGACGAATAAATCATTCGAAGACTAATGAGCGTTCTAAAATCGTATTCCGCGTAAAAATATAATGTAAGAAAATATACATTCAATAGCATATATTTAACTGGTTGGAACTGCATTGTTAATTCCTTCACAGGATGACGTTTCAGCAGTCCATTAACAAGTCCATTATACTCGCAATATTGCGAGGAATATGTTTGGAGATATTCCATATTCTACCCCGCAAAATCCGTCGTTTAATTGTCTCGCAAGATCGAATCGTGGTGGCAGCTCTACCGCAATTAGGTCACCGCCGAACCCACGGTTGAAAATCAATCGAACGATAACTACAACGTCGAATACGACAAACGATCAATCACGATTGGCACAGAAAACATTTCCGTCGTATACATCGCCCGAAAGTTTTATCAACCACCTGCTAGTTATGTCGCGAATATAAAAGTTTTAAAAAGAGAAACGCTTTCCATTGCGTGTGCAGGCAATCTTGACGGCTGCACAGTTGGAAAATTTGTGTTAAATTTAACATAAATCACATGTCCCAAACGGTCCACTCAAATTTTTGTGTTGATTTAACATAATATGGATGTGTTAAATGGTAACACTGATATCATGTTAATATTTCAACAAAAAGGAAATGTAATTTTGATCGTAATTTAAAGTTAATTGTGTGTACAATTAACATAACTTTTATGATGAAATTAACATATAAGAAATGTTTTTTTCATATAAGAATGGTAATAATTTACACGCACTCATCCTCACTTCTATTATAGAGTAAAATCAACACTCTTTTTCTGTAAATTTTAACACATTTAATAAATATGTGCAAATTCTATTACTTTAACATATTTTTAAAATCATTTTAATAATTTTACATTTTATATTTGTTAAGTTCAGTTAACAAAGCAGACATGTGTTAAATTTACATATAAGTGTTGATTACTTAACACAAAAACTTTAACCAGCAAATTTTTTCGCAAAAGTACACAAATTTTCCAACAGTGTGATGAAATAGCAACGGAAAGTAATTGTAACTAAAAATGCGCAAAAAATCGATACTGATAATGCCGGATGTTCATAGCTGGAGCTAGTACTAGTTTGGGAGTCTTACAACCCCCGGCATAGGGCGACCAAAGTTTCAAGTATATGGAGACGCTACACAGTAAAAAATCGTGCGTCCATATGTTAAAATTTTCTTGTGTTACCAAGATTTGATTATTATTTCAATGTAAAATTAACATACAATAGATATGTTATTATTTTCGTTACATTTTCATGTTTTACATTTATGTGTGTTAACGTAATAACTTAACACTTTATGTAGATACGTCATTTAGAAATTGAATTTAGAGTTCTTTTAACACAATTATTTCAAAAGATCAACATTTCTTAAAGTCATTTTAACATAAACAGAAGTTAAAGTAAATCTTCAAATAATCGTAAACTTTGACATACAAAATATACAAATTCACTAAAATCAAATGTTTCTATTACATATAATTTAAGTTAAAATGATTAATGTCATTTGTTAATATAACTGTTTAATTATCTTCTATGTTATTATCACAGCATACTTAAAGTTAAAAGATCAAACATAAATGTAAAGTATAATGTTAATTAATTAACATTTCTAGTTTGTCAACAAGTAACACATGATGAATGAGTTATTTTAACTTAAAATTTAGGGACTTTCTGGGACATGTGAAAAATGTCACAATTAACATTTTATTTTTTACTGTGTACCCTCCAAAAGAAACAGGAATCAATCACCATAATTTATGACTGCAATGGCTTTTCAACTTTCGATGTTTCTCCCTGCGTCCCTCAGCATTCTAGTTACAATATTTTTCATTTTATTTATTGAAATATCTTATCATTTAGCTAATTAGTCTTTCGCGAGTCAGAATAAATCGTCGTGAAGCGAATGTATCATTTACACGGTCTCGGAAAGTTTCGTGGCAAGTTTAGTCTTGCAGGGAGCAACGTCAAAATTCATCTTGCGGAGCGAAGACAGGCTTAAACGTTAGCGAACTATACACCGCGTTCGTGCCTCCCTGTTATTTGCCTCTGAGTTATTGCCGAGAAAACTGCATCAGAAAGAGGGGAAGGATGTGGGAGGAAATTTATATTGATGTGCCAAGTATCTAATTGGATCATTACAAAGAGGCAACCATGCGGAACGTGTCTGTTTAGACCGAGTTAAATGGAGATCATTCGCAAGTTACGAATAACATGATACTATTGTTGTGTTCGAGAAACACAGATGTCAAAGTTCTCGCATAAACGAATTGGCACAAAATGCCATAATATATATATAATTAGACAAACGCTTCTGTGGCATTATCGTTGCAATTCGTTGTGCTACAGTCAATTATTTTATTTTATTACATTGTTTATCTATATTATAGGTTACGTGTGTCTATTAGGTATATTAATCAATGCGGGTAAACAACCTACTGTATCATTAATTGACATTAGCTACTATAGATGTGCGTTGCTAATTTAACTAATTGTCACTTCACACAAGAAGCATATATTCAATCCATTCCGTACAATTTATGCGACATTAATATTTTTAGAACACATAAACTATGTCTGTATTGGAAAAAATCAACAAGGATAATCAATAATTATTAGTGGTCATATCAATATCGTAATCAAGGAAACAAGCTTCATAAGTTAAAAGAAAACTAATTGTAAGATAAACTGAGCTTTCAGATACAATTATTTAAAGTTCAGCAGTAACGTATTAAATTTATGTAACAATTAAAAGTTAATTGTAATTCTATATATCGAGCTTGCAAAACAATTTAATTAACCACTAAGGATGCGTATCATTATATACACAAACACTTCAATTTAATTAAATTTATATCTATATTCATATTCAATTTATATCTATATTCATATTCAATTATATTGAAATTTATCTATAATACTAAACTTTTTCTTTTAAAAAAACTTTTAATCTTTTATCTTTGTTTATAGACCAATATTTTAGAGTCAGTTACGTTTATGTATGGCAGTAGCGCTTTTCTGCGTTATTTCTTGAACGTGGATGATGAGAGACATAAAGATTGCGATCGATCCGCGATTTTAGATATTGAGAAAGATTTCTAGCGGTTTCGTGTTTCGAGGCACGAAGTGGTATAATACGAAGGCTGTCGGGATCAAAACACATTTTCCGTAACTGGGTCACCGTGATGGTGTACTATAAACGGCCGCTCATGTAGCAGGAAGTGCATCTCTATATCCGCATTACCGTTGTCGTAAAGTAACCGCATGAGACAATTTATTCATTGCACACATACCCCAAGGCCTACACCATCAATTTAAGATCCCTTCTACCTAAGGGAAATGTAAGCATCCCTGATATATTCGAAGATACTCTTGGGGATGAATGATACCATACGTTCGCGAAGTATTATATGTTGAAAAGTCGCTCGCATAACGGTAACCTCAAGGTTTCGTATCGTTTATTGCATCCACGTTTATTGCATGATAGTGTTTATGTAATAAAATTGTAGAAATAACTTATTTCCGAGACGGAAACTTTCATCGATGAATTTATTATTGTAACACTGCGCTCGGTAAACATTGTTAAATGCAATTATCTATCATTGATGATAAATATGTATATTAATAGAAACGTAATTATGTATATTAATACAATGGGAAACAAAAAATGTTTTGAACCAAGTTTAATATATATTATTATACTTTTGTGAGTACAAAATTTAAAAAATACAATAATTTCGTATTTCATATAAATTTAATATATCTCTAGTGTAAAATTTTTACTAAATTTCCATTTGTTTATATTTAAAAAAAACTATGGCTTCAAGAGTTTCCCTACATTTCAATTTTATTCAATTTATTATGCTACAATTTTATGAGTTCATGATTGTCAGTAAATATCATTCAACCGTTATTATTCAACCGTTATTCAACCGTCTTTATGTAAGGCAGATCGATAATCATAAATGACTCAAAATGAGAAATGAAAAATATAGCCCGATATGACTATTGCTCCTGCAAAAGTTTAGATGAAAGCGTACAATAAGCAGGTCACGATATTGCGAAGTAGCATAGGAAATTTCCGTACTACGGCAAATACGTTCGTCGTGTGTTCGCATCATTATCGTGAAGTAAGACATTATTTGCTCGTTAAATTCTCTCACGATGACTAGTCCGCGTTTCGTCTCTATATTAGCACTGTACGCAAAGCAATATGAAAACCATTACGTGTCTTAAATTCTCGTCAGTGCCACGAGCGGGGAAATGACACGTAAAACACAACGACATTTTGAAACAGCAAATAAAAGAAACTTGCTCTAACGCAATAATAACGTGCAGACATAAATCGATGCAAAATGCAAATTGACAAGCGGCCGGCGCCGCGCCACATGAGTGTTGTTGAAAAACCCATTTCCTGAACGAAATTAACGTTTACGGCGCGTCGTGCGGAATGCGAAAACGTAACGCGTCTCGTGCGGAAACGTTTAATAATCGCGAAACAAAATTCAGCAAATTTCCCTTGTTTTACTTCTCGGTGAAATATTCTAATTAGCATCGCGGACGGATGACTGGGACATCGTTAATTGCGTCAGCCGAAATAAATGAAGGTGCACCGCAATTAGGTCGACGCCGTAGAACGTGACACCGGAATGACGAGAGAACAAAAAGTGTAGAGCCCAACCTGCCTCGAACGCTTTCATGAAGCAACGCCGTTTCTGTCACTCATATTATCTCATTTTCACGCGGGGGCAACTTCTAGAAAGCTACCAGGCAAATCTTTTAACCCTTTTTAAGGCAAAGTGGATAGAGGTCCTTAAAATATCACGAAACTTTGTGAAAGCGGTATTCGCGACATGCCACATGCTGTTTAAGACAACAGCACTTGGCCGTAATATTTTTATGAATGAAAGAAAAGAAAACTCTGTGTTTGTAATAAAGCGTTTGGAAGAATTCGGTGGAAAGATATTATCGCCGTAACTTTGTAAATTAGACCCAAATATAAATTTGTATTACAAAATCTGATTAATCAAGCACTACTTTTTTCTTTCGTAAAGAATTAAATCTTTTAGGGGTGCTCAAAAATCAAGTACCTTATCATATAATAAATTTCCTCGGGTCGTTTTACTCATGTCTTTCTGCTTCCTATAGATTCAATTTGTTAAGAAATTTAATCCAACATTTTAACATTTTTTTCTGTATGTATACAGTCATTTCCGCTTATTTATAAGAAAACAATGAAAACTGAAGTAATTGAAAGCTGCACTCTGAACAAGATAACAATAGATATATTCGGAGAAAATAGAACGAGTCATAGTCTTCGAATTTGTTTTTTCCTATACCGCATTTTGCCTAAAAATTTCCCTCATATCATATGAGTCATATGCTCTCCTAGTTGTATTAAAAAAAAGTTCGCTAAACGGAAACAAGTTATATAGCGGAACGAAAAAAGATGCGAGACGCGATTTACATACAACGTAACGCGAAACTTTCTCAGTTTGAAATCTTCCAAACTTTGCGGCATTCATTTTAGACGTGCCAGTCAAGTTTCTTGCGAAGTAAATGCAGGTATCGCAATGCGCGATATGCATACGTCAGCGTAAGAATAGGAAAAAGCGAAGAAATGTCGTGCATTCGAAAACGTATTGCTAACGCTCCGACAATAGCCGGACAATAACGGTGAAGTTTCTCAACGTTCTTTTTTTAACTCATTGTCAGTGTTAGTGTAATTTGCAGCAGTCACAGAATCACCTACAAATCATCACAAACAAATCGGCAATTTCAACTATTATATTTTTCAGCAAATTGCCTGTTTTTTTTTTGCAGAGAAAAGAAAGAATGAGTTTTGGTCAATAATGACGCGCGCGAGATTTTCAAATACGGCCACTCTCAATTTACTAAATTTTACTTAATTTACGTCGATATAATTACTTATAAATCTTATGACTTTACCTCGTTTTAATTTATTCTGATTAGCATCGAATTACACTATCAGCGAATTCGCTACAGAAATTAACCTTCCGATATCCGCGCTATTTTAAGGATTATGATTAAAACGTGACAGTGTACTATTTCTTATATAAAAAATTTCTTATATAATGAAAAGATAATGTTGAGCTACGTAAAGTTTATATATTCACGTGAAGCGTTAAATCCAAATATGTTCTTTCCAAATATATTAGCTGCAACAAAATAAATCTCTCTTCTACTACTCGTATTAAATCCCATGCTTTACTCAATGATATCTTTTATTCTTTCTCGAGGAGAATATAAGAAATAATCTTTCTAGAATATAAGAAACCTTTAATATAGTTGCTAATAATTGCTGTAAATATTCCTGTATATTGTTAAGCGACAGCTGCGTGCTTTAGACACCGACATCGGAATGTTAAAAATTGGCATGAAAGACGCGTGACATGAAACGGGCAGCGATCATCAGCAATCGTCATTATTGAGCCAAAAACTTCGTGCTGGGATATCAATGATGCGATCACTTTCTCTTACCGTCCAACGACACGCAATGCCTCCAGACGAATATGCGCATCTCTGCGAGGTCCGAGAATCGCGTTTCTACCTGGATCACGCTAACTACACACAAAAATCGCGTACGCCTGACCGAGGAATCGATTTTCCGTGCTCGGTATTTAAAGCGAGTGTGAGTTACCGCGCGGCCGCCACCGAAGCTTCGAACGTTCGGTCCATTAAGAGCGAATATGTGTTCCTGGCCCGTTACTGTTTTCTGCGGATTTTGGCACGTTTTGGCACACGGTCGATCCAATTTGGAAGACTTTGACCCGGCGGAGTTTTAGAGTCGCCGAAAGCCGTGCAATCTAATGGTGCATTCTGATCGATGAGGACCGGCAACTGTGTGTTCTCCGCGGGCACCCGGCTGACGAACGACGACGATCATCTTCATCGATCCCCGCTGTTCATCCATATGAATGAGACACTAAATTTATTAACGGTCCAGCTGCTCCTCTTTCGCTATCCGAGATCGTCGATTGATCCCCACGAGATCCTACATAGCGGGAGCGTTTTTCCCGCTCCCACGATTGCGCTGAATATTTGTCACTCTAGACATTTTGCGCCTTCGCTTTTCTTCTGGCGATATAATGTAATCCGATCACGAATTATTCTAACGAATTATTCACTCAATTTTACGTGATATCCGTTGCGAAATATTCTTTCTTTCTCAAAATGCTGCTTTCCTAACGCGACGCGTTCTCTTCGATCGATCTTCGATCCGTGGCGCGCAGCGATATCGTACTTCAGGGACGAAATGGAAATAATAATAAGAAGGACCAGGATTTGTTGCTCGATAATAAACTTATAATCTTCGGTGTAGAACAGAATATCATAGTGAGCTCGAATGTTTAGTGCTTTGAGAGTTGTACATGACTTTCATTTTGTATTAATGTACAATTAATATTTTAGTGGAATGAAACATTTCACGCCTAGTTAATGGAATTCGTTATTACGATACTTTCTCCGAGAATGCTATTTATCGTTTATTACTTTCCATTATCGTTAATCGATTCTCATCAAATTTACTTTTTAAGCAACGAATCCTGTCACTCTCCACCAATTAATTCACAACTTTCAAGATTTTCCAAAATCCGCTGTTATTCTCGATCCTCGTTAGAATATTTTATCTTTCTCCAATTATTTAGCAACTTGAAATTTTTCTTCTCTTCTCTTCACCCCTATATCGCTTCTACTAACATCTAGTACGTCTGCTTTCGTGTTTCAGATTAAATCCCTCGTTCCTTCCTCCGCATTGCGCGTGTTTACTCTCTCCGCGCGCTTTTAAATTAATTTATCGATTCAGTCAACAACCTCTCTCTCAAGTGTACCCCTTTACTCTGCTTAAGCTTCTTTATTTACGTCACGGATGCGTCAGCGAGCCGACGACCGTACGTCGTCGAGAGAGGAACAATTTCGGAGGTCGACGAAGCGGTTCCGCGGACGCGAGGTCCTCCGCCGCGACGGTGTTACGCGGCAGGACGATACGACGTAACTGCTCTCACGAGGACCACTGCTCGCGAACGGCAGGGTGGGACAGGGTTGGCACACCGAGTCGGAGGACGCCGCGCCGTGCCACTGTACGGGGTGTGTGCATACCACCCGGGACACAAACTGAGAACAGGCCGTTGCGCGGAAGAGAGAGAGAGAAAGATAGGCGAAGAGAAAGAGAGAAGGAGAGAGAGAGAGAGACTGGGGGTGGCGGTGAGGTGGCAAAGAAGGAAGACGGGGTGGAGAACGGGGTGCGCGCAACCTGCGCGCAAGCGTGCTGCGGCCTTCATGGGGTGTAGCCGCGGTGCATTGCCTATCCGCCCGTCGAGATGCATATCCTAGGTGGTAGACAGGTAAAGGCGCACCGCTTTATCCCTCGTGCTACCATTTCGTTACCTCGGTCGAACCCTTGTCTTGCCCCCCCCCCCCACCCCCCAACCGCCCTTTTCGCCGCCCGGCGAACGGATACGGGACGCGATAACATTTGCCGCGGTTTTAGAACGTCTCTCATTTTCTTCTTTCCGCCTCGCTACTCCTCGCTACGGTACCACGCGACAGCGACTGAGGCTCTTAGGGAATGGGGAAAAAGTTAAAGCTATTATTCCGCGCAGCTTATTAAAGTCAAGTGAAGTCGTTGAAACGAATCAAGTGAATAAATGAGATATATGAGATACGAGAATGAGAAAAAGAATTATTGTAGAAATCAAAACGGCTTTAACGTTCAACAGTAAAAAAAATGAAGAAATATAACAATTCTTAATCTTGACATAGAAAAATTGTCGCCTCGTCAACTTTTCACGTTGCGAAAAATATTTGTATTATATTACAGCTCGCAGAGGTTGCGAAAGCATTTCCTTTTGCATCGTTTTGCCGACGAAAATTTCGGGATAAATTCGACAGATAACGATTGAATATCACACACACACACACACACACACACACACACACACACACACGTATGAAATGTATATTGTATAAATGTATGAAACTAGATATTCTATCAAGCCACTCTTTAAAGCCGTAAAATACGCGACGTGTAATGCATTGTGCAAGATTTGATTACTTTAACCGCAAATTTTACTTGACAAATCGCTTGGATGCATTTTCTCATATTTCTTTACTACTTTTTTTTTTATTTCGCAGATCGTCACTGTTCCGCTTTTCCATCGGTTCACGATGTAGGACGATAATAACTGTCGTGGGACGTACTGAAATGCCATTTACCCCTTTGTCTTCCATTAACGCTACCGCGAGTTTTTTTGTACTGCACGATTCGAACGGACTGTCGTAACGTGAGTTATTTCTACGTTAACGTATCCTGCCCGTTGTTCTCTTTTCGATGCTGCTGAAATTAATCTTCTTTACTAACTTCCGGAGAAGTCTATTATCCGCAGCCGGAAGCGTAGCCTTTAAAGTCGAGCCTTCATTTTAGACATCCGAGAGCAAAAAGAAATCATATCCGCACCTCTGTATAACGCGATGCTTTAGGATTTAGATACAAAATATTTAAATTTACTTATGCGCTTTGCGAGAAAAATGGAAAATTCTCGTCCGATATTCCGGTGTTGTTTCGGCACTTCGAAAGGAAAACTTCTCTCTTTCCTTTTTTTACGGATTCAAAGCGCCGAATACTTTTCTCGTAAACTTACAAGTTTATCTATCGCTTTTCTCAGATCAAATTTAAAAGGAAGAGGCAAGCACTACGTCGCGCCGTTCAACTTTAGGAAATCTGATCTTCTCGTCGTGACTACTATATTCTTCTATGTGAAACACAAACAGATTTAAATTCACAATAGCGATCTAATAATCTAGCACAATACAAATTTTATATGTTCCAAGTAAAAAATTTCATTTGTATGTAAAAGATTGTGCAATTTTTTTGGGATGCAATTTCCATTGATCGTGGAAATTATTAAAATAAACAATAGCAATAATTGAATCCTAATTCTGCGTCACAAATCACGAATATAGATAAAAAAACTCTCTTGTAATTTCAGTTATTAATACGCAAAGTTAAAAGTTGATTATCATAAATGTTTCGATGTTATCGATTGATTTATTATTTCGCGACTGCTATTCTATAGCAATAATCAATTTTTCGGTCGTCAACTTTATGTAATATTTCCCGATGTGAACAATTCCATCTGCTAACCGCGCAAATTTGATCGACGTTCGTAATCATTAACACTGATTGAATTCGAACAAAAATATAGAAAATGGTAAAACAGATAAGTATATAAATGTGCAGCGCAAAGGTGAGAAAAATCTCGATGCTACCGACTAACGATCTTTCTGCAAGAATTATCCATTCAAGAAGCCTCGCTTCTTGAGTTTATCAGGTCAAGCAGGATTGACTAAGTTGGAGGAAACCGCGCTCATGTTTCCGCGAGATCCAACAGGCACTCATATCTCAATTCCCAAGATTATAAGTTAGATCGTGAGCGGATTAAGCAGTTGTGAGAAATTAATATAGTACGATACAACTGTAGCAAGATTATTGCGAGTTTGATATCAGTTTGATCAGATATTTCGTATTACAGTTTGATCAACTCGAGCTTTTAAAATTCAGTAAAAAATAAAATAAGTTTGTCATTATATAATACCAATGCATTTAGAATAGCTAAAACGCGTGAAAAATAATATAATACGTAAATAAAACGTAAAAAAATTTTTCAACATTGGGGGTGAAGTTGCCCCCTCCCAAAATTGAATTGCTTATAACTTTTGAACTAGAGGGGGGCAAACAAAAATTCCAACGGGGCATTCGTGGGCAAACGATGGACAAACGTTTATAAAAAGAAATTTTTTTATTTTTCGACATTAGGGGGCTAAATGACACATAAAAATTGTATTAACAAAGGAATTATTTATTAAACTAGCGCTAATAAGAAATAAGTACGGTATACCTTAGTCTAATTAGGATTTAGCTAATTCTACGCACAGACTAGAAAAAATACTCTATTCAACTGTTTTTATTATTAAATGTACGTTCGTACGTTATTTAAATTATATTGCTGTTTATATCAAGCAATTTATCGTCGCTAGATATTATAATATTTTAAGAGAACATCTAAGTAATAATATTTCTTCCATTATAATTAAACGCAATATTATTATCATATCTAATTTATTTATATTAATCTATTTTTCTAAAACCAACTGGTAGCTTTTCCGCAACTGCTTCGTAAGTTCTTTGCATTCATTTTATACCACGATGAAACGTAATTACGTTCGACGAAAGCTGCAGCCTTATCGTTGCAGCGTTGACAGTGCCATTAAATAACGTTGCTATTCCTCACAGGCAACATCGAAATTGGAGTAATTTCGCGTTCATGTTACCGTTATCATAAACAGCGCATAGTATGTACATAGTATGTACAAACGCCGCTTAGGGCGTTAGCAAGATGTTAAAAACGGACTTGGCGTAACAGCGTGATGTTACACGGTCGGCTATTATTCACGTGGACGGACGACATTTTGATGCACTACGTCTAGCATTTATTGCGCCACCCCGTCCCTAATTCAGAATCATTATAAAGCGTTACAAGGGCAGAAGCGGACGGAGCGAATTGCACGGAACGAAATAACACGAGCCGCAGGAGAGCATAACAAACGAGGGAGAATATCGGATAAGGACCGTAGGCGGATTCCGGGGGAAGCAGGAGTGACGTATTTTCTCCCTCTGACCTTTTTTCTCCGTAGGATTGCGAGAAAATAATTAATTTAAGATAAACGGAAATGCCTCTCCCCTCGTATCCCTTCAATTTTGTATTCTACCTGCCGGGTTTTATTAAGCCACATATTGTATCACGGAAAGGTCAACACGATACTTTAACCGGAAAATGAGTTCGATTGTAAGACTTTTGTGGAAATAAAACGTTACGGGGTTGATTTTCTACATATTATCGCAGATATCTCTTTAGCAACTAAAGATGTTATTTTATAAATTATCGACTTTTTATATTTCGAGTTTACCAGATCGATATATTCTTATTTCTTTATTTCCTAAATTATTAAAAATGTTTTTGAAATCAATGATACTTTTGTACAAATTTCTTTTTCATTTAGTAAATTAAATGTTGTTATAAATTTAGTAAAAATTAAATGTGATATTTTTGGCATTATATTTAACGCTGTTGCAAATATTTGTGCCTTGTGAATAAGACTCGTATTTATAGTCATTAAATGAGTCTCATATCAAAAATGTATAAAGTGAGATATTCAGAAAAACGTTTCATTTCTTGAGACACAGACGATTCAATTCGGTTAAAAATCAACTGAGACTGTGAGTATTATAAAAAGTTAATTACAAAAAACTGATTGCAAAAAGCAGAACGATTATTCCCTGTTGTAAAACTTGTCATTAAAGTATTGTAAAAGTGTGGAATACTCCGATTGTGAAAATACTCTGATTATAAAATACTCTGCAAGATGACATACGCGATGAAAGGATTCCTGAATTTCACGTTAATAAACGTCTTTGTTTCAAATAATATTATAATAATAAAGTCAAGTTATCAATAAAAATAAGAATAGATTATAAAGAATTAGAATAAAACTGGCTTATTTATTATATAAATAAATAAAATATGTTTGGAAAAGAAAATAATAAAGTAATTTCTATAAATAATTTTCCGATCAAAACGTAGATAAAATTTATTACTCAAATAAACCTTAAATTTAGTATTCCTGACATATTCGCGTATTGCTGACATATCCATTGAATCGCGATTGCAAATATGACATAGGGAATATCGAATTGATTCCCACATCTATTTATTAAACCGTATCACGTCTCAAGTATCACGTCTCTCTTCAGCTGAGCTTCTTCAACAGAAACGCGACTACAAATACAAGTATAAGTATTGGTTCCCTTTATCTTTAACTATTAAAATGTTTCAACAATTCCCACGACGCTGACGACACTATACATCCATTTGGTCTTTCCAACTTTTCTCGCCGTCTCTTAGAACTTTCAAACTTGCAACTCGAAGTATTGGCTCAAACCATAATGACCTACAAGACAAACAAGTTTAGAACTTTTCGCCGGTCGACGTTGATCCACCTTAGCGACGGTTATAATGAGACACAACCACTTGCAGCAGTTTTACGTAACTGCGCGAGTGGGACGCGGATATCACAAGATATAAGAAAAAGAGATGCAAAAATCAAAGTATAGTATTATGATTTTTGTTCCGTGAGATAAAAATATCTTATAGTGTAGGATAAAACGGACTGCGATATGAAAGAGACGTGATAAACAAAAATAAAATCATGACATATAAAGATTATTAAGAGTACCGATCAAATTCATCAATTAGATTGAGATTTTATGAATATATAAAGTAATTTTAAGCACGAATTTACGCGGCAATTGTGCTCAATTGTTTTTTAAAAATATAACATTCTCGAAGTTCTCTCGCGCTTAATTCTCAAATTACAGAATATAAAAACAATGTCAAGAATGTAATTAACATTGTTACGTATCTGTGCTTTTTTATTAACTCCGTTCCTTGTAAAAATACCCACGTGCTTAATAAAACACTACGATCTCGTGGAAGAAACTTTCCCGAACTCTCAGGAAAGCGGAGCGCCTTCGTCTGCCTTCAAGGCAGACGGTTTTCGAAGGAAATAAAGGGAGATCGAAGGGGATCGCGGACAGGACGGATTTTCAGTTGCCATCAAAGACGCGACGCCCGATTTTTAATTAATGTCAGGGCACGGAGAGAAATGGCTCCCCCATCTACCGCCGTGTTCCTCAGACTCTGAACGATCTCGACCCTGTCGTTCCGGGGAAGAATCACCTATCGAAAATCGATGAAGTCGTCAACACTCGATGGTCGCCTCTGTTGCCAGCGCTTTCTAACGTTCGTCGCTCATAATCGTTGATATATCGGCAGAGTAATGCAGACAGCTAGGCAAAGTTGCCTCGCGGATCATGCAGCGCTTGCAGGTTCCTTCACGCTGACTTAAACGAGAAGGAAAGAGTAAGGAAGAATGAGTAAGAAAGAAAGAGCGAGCCATTTAAAATTGCGTGGACAAGCAATTTCAGTGTGATAACAGAGAAAACGCGACATTCTACGGCAACGTTAAACATAATGACGATGTTAATCTCCGCGACTACATTAAGAAGAAAATCAAGTAATTCCGGAATTTATAGTAAAAAAATAGTGCAAACATTTACCGAGGAAGGAAAGTTGTGCAAAGAGAAAATCATTATTCTTTTTTTTCTAACGATTTCAATTTCCGTGTGGATAATTTATACGAAAATAGATGGTATAAAATTTGCATTAAACGCGAGTAAAGAATTGTTAACGAAACCGTTTAGCTCCCGCGAATTATATAAGTAACTAATAAATACATTTTCTACTTTAACTTAAACTTACGCAAGCGAGCCAATTAAGCGCTTAATTGGCAATAAGGACGCCAGCTGTCTTGACACAAGCTCTGTTATTTCAGCAAAAAAATCACCCACTTTATCTTTCTTGAAGAACGTCTTACCGCGGAAAAGATAAGCAGTACTCGTTTTAACTAAGCTCTCGTATTACGTTAGTTTACGTTCCACAGAAATGAATTACAAGCATTTTGCATGGATCTAATACAAATTGCAACAAATAGAGTCATCACATGTCGCTAAAAATACTCAAAACTTCTTTTATTTATTGATACTTACGACTATCATAAAAACCTACTTAATTCTACGATTTAAATTTTAACGATACATCTTTTGACGAGTTCAGAACCAATGTTTCGTCGAAAATGTTGATGAGATAATGTCGAAAAAAGTCACTTATCAAAAATTCACGTTTCTTCCCACACGGAACAAAATATTTGATAGATATCTAATGGATGTCCACATATCTATATGATATCCATATCTATTATGGATAACTAGTAGACATCTAATATAGATATATAAAATATCTATATCTCCCGAGTAACCAGCGGGGATATCTACTAAATATTGATAGGTACAATATCCACATATCCATGTCCACCAATTATGCTACTGAAGATATCCATTAGATATCCACGTGTTATCCATACATCCATGTCCACCAGATAGCTAACAAAGATATTTACTAGATATCCACATGTTATCCATACATCCATGTCCACCAGATAGCTAACAAAGATATTTACATAGATATCCACATGTTATCCATACATCCATATCCACCAGATAGCTAACAAAAATATTTACTAGATATCCACATGTTATCCATACATCCATGTCTACTAAATAGCTATCAAGGTTATCTAGTGGATTTATGAGCAGTACGCGGCATCGCCGCCAGATGGACGCGGTGGAGTTTATTTTCTCGTAAGTAAAAAAACACCCAGGACAGAATAAAAGGCGCAGCATTATGAGATTATTCATGTTTTAATAATATGATTCTTTAAAGGGAGTCCCCAAAAGTGGATTCCAAGATGAGATTAAAGAGATGTTACTTGGAAAGTACAATTATATAATTAAAACGACGAAAAAAAATATTACAGACGATTAAAATAGATCTATTAGATAGATATCTATTAGATATCCATTGGATATGATATGGATAGATATCTATTAAATATCCATTGGATATGATATGGATGTCTAGTGAACATTGGCTTATTGTTAGATATCCCATGGATATTTATGAGATCTCGAATTTCTGACATTTGGATATATAAAGCACGTCTAATGGATATTTCCTACATATTTGTGTGGATATCCGAATATCCATCGGGAGATATCCATTAGATATCTAATACAAATTATGTTCGGTGTGGGTTAACATGACAAATCTTTAATTACTAAAAAACTTTAAACTAGAAATCAAAGGAAAATCCATTAAAAGTTAGCTAAAAAGTATGATTTGCAATTCGCCTCTCTGAGACTCAGTCCGCGAAAATTTCTTCATTTCCAGCCTTTAACTTCTTTCTGTCGGCACCCAGTCATTCCTTCTGGTTAAGAAAATTCCAAGTTCGCTAGGAAATTTGTTTTACAAGAATCAAGATCGCCGATTATGGAACGCCTTGCATTTAGATTGGAAGGCAGCGAACATCGACACATCGTCGGTTCTTACCTTCTCTGCCGAACTTGCGCTTCTTCTTGCCGGCGCCGCCGCTGCTGGACGAGCTCTTGCTCGAGCTCTTATCCTTGCTCTTCCAGCGTCCAATCAACATTTTCCGCAGCTTCCTTCTCAGCGTCTCGAGGGCAACGTCATCGGGCGCGAAAACGGCGCGGGCGTTAGTCGCGCGGTTGCACGCACCGCGCACGTTCACAAACCGCAGCTGGCACGTAGCCGCGCGGGACGCACCGTTTGATGCTGCGGACGCATAGAATCGACGGACGCACGTCGCATCGCCGCGCGATCCCGCCGTCTCGTAACGTCGTCCATCATCGACGATCCGGGTGCGTTCCGCCTCTATCGTCTCCGCGCGAATTCGCCGGCGAGACCGCGAGGATGGCTCGCGAACGCGACTTGATCCGCTAGGGAAGCCAAGCTGTCAGGTCTTACCTGGAACTGCGGCGCGCCCTGATCGCGAAAGTGCAAAGAATCGGTATCTTTTTGATGACCACAGTTACCGAGAAGAGATGTTCCAGTGACTGTTGAATAAATGTACATAATCTATGATGAAATATTAAAGATTAGATAATCTCCTGTGTATCCTCAGGTTGTATACTCAGTGATTACAGAAATCATCTCCTACTTGTAATATACCTATAGGAACATCGCCACGAATCAATGATCTTTAAAGTTATTAAAAATATATCCAAATTTACGATTAATGTCTTTAGCTCGTTGTCAAAGATGATTATGCTGAATAGATATCCTTTTCCTAAGATATCCCCTGGTGTCATCAAAAGTACCTTCAAGCACTTTCTCAATCTGGATTCTTATGCAGTTACAAGCATGCGATTCTACTAAAGCAATCTCTAATCAGACGATGCGATTGAATCATCTCTAACTTCGTAATCGATACTGTCCACTTCTAAGTCTATCCATTTAAATAATTTCGGAAATCGTGAGAGAAGCCGGGAAGATCGAGGATCACTTCCTGGTATATTCATGTAACTTCCTCTATTATCGAAGAGACGAAAGAGCTACGCTCGAGGTGAAAGAAATTCCATCGACTATGCTAACGAATCGAGGAGCCATTGTGGAGAACGGAAATCCCGTACGAATCGCGTTGTGCGAAACCATGTTAGATCCGATCGTACCGGGACGGCGATGGCCGATTCGGGGAGGAAATCGCGATTGTCGCCGAGGCGTCTTGGCGCCGCTGACTTTGCCATCGCCCAATCGCGAAGCGTTTCACGGAACGGCGGACGGATGCTCGGGAGTGCTTACGAACGAATCGGATCAGTGGGTCAACGGAATGACAGTTCTTCGTAGCGAGGGAGTCGCGTCATAAAATAACTTCGTTTATCCCATCGCACGCTTCCTGGCGCGCTTTCCGAAACGGAACCGTAGACGCTCGTGAGAGACAGCGATGATGGATAGTACGCCAAAAACGATGAAGATAGCGCTTCACTTCTCCGACTGCTGCGAGCCCCGTCCAGGATTTATGATTTTTATTACCGTCTACGAACTCTCCTACGTCATTCTATCACAATTTGCCAAGGGCATCGACTGTGTTAATTAGACGTCATTTATCATCGCTCAATATCGAGCGCTAGCTTCATGATGCAACAATCCCAACTGCGAGACCTCGAGAATTTTTCACTTTTCCCACCTTCCCTTTTCATTTATGTTATTATTGCGTCATTAGTTACGAAACAGCATCGACTGTGCTAATTAGACGATAATATCGGTGAGATGTAATAATTTGAAATATATAGACAGCTTTTAACAGCGAGAGATCACGTTTCCCCACTAATGATTTTATCATCCGTACACGAACTTCAGGATGCAATCATCAGATTCATTGTTTCACGCGATCGCGATAAGATGAAAGGTCAAAATTAATTAACAGACAACATTTCCGTTAAACAGCAATGCGAGCTGAAATAACATTACGCGGAGCATAATTTCAAACTAATAATTCATGTAGTTTGCTACAGAGCTCACTTTGATGGAAATTTTGCTTATTGGCTTTTACCATATCAAAGCGGATCAAATTGAAAAGCGCAAACCAGCAAATTTAGCGGACTGCCTTTATGAGCACGGCTGTTTTAACAGAACAGAAATGTGCGTCGTCTCCCTCCCCCTAAACCGCGATAATCGCGCTGGTCACTCAATATCATCGAAGTAAAGAATATCGACGAGTCTGGACGGCTTCAGAATGAGAGACGACCATTATTGATGCACCGCCCACACACCTCCAAAGAGAAACGACTCACCTTGGTGACGCAAATCGACGATCTCCGAAAAGCGAATGAGGGACGCGGCGCTGCGAGCCGGTTAATTAACAACACTAATTGGATCTTTTACCTACTTGGTAAAACGGTAATTAATTGGGTTCGCGAATCGAAGCGATCGCTCGCTCGCGTGCGGCCAAATGAACCTCTATTCCAGTTCGCACAATTATTGCCTTTCGATACCTCGACATCACCGAACGAATGAACGAACGAACGAACGAACGAATGCCGCGGCAAAGAGATTCGCGGATCATTCGATTGGTAATACCCCTTTGGCCGTTTATTCCTCACCGGGGCCACTTCACTCTGATTCGATGATCTTGATTTATGGGCTGCCCGCGAAACTTACTCTATCGAATTGAACTTTGTATCCAGCTACGTGGATTTCGAATCGATATACGGCTTTTTGGGAAAATTCCAACAAACAAACTAGCCGTGACTGTGCCCTCAAGTTACGCTTCGTAAACGTTGGAAGCGACTATCGTTAAACTTCAAAGATACTCTCTAAAGTAAAAGGAAACGGAGGCAACTATCTATCGACACAATTAAAGCCGGACAAAGTGACAAATCACCGTTTAGTTTCCAACACTTAACTTTTGGAAAAAAGCTACGAAGTTAGTTTATACTACAATAAGATAAATATTATCTTAGACAGATACACTTTGAGTGCAACATTAAATTTTATTGTTTTGCAAAATGGCAAGTAAGGAATTCAGAAGTAGATTGGCATCGATATGAATAATACAATAAGGGCTATTAAGGGAATAAGGACTAATTTTTTTATTCCTCTTTTATAATAATAAATCAACGTCCTTATCCTTCTCTATTCTATTTCCTTACTTTCTTTTTCATGGTTATTAAGTATATCTCTTTATATTGCTCTTTATATTATTATAAGGACAAAACTTACTTGGAAAATGAGTTGTCACTTTCTTATTTTTCACGCCCTGTCTGCGAAGAATAAGATGGATTATGGTTTCCTTTACCACTGCTCGAGAAATTAATATCTTTTGATATAATAATAATAATAAATCGTTATCTCTACCCAATTTCTGTACATTCCATATTCAGTAACAATTTATAAAAACAACAGGCAATTAAACATATGTCAAAAATAGAGACCCAATAATAAGAGTCTGGCCATAAAACAGCTAGATTTGATTGATCCGCCAGTTTTGTCAAAAGCAAGAGAAACAAAAAGAGAAAAAGAAAGAGAGAAAGAAAAAGCGATAGTGAATGTATATCCTTCTTTCTCGCAGGATTTTGACAAAATCGCTTTATGGCCAGACTCTTATTATAGAGTCTCTAGTCAAAAGTATTGCTTTCTGAATCTATATTGCTACCAAAGGCGTTCACAGGGGGGAATGCCCCTCTTGCCTCCCTTGAAATTAGCAAAAAATTAAAATTTTGCTCTCCCTTTAAATAAAGAAAGGGCAAGTTGTGCTAACCTTGCCGATCTCTGCTTTAATCTATAGAATTAGATGTATAATTTTCAATAGAAGGTATATAAATTTCAAATTATAAATATTCTAATTCTGGAAGTAACACTTTGAATCATGCCCTCTCCTGGAAAAAATCCTGCGGACGTCCTTGATTGCTACACACTTATATCGCTAAGTGCATATATTCTATTTTCTAATTTTTAATTTTATTTTTTATTTGCTTAGCAAATGATTAGATACCACAAGGATTTTATTAGCAGAGAATGTACGCAATTTTTTCAAGTAACAAAAAGACTTAATACTCATCCATCCCTAAGGAATTATACTGTTGATGATGATTACTGACAATGAGTATCCCGAGTTCATCAAACAAACGTCTGAGATTACGATCACAAAAGAAAGATACAAAAGACCGTTATCGTGCGTTTTAACACGTTCGTGTCGCGGGCCAATATAACAGTGTTGTGATAATAATAAATTATCTCATTGATGATATATTCATACAGATAGCCGTACGATACCATTCATAATAAATACCGAAAACTTTTCTGAGGATTGTGTCGAACAAGAAGAACGCAAGTCGAAGATAGCCACTACACGCTACTCTACATGCGGACGGCGACCGCACCGAGGTCAAGGCACCCGGTAGTTCACCATATTGCTGCCTGCGTCGGACAGCACGGGCACTACCGGCGACGTCCCGTTCTCCATTTTCTTCCGAGGATATTCGAAACTATTAATCGATACGATGCGCAAATACGAAGGACAACGGACATCGCCCGCATCTTTCGTTCGCACCTTGACGATCCCCGACCTGATGGACAGCGACCCACGAGTACCGTGTAACGAGTGACCTCCCTCGTGTCAAAGAAATTGATGGTAGCAATCGGAGAGTGGAGAAAGCAAGGAACCGAGCTCCACGTTGCTTCGCACTGTGCCGCAACGGGACCACAATCAAGATGGTCGGCACAACATTTTACCGGTTATCGTCGCGATGATTAGGCACGTCGATGATGACGGATCCGGCAACGGTCCCTTCGAGGGACCGTTTACGAGGATCACAGGTCGATGGTCCGCCGACAGACGTTCAAAGGGGGGACGAACTTGAAAGACGAGACGCACCACCACGACCAACTGCGACCACCACCTACACGTCGTTTCACGGGACGCGGTAACGGGATGCAGGACGTAGCGGCGGCGGCGGCAGCAGCACTAGCACCACCACTACCACCGGCGAGGGTTGTACTCTCGGCGACCCGGCGGTTTCCTCCCTCAGATATATCAGCCGGGACTATGTCGCCGCGACTTGTCTACGAGGCGAGTGGCGCGTACTTGTCGCCCGCGACGACTCTCGACGACGAAGGTCGCGATCGATCAGTACTTTTCGAAAAAGACGCCCGCATGCGAGAGGGACGAGGGTGAGAAACGGTGAGGTACGAACCACCACCACCACCGCCACTACGACCACCGCGCCGGCTACACGTCGTTTCACACGTCGGTGCACCTGCAGCAGCCGCAGCAGCAACAGCAGTGGCAGCACCATCAGAGAGGAGGCGCGATACGTCGCTGGGACGCCCGGAAAGTCCCGGCTATACCATCCCCCATCCCTCCCCCTCGCCAGCCTGCTCTACCCGGCGTCTTTCTCTCTCCTTCTATCTTCCCTTCGAGTGACGTCACGGGAATGGAGTCGGGGATCGATCCCGAACGCCCACCTCTAGGCTCGCATCCTCTCTCTCCCGAACGGTACTGACCGGATAGAAAACATTCGACCGTTCCCTCAGCGACCTCCAGCGACCCCCCGGATGTACGCAGCCGGTGCCACGCATCACGCAACGGAAGGGCGCGGAAGGGCGTAATTCCTCGCCGGACGGAGTGCACCGGCGAACTCGCGGTTGCAGCGCGATCCCGCGAAGGGATGAAGCGGTGCGCGGGAAAATGGAACAAGGACGAACGAAGGGTGGAAACGTGTCCTGTCAAGAGACAAGTTTCACAGAGGGGACATTTTCGCGCTTAAACCCCGATAACTTTTGAATTCCTGAACAAAGAAATATTATTAAACTTTCTATGCCTGAAGGGAAGCGTTATTTATTGCTATTATTATTATTTTGGTTTTTATTATTTTGCTTTTTATTATCGTCGTCGTTATTATTGATCGGATATCTGGACGCTTGATATTTTTCTTTCCTGAATACCTGCGTGAGATATATTTATCTCTGTACGTTTGTATATTTGTAAATTTTTTCAAGGGACAGGGGAAGTTTTTCCTACAGTATTCTGTTAAAAAAATGGGTAGTGAATACGGTTAAAACAGTTGTACTATATAAAAAAGTCACAGACGTGTTCCTTTCTCGCGAATAAAGAGTTCGCAATTTTTCTATTATTCAAATCGACGTATCTATCGTAAGAAAAGAAAATTATACTTTGGTTAACAATATCGTTTACTTGTATGAATAATAAACATTTAATTAGAACAAAAAAATTCAAATTGTACATATTTATTTAAAAGCTATCTTTTGAAATATACTCGTTATTAACTACTTCTGAAATCAATCAACTAATTAAATCAATACATCAGGTTATATATATTGAAAACTGTCGATGGATGGCTTCACATCTCAAACGTGAATTTTCACATCAGTCTGCGAAATATGTCAATAATTTCAGGAAAAGTCAAACAGCTTACAGTAACAATTGCCTCTCAATTGTCTTTTCTTTTGGAAAATGTATCGATTCTATGTGTCAATATAAACTTCTCAAACGTAGTCTCGTGACAATATATCAGCACGCGTATCATGCAAGGATTAAGCAGTTTTGCAAGATCAATTATCTAACGCAAGCGTGGACATGCGCATACATAACGACATAATTAATGAGGATAAAACCAGTACGCCAAATAGCCGGATTATTGTTTTGCCTCCGTTATGAGGCCAAGGGAGGATGCGTTGGCATGACTCTCAATTCCAAACATCGAACATTCAAATCTGCATCTGCGGGTCGGTTAATCTGCATAGATATTGCGCCGTGCAACGCGCGCGTGGAAATTCGGCAAACTACTATTCTACTTCCCCATCAGGGATTCTTTTGTCCCCGGAAACCGCTTGCGCGCCAGTTCAGCGTTCAAGTGGCATTAAAGGAAGGATAATGTCCTCGCCCGTCGTCTTTTGATCCCCGATTTTTCGCCGCTTCGTCTCGGAGAAGAGATCGAAACCGACGCCCTTGTGGGCTGGGAATAAAGGGAAAGGGAAAATCTCGCGCCCCTTCGAAAAGAGATGCTGAAAGAATTCGATCATCGTCCCCGATCTTTACCTATCACTTGATGGTAAGGTAACGAAAAGATCATTGAACCCAACCAATTATATGAAGCTGGGTTTAGCAGTCTTATAAATATGAAGATTTCGTTACCCTCGACAATTTAAGTAGCACATGCGTAAAAATGAGTGCACGCGACACGGTACGATTATTCTGTTAGTATAGCATACTTTGCATGAAGGTGATAAGAGCTTCATGATAAGATAAAAATTTTAGACCAGCAAAGCATATCTGACAACAATAATAAAATGTAAAAATATCTATTATTCTTTTTACATTTTTAATATCGGGAATAATATAATAAATTGATGCTATTCAAAGAGAATTTATCACGTATTATTGTTTCGTTCGGAATCATTAATTAAATTACGTTTTTCAAAGGGCACGATATGATATATATAAAATATATATATATTATTATTTTTATATGTTTTTAATTTTTTAAAAATTTTATTATTTTATTAGGAAGCTATATATTGTATTGACTCGGGGCTATAACAAAGTATAAAAATAAGCAAACTAGCGCGATATAGTGCACATTTTCAACAGTAAAGCTAGCTTAGGCAGTACGTCCTAAATGCAATGCAATTTAGCACGTCGCGTAAATCTGCCAAGAATCAAAGAGGACATTTTTGTCAGGCAGCAAGATTTCCTGTGACTTATCCAGAGCCGCGCACACTTTCTGTAAGTGTACTCTCGAAGCTATAAAATTCTAATGCCATGCAGCAAGGCAACGTCGTGGATTTTACATGAATAACCGTGAAGATGCTTGAGGTCGGAGTTGAAACAAATAGAGACTGAGTCTCATACTTTGCAGCATTTTGTTTTCTTACGCAGCTACTTTTCTTCGCCGGTGTCCTCATTTACAAAGTAAAAGGTACTCTCGAGACAACAACGGCCATTTTTTAATTTATCATAGACAATTTATCATAGACAGACTACTCACAGTTAACCGATTTAACAGGGCACAAGCAGCCGTATATGTAGTATAATACGTCACGTTATGTTAAAAATAAATTTTATATTAAACTTTAAATAAATACTAGCAAAACTTGTTCTCACGAAAAAAATAGTACTACGAAAACTATAATTAAAAAAATGGTTGCCTCGCGTACAACGTACACAAACTTGTAATTTACGTCAACGTAACGTTAATTGTAACGTTATACGTCTCGTGTGACGCGACATTATTATCGACAACGTGCTTTGCAACGAAGCTCTCTTCCGTGTAGGCGATTCGATGCATCTCACGACCGGAAGAGCGTGGGAGTACAAAAGTGCATTGGTCGGCGAAGCGACGTCTTACGCATCGGTCGAACAGTTTACCGGGATGCGATGTCAGTGACCCTATTTACTGCAGTCTAAAAGAGCGATTAATTGCTCTGTTCGCCGTGCGGAAAGATCTACCACCCAGAGGCGTGTTTCTACCCACTTAATAATCTGAGATAATATTATTCTTCGTTAAATGTCTGAAATTACGTCAGTCATTGACGCTCAACATCTCTTTCCAAATGAAAATTAAGGGGGAAATATTGCGAACTGTACTTCGAAAAGATGCGTCAATCTAGTAGCAGCAGAAAAATATCTTCTGCTTTTTTGTTTTGTTTCTCATCATATGTATACTTTTCTTAAACACGTCTACGTATTTTTTAAATATAAATAAATTATATTTAAAATTATCTTCGTAATTATTTAGTCTATTTATTTTTATACTTCGCTATTTAGCCCCAAGTCAATAAGATACGTTGCTCCTTAATAAATTTTTGAAGGAATAAATACAAATGTAAAAAATATATATTAATAATAAATGTATACTTATATAAAATCGCGCTCTTTGGAAAACAATATAACTTAATTAAAGATTCAGAACAGAACAATTATACGTAATAAATTCGTTGAATAGCATCAATTCAATATATTTCCAGCGTTCTTAAGCAAAAACAAATGTAAATAAGCTTTCAAACAAAAAACGAGAAGGAACGTGATAGCAAAGGCCACATTAAAATGCGGCCTTTGAAGAGCGCTGTAACTTCATCGAATTAAGGAGGTGTCAGAGACCAAAAGTGTATTTGCGTAATCGCGAAGGATCGCGTCGTTTCAAGTGACGGAGCAAGCGCGTCGCGATTAATCTTCAAATTCAGTCAACCGATGATGTTATCTTTGGTTTACCGCGTGCTGCTTGCGCAGTTTCAAACGACTTAGCGAGGGATCGGCTAAATAGGCGAATAAACAAGCGGAAGAGGGAGTTTAGGTAATCGCGAGGCCAAAATGCAGTGTTTATATTGCACATCTATATGCGAAAGAGAGATCCCGCGGCAGTCCTACGAAACATGGCAAATCCACATAAGACCCCTGGCGTCTTAGTGCCCCACTCTGTCCGAAGTACAGCGAAGGGGACGATGTTTCTCTCGCTCCCCCCTCGTCGGCGAGAACGTGCCCTAGCGCGATGCACCCGTCTGCGCGTCTTAAGAAGCTCATTCGAATGCACGGTCATACGCGGTCGTGTTGTGCGGTTCGCGCACATAGTCTAGACCGAATCACGAGCTGCAGAGCACACTCTCGCCCGGGATTATTTGATGAAAAAGCGCTCGCTTATTATCACGACTTCCCGCCGATTCAGCAGAACGATAAATGCAAACGATCTTTCTCGCATCTCGACCTAAAATCCACGACTGAATTCACGTACCGCGATACGAATTATTGTAGCTTCAAAAATTGTTTTTTAATTGGAGCAATTATCCATTTGCGACTTTTGTTCTAGACTTTTTTAAAGCTTCAACATATTTTTATTTCATGAGAAAAACGCGATCCATGTAACGATCTTTTCTAAAATGCTGTAATAGGTTCTAGTATGTCCAATGTAGACTGATCTAGCATTCTTAAAAATAAAATAAATTAAGAGCCGACTCACCACCCCGTTTTCGCCGACAGCCGCGTTGCTCCTCGCTGTTCCATCGGGCGTCGTTGCAGGCGTAATTCCTGGCACTGTTTCCACGTCGGGCGATTATCAAGGAGTCCTTGGGCAGAGGAGGCAAAGGTCTGTTAGCGTCGTACTCCTGCTCCGAGCAACTGCCGTCCGAGCGACACCTCGAAGACGGGACCGCATTGCGGGTGACGTACGAAGCGTCCTGAGTTCCATCGTGTCGATCTTGATGCAAAAACACCGAATCGGTATCCGAGGCGCTGTCCTCGCTTCTGTGTCGCCTGGTGGGTGGCTCGGGTGCCGTTCCGTGCTTGGTCGGCCAGCTGCCAGCCGCTAAATCCGGACCGGCGTTCGGTTGATTAGAGAAACTGACTCTCTTGGGACCAGTGCTTCCGTACTCTATCGATTCTCCCCCTATCAAACTTCCTCTCTTGAATATAGGATGCGGCCGAGGTCTGACTTCGCCGTCGGTGCAGTCTTCCTCGTACACTCCGCCGACTTCCGGCTTCCTCGCCGGGGACACCGTGCCGGTTCTTCCATCCGCGACGGGTTTTCTGCACATCACGTGAAGACTGGTACGTTCGATGTCGCCTCTATGGAAGTGCGGGGAGGCGCTCTTCGATCTCTGCGCGTCGTATCCCGCGGGATCGCGTGGGTTTATGGACTTTATCGACATCTCCTGACGATCTCGCAGCGCCTGCTGTGGCCTGACTATCAGTACCGGCTGATTCTGGCCCTTTTGAGCTTGCATTAACGGCGGTTTTCCGGTCGGACTCATCTTGAGACGTTGCTGCACGTTACTCCAGTAAGATCCGTCCCCGTGAATAACGGGACCGAGTGTCGTCGCGTTGGAATTGAATGCTTGATTCGGCAACGCGGTCGACATCATAGGGCTTCCAGTTTTCGTCTTGTGATACGTTTCGTATAGCCCGTCCTCCATTAAATTCTGCTCGTAGATCCGCCGTTGCTGCTCCTCGTCCAGTCTCTTTAACTGCTGCCAATACACCGCCTCTCTCATTTCCGGCAGATCGATCTTCGGTGCAATCGGCTTCGGGCCGGAGTTCGCCGACGAAATGGTCGACTTCCGGTGCGCCTCTAGCGCCTTTTGTTGCCAATAAAATGCTTCCAAGTGCTGCCTGGTTTCTTGCTTCGAGGGCGATAATAGTCCGCAAGTCGGATGACTTTGCTGACCGCACGTCGCGTCAGCAATTCGCTGAATGTATGGCTCCTGACTTTGTCGCGGCTGCTGCTGCGGTTGATACTGTCGTTGGCGTTGCTCGTAAATCGGCTCGCGCTGAAGCGAACTCGCGCTTATATACATTTTGTCTTGACTCGCAGTTGGTGACGACTGCCGGCCTTCTAACGATGTTACTGCCGTCATGAACGGAGCTCGCTGTTGCTGCGCGGCATCGTGTCGCCGTTGTTGACAAATATTTTGAGTCGCAGTCGATGGTTCGCGTATCGGAGATCGTGTTATTCTTCTCCCCAGTTCATTAAGCATTTGTTTGCTCTCCGAAACGCACGACTGTGGACTTTGCGATGTCGAATTCCGACCTTGAACCCGAGCTATTCTCTCGTCGATGTCGCGACATGGTTTGATCGAGTTGTACGGATCGGGCGGCGGCAATTGATCGTTCTCGCGTCCGCCTTCTCTCATCTCCGAGAGAGAATCTACCACGTTGCTGCGAGAGGGACTTGGCTGTCCGCGGTGTCCGTAAATCGGCTCGGGACGCGAGATGCTCTTCGAGAAGCCGCAGGATAATGCGCTCTTTTGTCCCATAGATCTCCCCAATCCCGGAACGGAAGAATTCTGGCTGCCGTACTGATTTCGCACTTCAATTGGAATGATGCCAGAGATACCGTCGCGCGAATCCGCTATGGGAACGGGTGATTCCGCATCGCAGAGCCTGGCCTCGTTCAATGGCCGAGAAACTCGAGACTGGCAGATGGCTTCTCGCTTGGGCGAAGCTATCAAGATCTGATCGTCGGGCTGCGACCTCCTGGCTCGAGATCCTACCGATGGGGACGTCGCTGCTGTCATGCCGGGTTTCGACGGTGATGTGCTCTGAATGGACGACCTTTCAGCTTGATTGCACGCTAATGAATCGCTCTTCAAATTTGTGTCAGCACTCTCGTAACTCTTTAAGCAATCTTCGCGCGATTTCTCAATTTCTCGTTTCGACTCCATTTGTGCGCTTTCATTATCCTCGCAATATTGGAAAGAACAATTCTTCGAGGGCGATTGTTGATTCGATGGACATTTCTGTTCGAAGACCAAATCATCTTTCTTCTTCGGCGAATTCTCCGTTATACGATCCGATACTTCCGTGCTCGCAAAATGTTCCTCACGACACGGTGACGACGGAGTCTCATCATAGACATGTTCCTCGATGTAGTTACCAGATGGCTGGGAAATCGCGGGTTGACCTTCGTTCTCGTAAATCCTTTCACGCTCATCTTCGAAGAGCGGTCGGTCGGCAGGCGAAGTTCGAGCGCTGCTACGAGGCGAGTTCAAATAGTATTCACCGCTCTTCGAGCTAGAAGGTGAGAACTCGCTCTTCTGACTCGAGTTAGGTGTACAACTCGAGTCGGCATAATCGCCGGACTTCTGGCTGGAACCAGACGACGGATACTTCGGGCTTCTTCCAATCAATGGCGCTCTCTGATTTTGATTCACGATTGGTTGTCGAGTGATTTTAACTTCCGCGGGAACCGACTGTGGCGGACCGTGGATTAGACTCGCCTCGAGGCTTCTGTCGTTCTGGTAAAGCCCTGATTGACTCCGATAATCCACGCTATCGGCAACGTCCAAACCACTAAGGTTGTCGCACAGCTGATCAACGCCGTCCTGGTAATTTTCGTAGTTTGACAGCTCGATTCGCGACTGCGGGATTTCGGGCAACGGCCTGTCGACAGGATGAATAACTCGTGACCGTATGTAATATCGTTCGCCGGGCGGCGCCGAGATTCGACCGGAGGCACCGTGATTTCTCTGAAAGAGGTAAGTACGCGCACCGTGATTTGGCTCTTGCAGACTGTGCTTGCGCTCCAGATGGCCGTATCGCCGGCTGTCCTGCTCCTCGCGCCGATGTCTCTGCTCGTACTTCCTAATGTCGGGCGAGATGCCGTACTGTCCGCTTCGTTCCAACCATCTCTCGTCCGGCGCAATCGAGCTGAGACTGGAGTTAGCAGTGTACGATCTTTGACCTCTAGTTCTCTCGCGAAGAAGTCGCGTGTCGTCCGTCTGCAGGAAGTGATCGGGCGTACTAGTGATTGGCCCCGGCTCGGGAAACAATTCGCGCTTGATCTCGTCCAATCTCTCCTCGATCATGGAGCCGTTCAGGCTGTTGTCCAGTTTGACATTTCTCTTGATGTCCTCGTTCAGATTCATCGTGTCCGGTGACCTCGTGTAGTTTCCATTTTGCTGATAACGAGCGAAATGTCGCTCATCGTACTTCTTTCGCTCTTTTTGCTCCTTCTTCTTATAGTCCTTTCGAGAGTCCTTCGGAGAGAAGATAGACGGTAAGAGACGTCGAAAGCCGAGCTTCTTCTTCTGTTTCTCTTCCTTCTTCACTTTAGACGATCCCGCCTCCATCGTGAATTCCTTTATAAGATTTGCGTAACCGTCCTTGCCGCGATGATTTCGGACGACAAAGGTCGTTGGATCATTGGATTCCTCCAAATTAACCACCGTAAAAGAATTGGAAGTCTTATCGTTCCTCTCTTCAGTTAAAAGATTCTTTCCATCGGTAAGAAAGATCTCGTTTCTTACTTCTTCGATATTCTTTTTACAATTATTCTTCACTTCGTTCGAATTCGGATCGCTAGTAACGCTAGTTGCGTCACTTCTAATATTTTCCTCTCTCGAGCTTAGATCTTCGTAAACTGTCGTTGTCGTGAGAATAGAATCGGTTCTCTCTACTTCTTTATTCCACCGAACACAATCTTTATCTTCCTCGTCGCCGTAAGCTTGATCAGATCCATCGATATCATCATTATCATCCGTCTGTATCTCGTCTCTTCCATTCGCCACCTGGGCGATGTCTTCATCGACTGCCTTGATTCTATCCTCCAGGCACGAATCGGAGTCGACAGTGCTCACGGTACTATTCTCAAGGATCTCCTCCGAAGTTCGTCTCTTCGACTCGTCGATCGACGTTTGCCTCTCCGTGAACTTCGCTTCGGGATGCTTCCGGTCAAAGAACAGTCGGGTGTCGCGATCCTCGACGATGCTCTCGCGCGAAGACACGCTGCCGAACTCCTCGATGTATGACGACTTCGAAGATTCCGAGGAGTTCCGTTGCAAGTGATTATCCAGAAATTCCCCGGACCACCTTTTCTCCACCTCCGTCACTTTCTTGCTGTACTTTCGTTCGACGTCGATCCTACTTGACGGTCGCTCGTCGGTCTCGCTGGCTCTGTCGTTGTCGGACGTATAGTCGAGATCGGTTTCCAACAGCCTCTTCTCCTCGATCTTCAGTCGCTTATCCAGGTTGTGCCTCTCAAGAAAATCCTTGTCGAATCCGGAACTTAATCTCTCGCTGCAGTTCGACTCCGCGATAACCGGCGGCTTCAAAACATAATTCGCCTGAAGACCCAACAGTTTCTCCTTGTAGCTTTGCGCGGTACTGGTGTGAATCTTGGTGCTCAGATTTTTCTGAAGATCGTCGATAGTCGCCTGACTCTTCTCCAAACGGTCCCGCACGTCTCTGTCAATTCTCGCGTCTCCTCCACGATTTTCAACGTCGTTCTGCTTTTCGTCTGATTCACGTTTGCAGTTCACGTTTGTAGCCTCTAACGTCTCATTGTGTTTATTGATTTCGGCGGAGCTTGTACTGCCGTCACCTTTTTTATCGGCCGCACCGTCTTCCGTCTCGAAAAGTTCTTGTTCAGCTTGCTCTTGCTTAACCTCAGCCGCTATCTTGTCAACAACTTTTTCCCTCTTCGATAATAAATCTTCTGAGGATACTGCTTTTGTGATGAAGACCGGAGTCGCTATCAAAGATGAATTATGCTCATTTTTAGTTATAGATTTCTCCGGGATCCTCGGTGGTACCGTGTTCTTCTTGACAGTCGCGTTCGTCGAATCCAAACCCTCGATCACGATGCTATCGATCGATGGGCTTTTAGCGAACTTAATCGGCTTGATCCTATTCTCCTCGCTCCAAATACTAACGCCGTTGCTCTTTCGGCTCTTCGGAATGGGAAGTTTCGATTGGCTGCTCGACACGATGGTCTTAGGACCAGTATCCTTTGGTTTTGACGTGAAAACGTCTTTCTGCCGTTCGTCTTTCACACATTTGACAACATTTGACTTCGTCTCCGAACTCAAAGACAGTTTCCTCGAAGTCTCGTTTTTCGTTAGCAATACTTCTCGCGATCCGTTCGAAGATTCGAGGACGATTTTCTCAACAGTAACTTTATCGACCGACAGAACTCGCACGTTTCCTGCATTCGCTTCTTTCTCGTCACCCTTAAACGAGTTCCGATTATGACGCACATCCGCTTCCGAGATATTGCTACCGAAGACTCCTTCCTTCGACTCCATGCTGATTCGTTGAGCACCGTTCTCCTTTTATGGGCGCCTGAAAGAGTTTAATTGTGACACGTTCGATAGAGGCTTATATTTTACAAAACAATAAAAACAAATTTAAAAATATAATTAAAAGATAAGACGAAAAATGCTAAATATTGTCGAACATAAACATAGGGTAAAATCATAGAAAACTTTTATCTTTAAAATCAAGGTCAAAATAAAATATACGGTAAAAGCCTAATAAGTATCGAGAGGATCTATTCGATACTTTTTTACTTGAAACATATTGCCCCTACCTACGGTAATCTATCATCTCGCTCTAAAAAGTTTTTACACATATCGCATATGTTATTGCATGACTTTGCAAACAAGTAATAATCACCGTGACGTTCTCGCTACAAAAAAGATCAAGCTTAGTTCAAAGAATCCGCCATTAAAAAGGTATTGAGTAGAAGCGGGACACCCTGTTTAATGCCATTATCTTTTACATTCAATGCACAATTCCAGACGCCAGTGTAGGCAGAGGCACAGGCGTCGAGAGGGTAAAGGGGGACTCGAGATAACTAGATAAGTGCCTGCGTGGTCGTTCGAAATTCTCCCATTAGTCCATCACGGCTGCGGGCTGCCGCGTCGATGTTTGACCCGGTCAAGTACGTGGTGCACGTATACGCGGCCATGTGCGCACCAGCCGCTCGTGTATACACTCGCGAGCACGTGCCCATCGCTCCCAGATCGTGCGAGTGCGAGCCGGCGAACCCCGGCGTGTAGTCTAAATACGCGTATATTCTAAACATCGAGGCGGAAAATCTCCTCGGTCCGTAGCCTTCGTTCACGCGGTCAACGTCTCTCTCCTTCTCTGTCTCTCGAAAGGTGCCGCGGCGGCAGTAAAGTCGCAAAGTGCAACGACCGTGACGAATTCGTTCGGGAACTTACAAAGCGTCTAAAACGAGAATGTACAACCGGCGCACGGCATCGAATCCCTTTTTCCCCGTGATACCGTTATGCTCACTTCCGCCCGTATTTCCTCCCCCCTCGGAGTGACGTAAGTCAAGGATATACACGTCGAGAGGGAGAGAGAAGTGGAAGTACGTTTATTCACGTTCGTAAGGGCACGAGCCCTCCGACATTATTAATTCGATTGTACATACCAGAGTGAGTTATTTTGTAGATATAATATATTATTAAACTTGAAATAGGGAAAAAAAAATCTTAGGATAGTAAAAGGAAAACAAATTTCTTACGTAAGAGATAACGACAGAGACGAATGGAGATGGAAAAGACGGAGGTAAAACTTCTCGCGTGTGTAAGAAACGTGAACATGTATAAATACGAAAGAAGAGATGTAAAAGGGTCCATTTCGCTCGGGAAAGAATTACGTGATGGGATACTTTTACCGCGCAAGAGGGACATCGAAAATGCAGGGGCATGAGAGAGGCACGCATTGAATCTCTCAGCCTAATTTCGCGATTGTAATAACTCGAACGCGATTGCGACCAGTCTGCAATGCGCCACGTGATGTTCATTTAATGGCGCGTTAACCCAGAAACTACGGCAATATCCGAAATGAACTACTTTTTGCAACGGACTCGTTACACTCCCGTATGCCAGAAGAGACGAGGCGCTCGTTATTAATCCGGCATCAATACGTTCGATGTCGCACAAATCGGCAGGCAACTGAACGCGATTACCTTCTCGTGCGACTATCGGTCGCGGTTGTCTGTCACATGTGTGCGAACACTGTGAACTGCATTGACCCAGAGCTCTATTAGCTGCTCACGATGGTCGCGGAATTAATGAAACGGTCCTCCTGGGCCGCGTACGTTCCAAAACCGTACTCTATCAACTCTGAGTAACTAAAAAGCTATAATTAACGTTACGTACGCTATAGATTTTTAGTTACTCAGAGTTGATAGAGTAGAGATTTGGAACGCAACCCTGGTACTCGTTCCGCTCCAATAATTCGCTCCTTTCTGCCACGCTCTTACTTTCCGTGCTTAAAATGGGAATCTCGCGCCCCGGACGGAGGAGAGGACGAGAGAAAAAAGGACGAAAGGCTCGGCTAAAGAAACAGCGAGGTAATGTTTGTCGCGGCGCACCTTCAAGTGCATCTAATTCCGATGCAACGCGTGACACTCCGAGTGAGTGCGCCGTTCACCGGCACGTTCCGGTTCCGCTGCGCGCGAATGAAACTTAACATTGTTAGCAGCACAACGGCGCGGTTGCACCGACCGTTTCCCGGAAGGCGTTTACAATCGACTGGCCAGGATTCGCGCATTATTCGTTACTCGCGAACGCGTGGACGGACGGCGACGTGGGAAAGAGCGAGAAGGTAGCGAAGGAAACGCAATATTCACAAGTGAAACCAATACGCCGGTGTTAACTTACGGTACGGTCATTTCGCAAAATATCTGCTCGCTGATATCGTTGCCGATTACGTAAATAATTTGCCAGCGTTGCGCGACGTGTGCACGATTGTGACGCAATTGCAGGAATACGCTCGCGTGATGACCAAGTCTCTTTTTACCTAGTCCAAGTACATGACGTATCGCTTAATAAAATACGCCGTGCGCTATTTTTGATAAAAACAACTGGCAAGTGAAGCGTTACGCAATAACAATATAATACCCGCTTAAAACACAATATGCGTTAATAACGAAATAACAGTATTACGGTAACTAAATTCGTTTCCCATAAATGTTTATGAACTCGGCTCACGATATTTTACATGCAAAATATTTATTAGTTCCGTTTCGATGTTTTCATTTAATTTTACTAAAATCTGTACTGCGTCATAATTAAAACAATAACAAACGAAAACGTTTAGGAAAAGAGTTCAAGGCACTCCAGGACGTCCGCAATTATACCCATTGCCTCTTTAAGGATTAATTTATATTTGCCGGCGTAGCTACCTTCGCGGTGTAATGACTGTACGATGAATGCAAAAAGGCTGAAGACGGTAGATTAGCAGATAACGACGGCGAGTAGTGTATGCGCAGAATAACGCGGTAATAACGCGGAAACGCCATCATCCTTTATCCACGTTTCATGATCATCAGCCGGAGAACTTGAACGGCGCGCTGGCGAGACGTGACAAGTCGACCGCGGTCGGGACACAGAAATAAACGGAACCGAAGAACAAAGCCGGTAATTGACAGACGCGCTTTGTTCGGCCGGCGCACCGCCACTCTCGCTTAATTATCGCGGTACTCGTTATCTAATTATCGTCATTAGACAGCATCCCGAGTGGGCGATTCGGAAGTGGCCCTTTAGAGTTTGCTGACCACCGATTCACCGAGCGCGGACTCGATACATGCGTACGTAGGTATTCGAGAATCGCCTCCCACACTTATAAGCGGCCCCGAATATCGATCCTTTAACGAATTCTTTTCGTATGTACAGACAAATCCGATGGGAGAATTTCCCGTTATGTCCGATATATCCGAGATATCGAAAACTGTTCTGCACGAAAGTGTCTTGTCAAATAAACGTGGTGGGAAGAAACTTTTTGAAATTAATAAATAAACAATGATAGGCTCGTTTGTTGGAATCAATAATTTTAGAAATAATTTTAGAAATTAGTCTCCTGAAGAGAAAATGCCGCTTTCTTAAAGCTTTCTCATGTGTTTTGTTAAAGTTCTCTTTTAGAGAAGAAGTGTAGGGAGACGAAGAAAGAAATAATTAAAAGGATAGGAAGGAAAGAAAAGGAGGAAACAAGAAAGAAAATAGAAGAGTCTAAATATAACGAAATTTATAATGATGGAAGAAGTGCCGGAGTACGTGGAAGAAGGAAAAAGAAAGATAGGAGCTTAATAGCTAGATGTAGATGCGGGAATGAAATGGGAGGAAGTCAGCATTGGAGAGAGGATGACGAAAGGAAATGCAGAATATGCAGAAAAGGAATAGAAAATATGATACACGTTCTGAAAGTGTGAAGCAATTAAAGATAAAATGCAAATAGAGGAATTTCTAGAAGAAGATGAAAAAGGTTTAGACATAAAGGATAGAGCAAAAGCGAAAAGAAAAGAAAAAAGGGAAGAAAGAGAATGTATAAAATAAGGAGGAAGGATAATAAAAGGACTATAAACAGACAGTGCAATTAGTTTATGCTGAAATGTTAAAGATTAGAAGTTTAGAAGTTAATAGATTAACATTCAGGCTTATGTTTACGTTTTTGGTTTAAACTCGGATTTATTTAAATATTTAAATATTCAGATGTTTAATGATTATGGATGTTTTAGAAAGAGAAATAGAAATGGAATAGAATAGAATAAAATAGAATTATATAGAATTATATTATAGAAAAGAATTATATTTTATTATGATTAAGGATTATGTTTTATGTTATATGTCAGTATTTTATGTTATGAGAAAGTGTATATTACAAATGTATAGTAACTGTAAGTCATCCAAAGCCGTAAGGCAGGGATTAAGTAATAAATAAAAAAATATTAAAGCTCTCTTTTCAAGACATCCGCATAAAATACATTTATTAGAATGCTTTGTTAGATAGATATTACAAAAATTGATCTTATTTCCATAAATCGAAAAACCTCATCTTCCAAAACGTTTAAAAGTTTTAAATTCATATTGCGATATTTTCCTATATATACTTTACGCTTTATTAAAATTGATGTTTTCGGATTTAAGAGCCGTTATTGGATACTCCATTTCGCTCCGATATACAGCATGATACAATAACGATCCCTTCTCACGCGTTAGATTAAATCGGCAAAACGATGGATAATGCAAAGGTCATAAGTTACTTCGCACGTGTCTGAAGTACGATCCGGTCTCTCGACCGGAAAAATCGGGACTCGCGGCTTGCATACGATGGCGGAATGCACTAACCGACGAGATAGCGTCTAGTGTGTAGATATACGTAAGGAGAGAAAAGAACACTTGCCAGATTCGAGGAAAGATAGTGTTTGACCTCGCATATTTCTCTGTCGTTAAAAAATATAAATTCCTCCGTGACACTGTGACTCCTGTGCGCTAAATCATGTACATATTGATTTAATACATACATTAATATAGAGATATATTTGATACAATAGGAAAGTCTTAATTTTTTGAAAAATACAAGGACCTATCTCAAACGATCAAAAATCGTCATTCGATGCGTACTTGCCTCAATGAAAAAAAAACACTGTTCTGCTGGAATTACAAAAAGACATCGACCTTTTTGTTTCTATGCCAAGAATTTTCTATGCTAGCGCTAAATCATGTATATATGGATTAAATTAATATATATATTAAAGTATAAAGATATATTTTTAATACAACAGGGAAGTCTAGTTGGAAAATACAATACTATCTCAAACGATCAAAAGTCATTCAATGTGTATTTGCCTCGATGAAAAAATACTTTCTGCTGGAATTACAAAAGGATACTGATCTTGTTTCCGTGCCAAGAATTTTCTATGCCAGCGCCAAATCATGTATATATGTATTAATTCAATACATATATTAACATAGAGAGATATACTTGATACAACAGAAAAGTCTTACAATTAGTTAGAACATACAATACTATCTCAACGATCAAAAGTCGTCTTTCAATGTGTATTTGCCTGAAAAAAGTGCTGTTTTTATTAGAATTACAAAAGAATACCGATCTTTCTACTTCCGTGTCAAGAATTTTCTAACCAATGCTAAATATCATGTATACACTGCCGGCCAAAAGTTTGGATACACCTTTCAAAACACCAAAAAATCTACAAATATCCAATTTTAATAAAGCCTTTTGTGTTTAAATAATTATCGTTTAACATAGACTACTTAAATGATTTAAATAAGGCACTTCAATATAACACGCTTCTTACAAAAACTGGTTAAACTTTCTTTTCGTCGAAAAATCTATCTTTGGCTTTTATAACCATTTCCACTAGTCGCGGCATTCTTTGCACCTGTTTTTTGATAGTATCTTGTCCCAGGGAACTCTACGCATCCTGTAATTCCCTCCAAAGTTCTGTTAAGCCCGTTCTACATTAGTCGCAAGTCGATCGCAAGCTTGTTGCGACAGCCAATCAGAAGCGTCAATAGTACCATTCTAGCTTCTGATTGGCTGTCGCAACAGGCTTGCGATCGACTTGCGACTAATGTAGAACGGGCTTTAAAGACGATGGACAAGTTATGCGTATCTTCCTGTCAAGCTCCTCCCATAGAAGCTTGATAGGATTGAGATCTGGCGATTGTGGTGGCCAAATCATATTTGTAAGCGACTTTACTTATTCCCCGTGATGATTCTTTGAGAGATTTCATTATAAACCACGAAAATTTCAATAGATATTATTGTAAATGAGTTTATCGATTCATTGCTAATAGAAAAATCCTTTTTTGAACTGATAGATTCTTGGTAAAACCGCTAGAATAGAATAAATGCGAGTGTATCCAAACTTTTGACCAGCAGTGTATATGTATTATAATTTAATATATACATTAATTTTGAGATATATTTGGTACAACAGAAAAGTCTTAGTTAGAAAATACAATACTATCTCAAACGATCAAAAATTGTCATTCAATATATGTATATTTGCCTCGATGAAAAACTACTGTTTCTGCTGGAGTTACGAAAGGATACCGCCCTTTTTGTTTCTGTGCCAAGAATATTCTATGCCAACGCCAAATCATCTATACATACATGTATTAATTTAATACGTACATTAATATAGAGATATACTTAATACAACAGAGTCTTAGTTAGAAAATACAATACTATCTCAACGATCAACAGTCGTCATTCAATGTGTATCCTACAATCGTATTTGCCTCGTTGAAAAAAAGATCGTGTCTGCTTGAATTACAAAAGGATCCCGACCTTTTTGTCTCTGTGCCAAGAATTTTCTATGCCAGCCTATTCACAAGTCGAACATTGTTCGTACCTGTATCTACGGAAACCACAATCCTGCAGTCGTATTTGCAGGAACGTATGTGCGGAACGCGGTTATCTGATAGCGCGCGACGAGCGCGCGATTTCATTGCAGACGTGTGTCGGCGCGTTTTATCCAAACAAAACGAGGTACACACGTACCGACGCCCGAGTCTAATTATATATTAATTGTACGGTCGATCCCCAACAGAAGCGTGTATAAAATATCGGTACCGGCGACGTACGGTTTTCGACGGTAAAAAGGCGCTTCGCAAACCGGTTTGCTTCTTTCCGCGTTAAATGCATCCCGATAGCGGCTGCATCGTGCGCGTTCTATGTGGCGTTTAATAATTCCCAGCAGAGTTCGCGAAAATTTCATACCTCCTCTCCTTTTCTTTTCTCATGTTCAACGATATATCGCACGTTTCGATTCGCATGCAGATAATATATAACGAGCGCAATGCGCTCGTATAGTAACGCGAAGAGTGGTTGCTCGCGAAGATAACCATCAAGAGCACGTCGGTTCCTTTGAACAGGCAGACAATCTCGAAGTTTCTGCGACGACAAGTTCAACTATGTCGCGTGACATTCTATGAATATAAATTATTCTATAAATTATTCTATATGTATGAATATGCAACGAAAACATTATACAGTTACAGTAATATTTGCAGAACCAGCAATTACTAAGATTCAAATTAAGCCGAATCGATCTTTGCAATAATTTCAATTCAGTCCAGATAACCAATAAAAAATGATGCTATTAATTAACGCGACGCTTCGTGATTGTGAAATTATATTAGGTTGGTGCAAAGGGTTTGTTATATATGTCGAATAAAGTTAAAAATAAAATTTCAGCAAAATCGAAGCAAAATTGCCGCCACGGGCTTCAATATATACTCCTTTTTTCATCTAGAAAGAAATTTCTCAATACCCTTTTCAAAAAGAGAGAACACTGATTTTCTAACTTTATCCAATACTCGATAAAAAGGCGACAAACCTTTTGCACCTAATATAATCGCTATTCTGAAAGTTCAACAATGCATAATGGCGTAATTAACGTCAGGAAATTATTAAGGTTAGATCTTATCTAAAATTTTATCCTTATATTTTATTACTTCTATCCTATAAAAATAGATTTCACATGTAATTCTATATCTCTTAAGAGTAAAAATAAAAACAGTAACGACAATTCTGCAGTGCCATTGTAACTGATATTGGAAAAACTAAACTGCGTAAACGTTAATCGAGACGGGAAGTAAAATCGAGCCCGTATTGCATCGAACGCTATTACGTGTTATATTTCACGAGTAAATCGAATCGAGCGGAAGAAACAAGAAACAGATTGATCGCATGAATGCTCCGGTTCCGATGGATGTAAAGTCTGTCAGTGTGAACGTTTAACGGATTAACGAGCACCGCTCAATTCCCCGCTAATATGATAATGAACGGTGCTCGCGGTCCTGTACGGGCGTCGTCGTGCCACGGCGTCATTCGCGATTACATCGATCATTCCTAAATTTAATCACCATCGTCACGATACCGTCACGCCAATCTGCGATTCTGCCTTGGCATTAATTGCTCGACAGCTACGCGATAATCTTCGGGATGTCGTCAACGCTTTCGCTTTCATTCACGATTATTTCCACCGCTCGCTGTCCCCAACAAGATCGATGACATCGTATTGACACGGTACGAATGCACGAAGCAGATGCGAGATAAGAGTAGACGCGAGACTTGCACAGCCGTGATTTACAGGCTGCAAAATGCAAACTTACAAGCTCTTCGTCCGCTCGCGAGCCGACTGCTGTTTGTTGCAGCAGCTACTCGCGCGTACATATCGCGAGAAACGTCACGGCGAAGGGATTACGGCGAAGGTAACGATATTTGCACGTTTATGTTGCGTCGCACCTTTCGGGATTTATTTGAAAGCCAAATCGCACGGCGACGTAACGCGAAATGCGAAACAGAGAACGGGAATAAAAGATGACTTCTCGCGTGACTTTCGCGTCACGAAAGAGCGAGCAACGAAAGGAAGCGAGCGTTGCGACTTTTGCAATTTTCGCTGAAAAAAAAAAAGGAAAAGACGGGCTACCGAGTTGCTTACATGTTTTTCAACAAGCGCATTTACCGAATACACGTGGCTCGCCGGCAGAAACCGAGGACGCCGTTTCGCCGGTCTGCCCCGATGCGCGACGGATTAACACCTTATCACAAACGTGGCGAGGAGGGGGGCTCTCTTATCATTGTCACACCTCAATCAACACACTATCACTGCCACTGTCGCACTGTTAACAAATGAAGCGCGATTTTTCGCGGCATTTTCCTCCTCGCGCACAAAACGGGTAAAGGGGGATTTTAAAAGGAGCGGAGACGCGCGCGGATAAGAACGTTTAAATAAAACTTCGAAACAGACGCTGGCTCTGGGAGCGGTGACAACACGGCATGGTTAACGAGGGAGGAAAAACTAAACGAAATTAAAGAGAGGGTGGAGGTTGGGAGGACGGGGGAAGAAGGAGAGAGAAAGAGGGAGGAAGAAGACGAGAAGGAGGAAGTGAGACGGACGAGACGCCGGCAACGATGTCTCTGTACTGACTGACGACGAGTTGTTCGTATAATATACGTAGAGTATGAGAAAGAGAGAATACTGGGGGGGACTAGGAACGCGAGAAAGAGCGAGACGTGGGTAGGGAATAATGAGGAGAGAGAGAGAGAGAATGGACGCGAGAACTGGCCGTAAACGGGCGAGAGCGGAGAGACGCGGAGCCTCCTCGGGGACTCTCCTCTCACGCGAGCGAAGACTCGATTGTGAGCGAGCTGCGTGTTAAACGCTGATAACACGCAAGTTACAGGTACATATGTATTTACCAATGACACATCAGCGTATCGGTGGGAAACTGCAGTGATTCTCAGTCACTGATAAAAGCCACGACGCCGATTCTTGATCGCAACCAATGGTGTCTCTCTCGGAGAGAAATTCATTCTGATGTAATCAAGTCTTTAATGAAATGTTCGTCAGTCTTGATTACATTTTAAATAAAAAAGAATCTGTTATTCGTTTTAGAGGAAATACATTAAACATTTTGTAATCTGTTTCTACTGATTTGTACTGAACGAGCCGCAAATAAATGAGATACAAATTGTAATTATTTGATCCTAACATGTGTGTATATTATTATCAGAATAATTTGTAAATTATCGCGATAATAAATTTACGAAGAATGAATTATTATCTTAATTTCTCCTCAATGGAATTGCTTTGTAAAATAATCGTACTATCATTGTTATATGTAAATAACGGTACACGGAAAAAACGATGAGGTTGCCACAACCACAATAATAGTAACATTTGGTACAGCCACGTCCTGTGGTTGTCACATTCACATTGATTTTTCAGTATATGCATTTGGTACAGCAAACATAGTGAATGTTGAGACAAACATATATAGATGCACTACACAAAACAATGTGAATGTGACAACCACAGGACGTGGCTGTACCAAATGTTACTATTATTGTGGTTGTGGCAACCTTACTGTTTTTTCCGTGTATAGTTGTGCATATTCTTTCTACATATTGTTACGTAGCACTTGCTCAGTGTCGAAATTAAATTATATACTAATGCCCGGAATTATAAGTAAGACAAGAACAGACAGGTAGTAATCTAGTAGCACCTGGCCCAGTGAAAAATTCCTATTAAGTTGAACGAGCAAATGGAATTTTAATTAAAGCACCTTGCGTGTGAACTGAGAATTACCGCGAAGATAGTTATCGCCCTCGTATTATCATGATTCTATAGAACAGCGTGATTTATCTCTGATTTATGGACGACTATTCTCTATAACCGTGGTTATTCCCATTTTCAGATATTATACCCGCGAAGATGAGAGAAAGATCAATTTTAGAACGCATTAATTCATATTTAGGTCTGCTCTACGGAGATTATTGTTGATTCGTCGCGATCTTCGGTTTATCAAGGACATATCCAGGGATCAACTGGCAATATTGGAAGCTGCAAAAATGATCGCATATTCTGTCGTACTCGTATGATGAAAGCGTTTCACGTCTATCGCATTTTTTTATCACACAGCAAACAGAAATGGTCGCGATACAACTTGCGTTCCGCAAATACGTGGAATAGCGTGCATGAACCGTAATACGAAGGAAAGGCTTGAAGTTTCCTGCGAGATGAAGACGGCCTTTCGATCTTCTGAGACCTTCTCCTTCGATCGCGAGATGAATTTCTTTTTTGTTCCTGCTTCAATCAAGCGTACGTCGATCGAGGGCGTTCGCCCGAGTCTCCCGCTGTTCAATCTTCGCGTCCTCCGATTTTTGTTCCTCCCATATCGAATCGAATCTCCACGATTCTCCGCAATTCTTAAACCCATTTCGGGATATTTATTTCGTTTCCCCCATTTTTTCCACGGTTCTTTATTCGACTGAACAAAACGTTTGGTTGTGCGGTCGTAATTTATCGATCAAACATACACACAGGGCATTCGAGTTGCAAGGTAAACGACTGCTTGCACAAGAAACGTCGAGTATGCAGCCGAGTTTCGATACCGGAACGCCGGCGTGTTACTTGGACTGTACGAAAAAATTCAATAGCGGAACACCGAGGTCACGGCGATTTGAATTATGTATAATGCCATCGTCTGCGCGGCCATGTAACATCAGCATTGATAAATATTTGCCCCAATCAATACCCACGCACCGCATTGTCCTATTTACAACATAAAAACCAATCGTCTAATATATATACATCATCTTATTATTCAAACCAAAAAAAAATTAGATACTATTCTAGTTAATTTGAAAAACAGATCCTGTGGAACATTTGAATCAACTCCGAACTATTTCTATTACCGTTTCAAAATGAAAGATATTAAAATGATGTTTCTGATTATTAGAACATCCCTAGAATCATCCTTGTACATTCTTTTTTTATAAATTAAGAGATATAAATAAAAAATGTGTTTTAGTTTTTGCTATTCTATTCTACCTATTTCCAAATGAAATCTGTGTATGAGTCTAATTTTTATTCTTATTCCTTTTCCTCAAAAGTTTATTGCATTATTGCTCGTAAAACGTATATGGCTGAATGTGATTGTATAAATGTATGTCCGCAATGTATTGAGGGTAAATTCGCTAACAATAAGCCCAAATGATTGTACGGAATTTTGTGAGGTCCTGGTATATTTGATTGTGCCGGTGACACAGTTCTTCAGGCTCAGGAAACATCAAGTATTCCTACTGTCGATAAACGACAGTAGGTTGCACTAGAAGAGAGGAAAGCGAGAGTAGTCGATAAAGTAGACATTAAACAAGCAATAAACGAGATGGATTATCTTTTCGTGATTTAACATTGAAAATCCTATCGTATCGTTACGTAAAAGATCCTATTCGTGTGCGAGCAATGAAATAATAGGAGTAACAATATAACTATTCACATAAAAATATGACAGCGCAAAATCTTCAGGTTAGATATTACGCTTTGAGAGATTAATTGCCCGAATACTATACGATAAATTAAAACAGTCTGATGAAATTTTGGATATTTCATTACGAACTATCACGATAATATTCAAAGAATGAAAGTGTAAAGTAAAACAATGACAGATAAAATGTCGCGATAGATCGTGATTATTATACACTTATCGCGTGTTGTTCGTTAAACAACGATATGTGCCTAATCAATATAATACGCGATTACATTATCAGCGGTCGTTCCATAATCTAGTGATTAATTCAATAAGCGAACGAAATCGATGAACAACGGACAACGCTCTTGCTCTTCTCTTTGCATTATCTCGTAATGTATTACAGAATTATTTAATAATTCAATGAAATACAAAATTCAATTAATAGCCACATGATAACAATTATTAATATTTTGATAAATAAAGAACTAATCTTTTTTCTGGCTTTTGTAATATATAGATGTAGATACATAGTTACGATGAAAATTGTGAAATATACACGGAAAGAACGGTTTTGCTGAAGTATCTAAAAATTTAGTCAGATACAAATCAGAAAATTATGTTGGACCATCCAAAATAAATATGTAGGTCGCTCAAGCTGTTTGCTGGGATGTCAAAACTTTTTGCAGCATTGCCATTATGCTTGAGCGTCCTACATAATTATTTTGGATAGTCCAACATAATTATTTTCAAATCTGTATCTGGCTAAATTTTTATGATACTTCAGCAAAACCGTTCTTTCCGTGTATATATGGTCACCTCGCATCCAAATTTATAATAATTGCATAATCAACTAAATGCTTTTTTCGTGATTCATAATGCTAATCATCGAATTATTGAATCAGCAGGTTTTCGTTTATGATATACACAACCTACTTCTCGATTCTCTTTTTTTGGACGAAGGAGATTCACCGCTTGAAGCAACAATTTAGAGCGGGATACCCGTCTAGACGAGTGCCTCATTAATATTTATAAATTCAAAACGCGTAATTACGCCAGGAAACAAGCATCGTTGCATAATGCACATGTGTACGACAAAGTGCACGCAATTTCTTATCCTTTCTCTCTCTCTCTCTCTCTCTCTCTTTCTCTCTCACGTCTGCAACGCAAAATGCACATGCATATGGTTTATGCAAATTTTTGGCACTGCAGATTCAGAGATTTCATTTACGAGATTTTTATCAATCGTTCTTTATGAATACGAAAAACGTGAGGATAATTTCATCAACGAATGTTGTGCACTGCGATAATAGATATCCTTCGTGGTTTTTGAGAATTTAAGCATCTTTCTTGCGTCGAGAAATGAATATGTTATTGTCCAAATTCATATACAGGGTGAGTCAAAAGCATGTTTTAAAATTTCGTGAACGTGTTCCTTGATATAAAATACGAATAAATGTTCCTATGAACATTGCGCCAAAAATGCTTCGTCGAAATAATGGACACGATAGATTTCAAATAATGACTACCTATCAGATCAGTTTCTTTCTTTCCACGATGTTGTGTCTCTAGTGTTTTGATTCTGGGATAGTGTTTGTTTACCAACAAATGCTACTACGACCCACTGAAAGAAAGGGAAAGAAGGTTGTTAGGTAGGTTTTTATACTTTTGTACAGTAAGAGACAACGTACTTATAATCAAGTCATCAGTGTGTTTTCGAACGAATGTATCAGTCATGTAGACGTGCACAGGCATGTGTTAAAAATGATGGAGGATCTCTTGACACGTAGAGCATCTCTTGTAAACAACAACAACAACAAAACTGTAAAGGTTCAAATAAGGCATTATTTGATACTGCTGATTTGTGTTCATTATTTCGACAACAAAGCATTTGCGACCATATGTTCATATGAACATTTGTTTTTCCTTTTTATCCAGGAACACGCTCACAAATTTGTGAAACATACTTTTGACTCACCCTGTATAAGATTGTAATATAAAAATCATTACAAAAACCTAATTCAATAACGTTATCTTCAGTCTTTCCTATATATTTCCATTTTTTAATGATCCAGAGACTAGTATTATGTAACAGAGAAATGTAATGGAAATTATTGCATAATCGTTATGCAATGGATTAACGGGAAATAATACAGTACCAAGCACGTGTACCGAATTGTCGATAATTGTACTAAATTTCCGATTGATACTTTAATGGTTTCACAGTTGTTTCTCTCTCATGCGATTGACGTCATACACGCGGATAGAAGCGATTGCAATTAAAAGCGGTGAGTCGCAAGAAATTATTTTCCTTGCGGCACGACTTCAACTGTATTCCGAGCTTGTGTGTATTCCATTATCCTGAATGTACGTGGGTTTTGATAAAATTAACTGAAAATTCGACAAAGGCTGATTGCCGAATACGAAACATAATTACCGCTGTTTCAACTCGACTCGATCATTTTGATGAATATATGATGATAAAGACAGATATATCGATTTAGTGGCATATGCAGTACTAATTTTGTGTCGAAAGTACAAACACGAAATGAAATGCAAAATGCTAACAGTTTACCATTTAGTAATTTCTCGGAACAAATAACAAACATATTAAATGCATTGCATTATATTGTTAAAATTAAAGAACATAGTTGCGTTAAATTCGATTAATTCGATATCGTGCATATGTCATTCTAGGTTGTACATTTCTTATAATATGCAGAAAAACAAATAGAAAAATGATAAATAAATATTAGCTGCATATTTAAAAATTTCCGATGACATTTATTCTTCTTAGAAAAACTTAGTAAATAAGCTGATTCACATTAACGGGTTTATAATCGTCTCATTCTATGTTTTATTTGTCTTATATAAAGATCGAGTATATACGATAATTTCATGCCGAAGGTTGATATTTAACGCTGAATCGGCTGAATATGAGATATGAATACCGACCATTATACTCGTAATAAACATGATTTTACAAGTTACTGATATAATATGAAAGATTCAAAAGACACGTGGCACGTTCTGTCTACAGATCTTTATATACCACTCCTAAATCTCCGGCTTTCGAAGGTCCCTAAGGTACTTGAGCGGCAATGACGTCATCGCCGTTTAAATCAACTCGGAATCCCGGAATGAATGCGGAAGGGTGAAGGACAAGACTTAACACGCCGATGAACGAGTTCGGGCGAGTGCAACGGCAACTTTGCTGCCACAAAGCGCCGATTGTGAAGACCCCGTTACACGAAGTGTGCCCATTGCAGGTACGTGCACATTAGCCGCCCAATCCCGGGATGCTGAGGAATGCGTTTTACCGTGGGGATCCTCCTCTCACGGCAGGTTCGGATGCTCTTTGTCCGCGAGATCTGGCCTGATCCAGTAGCCTACCATCTGCCGCCATCTGCCTCTGCAGAGATTTTTCACGAAAGAAAGATTCCAAGAGGCCCAGAAAAACGGCGGGCATTCTGAGGAATGCGTTTCTCTACGGAACACCTTCCGACGAAGTATTTCAAACTTTTCCGCCGTGTGTACGCGTATAGAGAAATGCACTTTGATTTATCTCGAAAAAATTAAACATTCTCTCGCTAAATTGGTGCACTTAATATTATCCATAAAAAGGAAGATGCCGCGGAAGTTAGAAACTAGAATGTAGACAGTGTAATTTGTTGTACACACACGCACATACATACAACAAAATTTGTTTTACACGATTTGTTCTTTAAATTCTTAACTGGGGATTGTCTTTTGTTCACATAAAAATAGAGATTAATTTTTGAAACTCCACGATAAAAAAATGTCGTTATGAAATATTTCGTCATACGAAGAAATCAATTTTATTGAATATAACGACATTTTTTATCAAGGAACTTCAAAAATTAATCTCTATTTTTTTAAAAGTCACTTTTCTTTCAGGACGAAATTACGATCAGCATCTTGATGCTTACGATTTCAAAATTTAGGAGATTGATGAGAAAACAATCGTTTCCGAGATTGTAAATAATGTAAATAAAATTTACGGGAAATAAAAATGTATTTTTTGATGAAGTCGGAAACGATTGTTTCCTCGTCAATCTCCTAAATTTTGAAATCGTAAGCATCAAGATGCTGATCGTAATTTCGTCCTGAAAGAAAAGTGACTTTTTGCATTCTATAGCGGCGCTTGTAATACGACTATCCATAAATCAAAAACGTAACACGATATTCAGTGTCAAGATGGACTAAACAAATTTTGCAAATTTTCGAAGGATGTACGATCGCAACTCGATATCGCTCACGTTGGAACTCAAACTTGAAGAGCGAAAACGGGCAACGTTTAACCGAGCCTTAAATTCAGATAGATCCCTCTCCGCCCCCGATTCCTCTTCCTGCGCCCGTGTCCTTTCTCTCGCTTCTATGAATGAATACGTGAACATAAAGCGTCAGTCCGTCTCACATCCGCCTATTTCGGTGCCGACGCGCGCCCTTCGCTTTTCGTTGGGGGAGAAAATTATTTCTGGCAGCCGGGCAGCGATCTTTTCTCCGAGCGTAGAGCAGCGGGCGCCTCGATTTACTACACTCGGCACGATTAACGATCGTTTACAAACGCCTGTGGCATTCTCGCGACGCGGAAGGCTACGAGGATCCTATTATAGTTCCTATCCTTCCATACTTCGAATCGCTTCTCCGTTATCGGTAAGTTCCCGTGAACGTGAGATCTCCTACACAAAGAGAGCCCTGGGATCTATGCTTTATGCTGAAGACAATAGAACTCAGTTCACTGCATAATACCGATAGTTTGCCGATACTTATCGTTGATATAAAGTATACGAAATATAAAGTATAAAAAATAAGTTTACACCGCAGGCTGATAATCCAGAAAAACGTGAAATAAAAAAAAGAGAAACTACAGCAACGTCATATCGAGAATGAATAATTATTTTACTTATAAAATCAATAATAATTTTTTGATCGTAAAGAGAATCTTATTATACTTTTCGAATATATTATCGCGTATAATAGGGACCTTACACGATCAATAATACTGTCAGTATCGACAAATACTGACAGTATTATTGATCGTGTGTGGTTAATATTGATGGATTGATGTAGAATATTGACGGTGATCCGAATTTTTTGATTTTCAAGCATCAGTATCACTGTGTGGTAAGGATATTGACAGTAATACTAATTGTGTGAAGAGGACACGTCAATATTGTAAAAAGATCATACACTGAGAAAAGTGTTCTGATTGTACCAACAAGACGCGTATGGTTAAGTGCATTTTGGTGAAACCAAGCAGAGTTTCTGGTTATCACAACAGGACTCGATATGTTATAACTAGAACGTTTGATTGATATAACTATAAGGATTTGATTAGTATTTTCCAGTTGGATTAATAAAACTTCTAGTTACAAAGGAACGTGCAACCAGAATTCTGGTTAACGTTACCCGCAACGCACTCTAGCAGTTTTGTTATTGTGCGAGTTGGGCGAACATTAACAAGAAATTCTGGTATATTTAACAGGAAGAAATTAATCATGCTCATCTGGTACTTCCTACAAGAATTCTGATTCGTTCATTTTCCAACAGACATACTGGTTGAATCAATCGGAATTCCTAATAATGCAACCAGATTTTTTTTTCAGTGTATAAATGTCAGATATTGTTAAAGTATCGTCAGGTTGTAAAAATATAAATGTATACTGTCAATATTATTGATCGTGTAAGGTCCATATTATAGTGCTCGATTATCCTAAACTTTTACATTTTGAACGAGAAGGTGACGTAAAGTGACGCAAAAGTTTCGGAGAGAAAAACCGTGGGAAAAGTTAGCAGTCTATCGGGAAATTGCGCATTAAAGCGCATCAGGTAGAACCCGGGGGATTCCTGCAGATTTACGACGTCCTGCCGACGATACCTTTCGGAATGACCCGTGCGAGTTCGCCGGTCATTCGGCGCGCCTCTCGCAGCGAGATGAATGCAACGCGCGCGTTCGCGCGCAAAAGAAAAACGCGTGTGCGCTGCGTGCGCGGCGTAATGTATCGGTATATCGGCGCGGTGAAACTGGACGCTGACAGCTGGAAACTGGTTTCCGAGAGAACCCACGTACGCGAACGTGGCGACGGAGAATCGAAGAAAGGGAGAAGAAGATACGGCAAAAAAGAAAGAAGGAAAGGAGGACCGGCAGAGAAAGAGGGAGAAAAATTTCTTGTATTCTGAAGAGAGAATATCTTTCAGAAAAAGAATTTCGCAATAGCAATGAAGCGCATGATGGAATATGATCAGTTAACGATTTTGCGAGAGAATGGAATCGACGTGTCAAATCTATCAATTCTAGAGACCCAAAATTAGCTCATTAATTTTGTATAATGCATATTATATATTAAAAGGTAATACAGAGATTATCAAATTAATTTAACATAATTGATTTATTTTCAATTAAACGCGGTGATATATTACTGTTTTTGCTGTTGGAACTTTCGCAAAAAATAAACAAGAAACACACAGGGCACACAGGAACACAGAAAGAGATAAAGAAAGGAAAGAGAGAGATAAAGAAAGGAAAGAAGAGAAAGGTGAAGGGGAAAGAAGGAAGGAGAGAGAGAAATCAAGGAGCGTGGTTGCACTACTGGTGTCTAAGGCGAAGCATGGGCGCAGAGATTTAGGGGCAATGCTTCTGACGTTTGCAGCAATTTTCATTTATCTAATCTTATTCTTTGTTATGAAACACACACCTTAATTTTAGTCAAGTAAATTTGTTTACGAGGGTCTTTTAATTGCAATTTATTCTTTATTATAAAACACACACCTTAATTTTAATCAAGTAAATTTTTTTACGAGGATCTTTTAATTGCATATTTCTCTAACGAGTTTGATGTTTTATTATCTTCAATAAAATAATTTACGAACAACTGAAAATATCGAAACTTTCACGAATTAAACCTCACTATTAACTTTAATTCCCATGGAATTTTGCTTCGAGCGATGTTTACAAGATTATTCGGAGTCACGATGTCGAAACGTTGCCACGGGTCGAATTTTCGTTGAGCCGAACTCGACTTCAAAAACTGAATCGAACAATTCGCGAATGAGGGTAACTGCAGCGAGCTCGTGTTAACGTACGGCGCGAATTCAGGATTCTCGTCGCAGACGCGCGTGCAACTTCGGATACAGCCTGCTCGTGTGAGAGGCGGACGAGGAGACAAAGGGAGAACAGGGCGGACGAGACAGAGGCAGAATACGCGAGTACGAGGAACAGATAAAGTCGGGACAGGCGGCGACGATGACGCGAGCGAGTCTCGCTTGCAGTGCGAGGGCGGCGCATCTCTTTTTTTTCTCTTCCTTCTGCACGCGCGCGTTGCACGTCCGTGATTGAAAGGAGCAGCACGTACGGCACTTCGCGAAGAAGCTCCTTTACTACCGATCGCTGGGGATTATTCCTGCCTGTCTTATTAGACGGTGTATTCCAGAACGAGAACACGGGGAACCCGCGGAAAGTCGCGAAACTCTTCTCGCAGCAAGTGTATAATGAATATACGAATGAGAGAAGTTTCCGCGTGGAAGATGCATCTTTCCTGGAGCGGGATGTCCTTCAGAAAGAAATTAACCGTTGATTTGAAAATCGAGAGTGGCTAAATTGTCTGCGACTTTAATACTGTTGGAACAAGAATGATTCTCTTAGGCCCGATTGCACCAACGTTATTTTGGCTTTAACCCATACAGCACAGAACATTGCAGCAACATTTCGGCAATATTGTTATGTTACTGCAATGTTGCTGCAATTTCTGTGCTGTATGGGAAGAGACTTAAAACTTTAAATTTGCTGTATTAAAGCAGAAGCGACACCTAAAGAGCTTTAATTTGCGCTAATCTTAATAAGATAAGATAATAAGATTATTTTGGCTTTAAGAAACTTAAAACTTTAAATTTGTTGTGCTAACGCAAAAGCGACACCTAAAATACTTTAATTTGCGCTAAAGATAAGCGCAAATTAAAGAACTTTAGGTGTCGCTTTTGCTTTGGTACAACAAATTTAAAGTTTTAAATCTCTTACGTCCATTTCCACCAACGTAGATTAACTTTAATCTCGGTTTAACTTACTCTTTGGGTGCAGTCCACTTGACGTTACAATTGCTTTGAAGCATTTGCTTGACAAATCAGAATAAAGAATTTTACTAATTGACCAATCAAAAAATGCTTCCAAGCATTTGTAGCATCAAGTGGACCGTAGCCTTTATCTTTTTCTATTTCTTAGAACTAGAAAAAGATAAAGAGATTAACTTACTCTTTATCTTTTTCTAATTCTTAGAACCAGAAAAAGATAAAGAGTAAGTTAAACCGAGATTAAAATTAATCTACATTGGTGGCAATCCCATACAACATAGAACATTGTAGCAACATTTCGGCAATATTGTTATGTTACTGCAATATTGCTGCAATGTTGCTGCAATTTCTGTGCTGGATGGGAATGGACGTTAAAGCAAAAATAACGTTGGTGCAACCGGGCCTTAATCATGACGAAGCAATGGCAATGGCATGATTGTCTTTACGTCGATGTTTCCTGTTTTTGCATTGTCGATGCAAGGATAAAGTGCGAGAGGTATAGATTACCGAGATACTTCTCAGATAACGCGGAAACTGTTTCGTATAAAAATTCAACGAATGAAATGAAACACTATAACGAGCGGAAAGAGATTGCAGAGAGCACAAGACACGAGGATGCACGCATGAAATATAGCTTTTGGCTCAATATTTCACGGGTCGATTTTTTCAAATTAGGATCCAACTTGTCTACGTAAATCACGTCGTCGCACCACCGTGTCACGTGTCGCACAATTTCAAACTCCGGAGCAACGAGGAACGTCACGGCCGCGGCTTAAATCGAATCGCGGCCGAATCCGGCGCGCGATCCCTCGCCGCCGCGAGGTCCAGTCCTCGCGCAGCACTCACCATAATTTTTCGCTGAGATCGGCGTCGACGTCGAGAGGTGAACGATACCGTTGCGCGGTCTCGCGCACGCGAGAACCAAGGAACCCGCTTCACTCGCGGCGCGCGTCAATCGCCGCACTGTGCACGCGTCGCGTTTTCGAAATACGGAGCGGCGCGACTCGGCACGATCTCGGCGCGCGGAAAAACAAAGCGCGGGTCGACCGGTAGAGCGTGCCGGGTCCGGAGCCGGAGCCGGAGCGAAGCGAGACGGACGATGGACCCGACAGCGACGCAACAAGTGACAGCCTCCGCGGCCCGTAGAAGCTCGTAGTTCGCGGCGCGGTGCGTGAGCTCGTCGATGGCGCCACTGCCCGAACTGCGGCGGGTCCCCTTTGATTTTTGTCCTTAAAATATTGGGAAGGATATGCAGAGAAAGGAAGAAAGGCAGAAGAGGACGAAGAAGAAAAGGACAGAGAAGAAGAAGCTGAAGAAGAAGACCAGGGCCGGGCTGGATCCTCCGAAAAGGCGCAGCCCTTGGATGTTCAGAAAATTTTATAATTAAATGAAGATATAAAAGAAATATTTATATATGATAATTTGACAACACATAAGATTAGACTATTAATTAATAATAATAAAAACGTTTCTTTATATAAACGTTATGCAATTTAAAAATTACAAAAGATCTTTCGGTTAAATATTAGCCTTAGATATGAAGGAATAAGTAAAATACGAATGTAGAAAAATAATCAAACACGGTAGATGGATCAGAGCTTATCAGTAGTATAGCCAGAAATTTTTTAAGTAAAGGGCTAACGTGAAAAAGTAAATATAATAGGCACTTATGCAGTTTTACGATGCCTAAAGAAACAACATTTCTTATTCCCATCATTACAATTTTTTTCACTAATTGTAAGAAGAGCTTGGACTGAGGGCGCACAAATTTGTCTACTCGAGGCCCAGTCCGAGCCTGAAGAAGACGAGGAAGAAGGAAATAATGACTTTTATCCGAACAAGATTGTTACGTATAACTTTGTGCACGCAGCGCGACAGATAAATTATGAGATTAGAAGGAATATGCAAACCGATGCGCAGAATAACGCGTTTTTAATTTATTTTTACCTGAATAGTCTCTCTCTTCTAGAGATTCAATATATCACTTATATAATGCGCGGGTAGACTTTTAAAAAACGTTTTTTGAAAATCCTTCCAGCTTCCAATACAAGTGTTATATGCATAACAAAAACGTTAACATTTTAGATTCAGTTTCAATTTCGGAGAGCAGAATATGTCAATCAGAGCTAGATCACGATTATAAAGGCGATGATTTATTGCAACAATCCTTTTTTTGGGCGAAAATATTGTTACACCTACTGTTGACATTAAAATATAAATTTTATATTATCATGATATAGTTATTATTTAACAAAATAATTAATTAACATTTTACATCAAGAGAATGCTGTACAAAAATTAAATGCTGGCGAAATTTTCGAAAAACCTTCTTTTGAAATTTATACACTCATTAAATTTTATTTTACTTGAGAAAAGAATTCAAGAAACGTTTAAAAAGACTCTGGTATCTCGAAATTCTGAAACTCAATTTTCATTAATTTACCGACAGAGAGAGAGAATCACCACTGACCACAGATTTCAATATCCTTTTCAATCTATCTCTAAACTATATTTATATTGTATATTTTTAGCACCATTTTATTAGTCTCAGTTAAATTTTAGTAAAAATTTCTTATTTAATTATTATTAAATGATAAATTACGTATAATATATGTATACACGCAATGTACACTATTGGTAAGCACAATGTTGATAAAATAGTTTCTGAAATTTATGATCATAATTCATATCTCTAATTGGTGAATTATGAAGTTAAATTTTATGAAATCGTTGATAAATAAAAATATTGCAAGAAAGATCTATAAAATTTCAATAAATTTTCTTTTGTTTTCTTTTATTGTCTCGAAACACGTCCATTAGAATATGTAATAAAATAAAGAAAATGTGCAAGAGAAAGTTGAATATTTTTGTCGCAATTTTACAAAGTTCTAACAAAATGATATCATAATAAATAAAAATTATTCAGTTCGCATTTGTTTAAAGAGACACACGGTAGATGACAGCACAAATACTGTACAGAAATCTACACATGTTCGTAATGGACTTGAGAGAGTCCTATTTTATCGTCTTGTGTCGAAAACGAAACAGAAACTCTTAAAAATTATTTAAGCAGGAGAGAGACCATTCTTACACAATTAATTTTACGACATTATTAAACTTAGGCTAACTTAAAAAAATTTTTTAATTTATTTAATGTATCTAGAAAATATATTTATATAATATTGTAAATGCCATAATAGAAAAAGAAAATCATACATCGATTAAATTTTGTTATACAACTAATATTTCTTTTTTTTTAAATATAAATAGTTATATATAAATATAATATTTAATTTTGCTATACATTTCATGTTATACATGATTATTTTCATCATTTTATTATGCCACAAATTTTGCACTATCATGTCGAATATCGATCTCTCATCGAAAACTAATTAGACGCGCGCCAAACTGGCGTCGCTCGAAGAAATTGAACCTGACCTTATTACAGAAGCGAAGTATTGATGAGTGGGCGGCTTGATCAAGTGAATAGATCGGATCGATCGAGATGAACGAGCCGAGCCAACCACTCCCTCGTCTAAGCCGCGGGCGATGCGTCGATCGGTGTATCTGTCATTCGGGTGTCAACAGAAACTTTCTTTTCGACGGTTCAATTTCGATATGGCGCCTAGCCGAATATTTATTTAATCTCTTTCGAGAGCACAAAGAAATCAATTACGACAGATTACAAATTGGTGTGAGATTCGCTTGCGTTCCATTCGGATAGGCACTTTCTTCTTCTTCTATGGATATCTGCCTCTTTTGAGATTGACATAGTATCACATGCTTTCTCTGCCCTATTATTCTTCCTAAGTTCCCTTGATATATCCTGATATATTCTGTTTCAATTCACTATTTTACTCGCGCTAATAAATGAAGAACTTATGTATGCTTAATTAAAATCATTCAATGTCTATTGCTAAAATATAAGCATGTATATATGATGTATATATTGATAGTAATTTCATTATTTATTCAAATTTTAATCACACTTGCTAAACAGAAAGAAATTGCTTTGATGTGAGTTACATAACCAATATTTTCAAAGAAAGCGGATTAATGAGTCAATGGATTAGATAACAAGCAGATTGCAATATTTTAGTGTTTCAGTATTTACATAAGCAGTATTTGAAAAGCATTTCTGATCATTCCGATTTTCAAACTTTAGAAGTCGCTATCTCTAACAATTTTGCTGTCTCTGCTTTGGCAAATTTTAAATAAATCTTTCCTTTCCGAATAATAAAAGCGAATAAAAATAAAAGATTTAAAAAATCACAATGCCGCATTAACGTAAAATCTTAAAGTACTTGATTAAATGGTGCTTTAAACATAAATTACGCTTCATGTGCCGAAATAAAATGAGTGCTAGGAATTGATAAAAAGTAATATTTTAAAAAAGTTATTCTTATCCAGCCCTTCTAACGATTATATTTTTCTTGGCTTATTGACTGCAATGTAGGATTTCAAGGATAATAATCCTGATTTTAAAAGAATTCTTCTTGCTGCAGGACGATTAAGAAAGCTTCCCGTAGATCGCTGCAATTTATGACCTTTGCAGCGACATTCGCGAACACAATTGCTTGGGGCATTAAAGAAATATATTCAAGGGAAATTATAGATATGTCGGAGAGTTTCTTCTTATCCATTTCTTTCAATCTTAAAAGAATCCTTGCAAACAAACACATACCTTTCCGTCAATTATCTATTACATCATTCAACATGCATTGTCAGTTTTCCAGTATATCAAGATTTTTTAATGAGGAATGGCATAATTAAAGTTCTTAGATTTTAATCGCTAAGTTTGCTAATATTTCTCATTTTTATTCAGTCAATTTTTCTCGTCAGTTTCTTTACAAATACGTTGTTCACGGAAAGTCGTAAGTAACTGTCGCGAGAGGACTTGACGTCGTCGAAACTCCAATGACTATTCCGCGATCTGCATACAGAATGATGACCAATTCGGATTGAAAACATTAATACCAGAACCAGAACGAGGCTGTCTGAAGTTTGTTTGCTCATAACGCATGCAATAGCCGCAGAAATTCTATTCGCGTTTGTTCATTGCTATATTCGTGCTTTTTCTTGCTTATCGATTTTTCAAGTTTGAAACTATGCGTGAAATCTACCATTGTTCGCGTAAACGAGCGTTCGAGAGACCAGTCTCAAAGGAACAAAACGAAGAAAAGGAGATTGCCGCGATTTTCACGGTCGCCGAGGGAGACACTGGTCCCGTGATTTCTTTCGTGAGACAAAACGAAACGGGCGATAAGGTACCGCCGTAGGAATCAGTGGCAGCAGGGTGCCACGGCATTCTTGCCTATAGCACCTTGTGTGCTGTAGGAGTCCGTGTCTTTACTTTCACTGCTTGCGGTCCGATCTAAGACACGTTGTCCCTCGCGGCGACATCTTTTCGCATCCCGAAGGGCTGTCGGGATGACCTATCACGACCGCCCGAATCAAAATGAAAGAAGAACGATCGAGTAATTGATGAATATCGATAGACAGATGCAATAGCGTGATTTCTTTCGATCGTGATCTGTCTATTCCGGCCGCGAGTTGGACAATACCTTTGCCGTTCCATCGACGGCAAGACCGTCCGTTGGAATTTGAATTTACATCGCGCTGGGCGAAGACGAGCCACGGATTTCAGCGTGGCATAAATTTCGCGAAACGTGTGTGTGCGGCACCGACAATCAAGATAGTGAAGATGACAGAGAGAGAGAGAGAAAGAGAGAGAAAGAAAGAGACGGGGAAACATTGAAGAGGAGTAACACGTGGGGAAATGTGGGTATGCGGCGCCGTATGCGGTATCGTCTTCTAAACCGCGGATGAAAGGGAAAGGAAGAGTCGCAGGAGGAGCTGTACGCCTCTGTCTCTTCAGGATTCAAACGAGGATGGCAGAGTGAGAGTGAAAGAAACAGAAAAAAAGAGAAGAAAATATTGATATTCGATTACTCCTCTTGGATTTCATGGAAGACTAATTTTGCATATAGTACATGTCCCTATTCTATAGAACCATTATTTATTCCTATCCATCATATGGAATATTATTATTTTTTTTAGTTACATAGAAGTTTTTAGTTATACATTATTTTTAGTTATGTTTCCGGAAAGTGGCGACAAAAACTTAAAAGGATGATAGATCTTGTTAAACTGAACAACTTTTGTTAAGTAACTCGTGTCCAGCGATATCTCTTTAAGGCGCTAGGCATTAGTTTGTATACTTTGTTGAATGCTTCTTAATTTCTATAAAGTTAAATCAGATTGAAAAAAATCATGTTTTTGAATATACACGACCTCTGTCATATTAATTATATCAAAAATAATTGCTGATGCCTCATCTTTTAAGGTGCTACTCTGTAATATATTTACCTTCATGTATAACATCTTATATTTCCTGCACTTTAATAAAGTTATTATTATTATTATTATTATTATTATTATTAAAACCCTACACGTGGCTGCTAATTACTTAATAACGTTATGCAAAGAACAGCATAATATTTCCGAGAGAAACATTTATATATGAATTTGAATAACGCATACGTTTGTAATACGTTAAACAACAAAATTTAAAGTCGCGTGCACATCGACATCAGTGATCGAGAAAATGACATTACTGCACTTCGAGAGAAACAAATCTGGTTCGTTATCCAGAATTGCGGAATATTTATTCGAGATTTATCACGCGTTGCGTATATACTTTTGTCAAGTAAAATAATACCTTCGAAATTTATTGTCGCGTCAATTTATCGGACGATGCGCACCGTCGCCGGCATATATGGCAAATGTTCTGCAATCGAAATGTGAAAAGGTGCGCCATTGCCCAAGACCGTCGACTCCTCGCCAAATCCTTTAATGCTGCTCGAAAGTTCAATACACTCTATCGTATTAAAATATTTAATTGGCTATGTCTCCAAAATTCGCGAAATTTACTAAAGCGCAAAGGCAACAACGCAATTAGTACACGGAAAGAACGGTTTTGCTGAAGTATCTAAAAATTCAGCCAGACACAGATCTGAAAATAATTATATTGGACTATCCAAAATAATTATGTAGGACGCTAAAGCATAATGATAATGCTGCAAAAAGTTTTGACACCCTAGCAAACAGGTTGAGCGTCCTACATAATTATTTTGGATATAGTCCAATATAATTATTTTCTGATCTGTATCTGACTAAATTTTTTGATACTTCAGCAAAATCGTTCTTTCCGTGTACGCAAGGTATCTTGACTTCATTGTATCGTGACACGCTAATATCGTCCTCTAAACGCATTAACCGATTCGATCGTAGCGGGCTTACAGGGTAACGAGTAGGCAAGTAAGTAAGTCAAGTGAGTAACCTACCACTCGACTTGCCGGCTTTGTGCGAAAGCTAGCGTAAAAGCCCGAGTATTCGCGACATTGCACACGTATTGTGCGACGTAAGGGGGTGAGTGTGCGCGTATCAGGTATATCGGAGTATCGCACGTACGCTATCGCGGACGGCTTTGGCACGGGTGGTTGTTGGCAGAGTGAGAGTGCCATATATATAGAGAGAAGGGGAAACTCGACTCGGCATTCCAAAGTACACAGCCTCCGCGATTGCAGTGGTGTGCTCTTTCGGTTTCCTTCCACCAGGTTGTCGCCTGATACTCATTCCCTCGCGGGCCTCGCGCCAGTGGTAACAGTCGGCCACAGACCGGTGGTTTTCGCACGTTCGCAAGCCTCAGAAGGCCACGGCATCCGCAGAGGACCAACAGAATTCCGCCCCCAGGTCGCCGGCACCATGAAACTTACGCTCTTCACGTGAGTACGCCGTCGACGGAGTCCCAAGTCCACCGAGGAATAATCGAGTGGTTCAGTGCGAAAATGAAATCCATAATTTATAAGATCCTCATCGCAATTTAAAAGGGAATCTCTACAGATTATGGGTCTACTTCATTCTCGCATTGAGCCGCTCGATTTCTTTCCTCGATTCCAGCTACTTTCATGATAACGAAATCGCAATCACGCCTCTCTTTGACGGTGATCGCAGGCGATCGTACTTATGCAACGAACTTCTCTATTTTCCTCATCGAGCGTTTGTTTCGCAATGTTGCCAAATGAGGATAGATTACAGGTCTCTTTTGTAATCTTAAATATACACCCGTCCGGAAGAATTAAAAAATTAAAAAGTTTAAAAAAATACAGATTGCCGAATTGTAATCGCGAAGTGAGATGCATTTACGTGTATTACATTGTTCGGCAATAAGCGATTAGAGCAAGACAGGGTTAATGACGCTTTTATGATTTAATCGTTCACCCGCTAATTCCGCGCTATCGTAGATTATTCGTAGATCACTTTTGGTGAGACAACCTGAATAATTCCAAGGCCGGTTATACATTCGTGATTGAAAGGTATATATACGCTGCTCGTACACGTCCTTTCAGGCTCAATATCTGTCATCCTGTTACCTGTAATCAAAATTGCTAACGCCTGCGGAAATTGCGGTCGCCAAGCGTCGATAACTTTCGATCGCGGACGTGGATCGATTTATGGGGCTTAATAGCCAATATATCCTGGATCGTTTAGCGTGGTGTTTCCACACGAGTTGAAGATAATGCATACCGGTTGTCGAATAAAACACGTGTCCTGACTCTACAAGAAGTTATTCAATCACCGCGTTTTATAAACCGTCGCCTATTGATTACTTCACGCTACGCTCCCGTTCGACGACATTTCGATCGGATTCATATTCAGGCGCGAACGCGGCTGCGAGCCGAGTATTAATAACGGGATGCAGAGAGTTTGCACGTTATGCAAACGAACGACTGCGGTAGCTGCCTCGGAGTCCTTTCCTGGTTCTGACCAGGAAATTGATTAGAAAAGCCATAACGAGAGTGAGAGCGCATAACAGCGATTATTACTGAGATCGATTAATAAATGCATGTCGATTTACTCGAGAAGAAATTCGTATAAATATTACGGGTACCGCCGTTTCTTCTCCTTGACATTATACTAACGAGCAATGCGTGCTAATGTGTCTTTACTCCTGTATTACAAGTCGGCGTGAAAGAAAAATAGAAGGAGACATTTATTATTCATATTTTTCAGTATCTCTCGCGAAGCGAGAGATTCTTTAAGCACGTAATAAAAATGCATCAGATATGGCGTATGAATTCATATTATAAAATTATAGCCGAAGGAATAAAAAGATTCGAATAAAAAATATCAAAATAACTCGAGACACATAAAGAAGACGAAAAAGGAAGAAAAAAAGAGGAGAAACTAAAAATTTAACTTTAAAAAAGAAGAAAGAGAAAAATATGCAAAAAGAGAAAATTAAACATAATGTCGTATCTTAGTTATGCAAAACATTTATCATTTAATAAGTTGTACTTTAAATAAAATTTCAATTTTTCTTAAACAAAAATTGAAACATTTTGTTCGTAGAAGTTATTGAAGCTGACAATAATTATTTTGATTAAAATTGCATTAAAATTTCTATTGCAAAGAGATTCCATCTTTAACTTGTGTGACATAATAAATCTTTTTCACCAAATTCAGGAAAAAAGACACATAAAAATGGAAGCTAAAATGCTAAGAAATGCTAAAATATTAGAAAGGACAATGGGGCGAGAGGGAGATGAGAAGTATAAAAGCGACAAAGGGGTTTCTTATGCAGGACAGAAGCAACGGGAACCCACGCGCAAACGCTAACGACATCCTGCAGGCGGAATATAATGCGAATGTAATCGCTTCCTTCCAAGGCGAAGTTCTAGCAAGTTCAGTGATCCCACGTCACGACGCGACGTAGTCGGACGGGGACGATGAATTACTTCACTCGCGAGATATAAATCAAGATTTGCGTACGTCGCGTCGGGGTATTATGCTAACGCGAAAATATATTCCGCGTTCGGACAGTTTCGCAGTCCCGCATACAACGGGGATTATGCTCATTAATTACGCCGAGGGGCTATTCTGGTTTACCGGTGAACCGGTTCGCTGATAAAAAGAAAAAGTAGATCGCAGATTCCACAGGCGGGTAAATCAATTGCACGAACATGACTTCTTTTGCGTTTCATTTTAACTTTCCACTAAGATTTCTGTATTAATTATCGTCACTTCGTATCCTCGATGCTTCTTTTTTTGAATCGTAAGAACTCCAATACCTCTTTTGCCGCAAGAATTTATATGTATTCCCCCATACTTCATTAAAATAAAATATTAAATTGAATATTTAAAAAATAGTAAAGGAAAATAAGCACATTTGAAGAAGTTATAAAATTACGGCAATTCTAGTAAGAATCAATCAGCGTGTATTAACCGCATTACATTTATATTATGACATAAAATAGATTTAAACATATCATGTATGCAATTTTGCATCTCGTTAATAATCATGAATCGATAAACTAATAACTGCAACTTCCTGGCTAATTTAAATTAGATAGCTTCTTATCTTTCAGCAATTCATTATGAAAATTTTATCCAAAATATTTCTATAACTGCTATGTATGTATGCCGAAAAGTAAAAATATATCCTTCGCAACAATGCGAAATTTAATGTGATATTATTCAAACATATTCGATCGCGTGAATCTTTTTTATTATTTATATAAATACTGTATTTAAATAAAATAAATAATTAGCAAAGCGACGATTTAAAAAGGATTATAATTTACCTGTAGAGTTATACAATTTTAAAAACAAAAGTAGAACACAAAGCAGGCCCAAAAAGAACAACAGAATTAAGATTATTAATCTTCGGCTGTTTGGAGTTCAATTAAAATGTACGGACTGTATTATTGTAATCCCGTTAAGCGCAAACGGTAAATGTCCTTGCTAACGGTAAAAGCATGATATCGCATGATGTTGCATAATGAATAATGAGCAACAACGTTCCGTTTCGAAGAACTCAAGAGTCGGATTTTTATCCCCGACACAGAGAGAATATTCATCTAGAATATTAATGATGCACCAGCTAATGCATCCACAATACAAAAATATTCATCGAAGACCTTATCGTGGCACAGTTTAATAAATGGTACGCGTTATTTTCAATTAACTTCGCATACAGAGAACAGGCTGCGGAACAATTTTTATTCTTCAGAATGTATCCTTTCAGCAAGGAGCTTGATCATTATTCGCGAATAAAGGACTTCTGTACAATGAGGTAATAGCGATTATAGCCAGAAGCATGAAGAAACTTGCGTCAAGAAACTAAAGGCCAACCTTTAAAAGAGAAGGAGAAGCTCGAAACTGTGAAAGTGAAAAAGGACACTTAGCTCGAGACGTTGAAAATGCTAATATTAGCTGCGAAACTCGTATTTGTTTTCAGATAAAAAGAAGCTACTATCCGGACAAGTTCCATTCCGAAAAGTTATATATATATATAATGCATGTTATAATATTACTAATAATAAAAATATTATCGATAATAGTATAATTGACAGTATAAACTGTGTTGCTGTTTTACGTTTAAAGCACATTCTATTCAATCTTACACATGTTACTTATTATTCAACTCACTGTTACTATTTATACTAGACCCACATTGAGAATCGCGTATGGCTTATAAGATTTTCCAGACGTATTGAAACCACTTTGAAACTTGTTAACAACGTTCGTTGTCGTAATACATGGTAATTTTGAAATTCTGACAAAATTATCCTGTCGCGGACGACGCTATTTGATCAATGGATGCATCAGAGAATTTGCTTACAAATTCTGCACGAGCAATGACCAAGTTTGGACATGTTGTAATATATCTTAAAATGTCTGTTGGAAATTGAGGACGCTGTAATACAATGACACTATAAATGCCGTTCAGAATTACTTATTTTATATTTAACATAAAAGTACGAAATTTTTCGATAAACTTTGCGGTTCCATATAAAAACTTTTCTTCAAGGTGGACCTAGATTATTTTAATGTAAATACAATAAATACAATAAAAACGACCCAGTAAACACCAACTAACATTATATCAATATTACAATTTTCCACTCAACAATATAATTGTTATGTATAACATGTGTTATATTACATTTATATTACATTTATATTGTTGAGGGGAAAATTATAATATTAATGTCACTGTTAATTGGTGTTTACCGGGAAATTTGTAATTTTTTAAACTATAAATATCTCGCGAAGAATTTTCATACATATTTATCGATCATTATGCACGTCTGACGAGGCTAATACCAATCTGTCTGTGTAAGTACGAATATAATTAATGAATGAAAAAGTAAATGGATGAATTAATCTCAAACCTGAATCAACCCTGCTGATAATTACCGTTCCTCAGTCAATGATTGAAGAAATAAAATTCTGATTGTACTCAAAGAGATTTAACTCGCGTACAGTTTCCGATCTTATGAATCATACATACTAAAGCTTAGAAATGACTATTAAAAAAATATTTACATTTAAAGAAACGACATGCTTTTTCGGACGACAATACCGGCATTGTCATCCGGTTATTTCCAAGTGTCAAAGATGTCGTCATTGTTCTCGTTCCAATTCGCTCGTTCTCGTTTCGAATTCGTGCTTTCGCAATCGTCCATGCGTATTCCTGCGGCGATCTATCGATCGCGATCGCCAGGCTCGTCGTCTCTCCCGCGGATCCCTCGAAATTTCTCCCCCTTTCTTTACTCGGGGCCCCGAGTTCGGCTGGTTTTCTTGACATTTGTGAGCCGCCTCACGTATGAATGTCCCGTCGTAACGGCGCGGCCAATCCCGAGCGCCATGGCGCGCGAGTTGCACGAGAACCGTGCAGAGAAAGTGAGTCCCGTGTACGTGAATGTCACAGGTCAAAATCCACCTGGTGTACGCGGATTTACTACGAGCGAACGCGAACGCGAATGCGAACATGCGAACGAGCGGGCGCAGCGCGCCGCGCCGAGCGTATGTACATAATAATCGTTGCAGCGCACGTCGCGAATAGGATCTTTCGTCCTCGGATTCCTTTTTCGATCCTGGCGAAAGTTGCGGCCGGACGACCGTCCTGCGTACGTCCTGCGCAAAAATCGCGAATTCCCTCGACGTTTCGACCCGTTTCCACTTCAAAGAAGAAACTCGACCATTGATTTTCTTCAAAGAAGAAACTCGACCATTGAGTTAATAAAAACTCTACGCTCAAGAGGCAGATATAGCTATCGAGGTTCAAAAATCTATTTCTTTCGAGGAAAGTCTTCGAAATTCTAAAATTACAAACGAGAATTACACAAAGAATTAAATGAAGTAGGAATGAAAATTTAAATTAAAACGTGTTTGCAAAAAAAATGGATGTAAGCTTACTCTCTAATAAAGAGGTCTCTAAGTAAAGATCTTAAAAATAGTAAAAGTCATGATGCGGATTATATAAGAAGCGATACATAAAATGGTTCCTGCGTTTAAGTCCTTAAAATAACAACCGCGTAATCTCGCGCTCCAGCTCCTAAGTTCTCTTCGGGCAATACTCCGACTTGCGTATTCCGCTGTCTTGTAAATGCAGCCTGTCAGTTTAACCGCAGTAAATGCCGTAAACTTGTTTCACGACGGCGTTACGCTGCTACTTAAATAACACACTTCTTTCAGCGTAAATACGTTCATAAGCATAGATTGTCACGGTTTCATGAACGTTCGATGGTTTGACACCTTTTTTCTCGGTCAGGAAAACCGTTTTCTACGTGATCTGCATATGTGTTCGCATGGTATGACAATGCATGATATTTATACACGGTGTCGCACTAAATATTTGCAACTCTTCCATATGTTTTTGAACCCAAGTAGAACAGAAAGTCATGATGACGTCAAAATGATGCTAAAATGACGCCTTTGACATCATTTTGAGGTCATCATGACCTCAATCATGACTTCAAAATGATGTCAAAGGCGTCATTTTAGCATCATTTTGACGTCATCATGACTTTCGTGTTCTACTTGGGAAGAGATATAAGTCTCTGTTCTAACGTAGTTACGCTAAAACATTAAAAGATTTATATGTTATAATCTTGTATTTTTTTCTTTTCTTTTTCTTATAAAAAGCAAGAGATCTATAGAATTTAAGAGAAGTAAACAGGAATCGCAGAACGGTTATGTAATATTCGGTCGAGGATGGAGTAAATTGAAAACAGACACTAATATAGTCGGAAATTATAATGCGCGTAAATGTGTTCTTTGCAGAATATTAGCCCTCTGTATAATAGCCGTCTGCAAATCAGCCGAAGAGGAGTATGATTACGAGGAGGAGGCAGCAGCGCCGGTGACGCCGGCTCCGACAAAGCCAGCAGCCGGTCGTCTGGGAGGTCTTCTATCTTCGAGGGGACGTATCAACACGGCAAATGTAGGAAAAAAGAAACCGGTGAGTCCATCAACTTTCATAGTAATGCATTGTACAACAGTACGTACAAAGTAAATCGCGAAAATTAAAACAAATTCAATATCTTAAACATAAAATATAATCGAAATAATCTGTTTCTATTTCTCCTTCTTTCTCTTTCTAGGCACAATCAACGACGTCGAAGCCGGTAGAACAAGCGCCCGAAGAAGATGAGGTGGAAGGGGATGAGGCGTTTGATGAAAATCAGGAACACGAAGCGCCTACGACGACGACCGAATCCGCGAAGAAACTTCGAAATAACGGTGGCGTCAGGCCCTTCAGGTAACCACTTACATAGTAAAATATTCCGTAGATATTGTAACGTCCGGATATTTTATAATAGATATGCGCTTAATGTAATTTCAGATCAAACGAGGATCTTTTGGCTGCCTTGAAGAGGCGAAGAGCTCAGACCGGACCCAGTAGTCATTCGCGTGAAACTGCCGCCACGCATTCTGCAGTGGAACACACCACAGCCAAGTCAAAGTAATGCAATATTTAAAAAAAAGATATTTATTCTGTAACTTTTAGCAGCATGATTTCTATATATTTCAAGAGAATAATAATGATTTATAAAGATAATTGTTTTAAATGTCGTACGCATCTTTTATGAATTGTTGTATGTATATTACGATGGCGTGATACATTTCCAGAGCTAGCACGAATAATCGTGCTAACAACAAGGCCAGCGCGGGTAACGAAGCAAGGACATCAGGACGCGGCAGGTTCGGAGGAAGAGGAAAGACTGTTGTTCAGGAGGAGGTCGAGGAGACCCAGCGGGAGGAGGTCCAAGTAAAACCCAAAGCCAGCTCCTTCCGCAGGCGCAGTTAAACAATTAAACTAATTCGTGATGAGAGTTGTCTGAGCTTGTTGATTTCTTAGAACGCGCATCAATCGAATTCGACAACCGATCAGCGCCCGAAAACCGTCGTCTTTCTCACATTGTAAAATTTTGTCAAACAATCTTACTTGCTGAATTCTTAGGAATGCTCTTAAATGCACTGTCGTGGATTCAGAGCATAGTCTCGATTTCCGTGTACGCGGACTTTCGATGCAATTAACACTAAATAAAAATTTTAATATATGTATTATGGGCATGAATCGTATGGGAATCTTTCTCGAAGAACGACAGTTTTTATGTTTTACCGCGCGGTATTAAATACAAACAATCAAAAGAAAGCTGGGAAGTGACCGTATTGATTATTACGACGGGTGTTAATCGAAAGGAACAAAATCCTCCCCTTAGCCATATTAAGCTTCGATCGACGCGTGCATGTTAAAGGGATGATGGAAAAGTGATGTGTACATAGCAAAACACTGTCGTCCGTCAAGCACCTAAATCACCTATTGTATAAATGTAAATTAATGTGACAATAAAGTTTCTCTGGAAAGCGACTCTATTCCATGTAGCCTTTCAATTGTTTTTACGAGGTAAATCCACAGACTTCTATATACTAACTAGACTGCTCACTCCGTTGCCATCTTTGATGCTAAAAATGTGGGTAGCCATTTATAGTTCCGATTATACTAATGCATGTATAAATCACTCGGACAATATATTCACATGATACACTCAGTTCACGTGGTACACAGACAGTGTATACACATATGCATATATCTAGTAATGGCAGCCGGGTGCGCTTCTGTCTCTTTCTATCATATGCAAAATAACTGAACTGAGCAGTCTAGTTAGTATATAGAAGTCTGTGGGTAAATCTTACTAAAGCTATATTTTATCATTAACGTAGGAGGGCAGTTATGTTACTTGAATGTGAAAAAACGGAATTTACGATTTACGGTTTAGGATCAATGTGTAAAGTACAAATTAAAATTAGCTTCTGCAGAATTATACTTTTTCATATGTAATCTTCTTAATGTATATCAAAGAGAGTTTAAACTGTGATAATTAAATTTAGAATGCAAGGGAAAGATATGAAAGTAACGTTCAATTATAATGCAAATATAAAGTGTGATTGCAAATGAAATAATAAAAATTTTTTAATTTGTTTACATTTATAAAAATAAATCAATATCTTAATTACTTAATAATTAATAGTTTCCAATAAAATATTTAAGAGTTATCTGTTTTTTTAATAAAATTGACGATTAAAATTTATTTTGAGTGCAGATGAGAAAGTACGTCTATTTTTCATTATGACGCTGGACAAACTATCAATTAACTAACTCTTACGTATTCTTTCAATTAGTATAGATATATTGTCTCATTATGAGATATATTTTAATGATCTCACGAAAAAATACAATAACTCATTGTTCATTAGAACAAAGATGAGATGTAATTGAAGGAAAATGGACGCCACTAGGCTACGCCATCAGTCAAGTGTAAAATCTTAATTGTGTGTAAAATCTTAATTGTGTGTGACAAAAATTGCAAAACAACGTTCTGTTTGTGCGCGTACGGAATTTCACTTTTACTGAGCAAGAACAAAAGGACTCCCAATTTTGTCTCCCAATTTTTGAGACATTTACATTACAATTAATTATGTACAAGTACATAATTATTAACTAAAACAATTAAATATTTGTATTTGCCCAAAAACATTCTTTTTAATTATTCTGTTTAATTCACGTTATATATTTTTAGTTATATTCAGAGTTATTTGATAGCAAAACGAAAGAACTCGTAATCACATAAAAAACTTATTACTTTTATTGTTTCTTATACGCTTTTTATTACTTAATTTTTTTGGAATTTAGAAAATAAACGCGTGACTCATAGTTTGAGATTTAGGCGATCTCGTAACAAACACATGCAATTCCTGACTCATCCGATCGGCGCTGGTCGCCTAACGTTCTCCATTATTGTCTCGTCACAATTCGCAAATGCCCGAGCCGTGTAAAAATAATGCACACGCATCCTCGCGGAATGTGCACACGGGAGAAAACGTCCTACGACGAACTTCGGAATGTTGGAGGCGTTCGGGGCGTGCACTCCCGCATTCTTACATTACGCGAGTGTGGCACGAGAGAGAGAAGTGCCGCATTACCTACCACTCCCGAAACTCCGAAAGTTTGGTGCGACCGACCCACTTTATTGCCGATAAATAATCCAATCACGACCTCTTCACAACGCTCGTTTAATGCCTTTCACCCCCATCGAAATGTCTCATGCACGCCCAAACTCACGATATGCAGAAATGTCACGATCGATGAAGCGCGATCCCAGCTTTAAAAAGCGAAGTGCTCAAACAAGTCAACTGTTGCTATCCATGAGATAATATTAAAACGTACTCTAATAAATGTAGTTTATGACAGTAATGACAATGCGAATTATGTATTACTCATAAATAACAAATCTTTAGAGTGAAAGAGTATCCAGGGATCATTCGTCATCCATTCAATATTGCACATCTCAACACATATTGACTCGTACAACACATTGACAATAACGGGATTTCGGCACAAAGGATCTGAAAGCTGGATACTACAATCGGCAGGCTGTGATACAAATCTGCGACTGGTCCAAAACTGCTCGAAACGTCGGCGTTTACATGACCTATAGGCGAATATAATCCGTCCGCGAGCACGAGAACGCTGAACTTTAAAGTTCATCACGGACTCGATTTTACCGGGTGGGGTTCATAGAGAGCGATTTGTGGTTTCGGCTGTCCTGCGCAGCCTTGGGTCCATTGGAAATCGCGAGACGAGAGGACCGCGAACCGCCGAAGTGTCCAAGGGAGAGATTGTGGACAAAATGCTAGAAAACGAAAAGAAACGAGGGAGAGAGAGAAAGGTGGTCGTGACAGGGCTCGTAAGAGCAGAGGTATACGACAGGCAGGAAAGTGAGAGGAGGCGGCATCTGGTCGGCCTTGAGGCCTTTACGAGGAACATTTCACTCACAAAGAACATCCGAGCCGCGTCCTGACACCGAGATACCACATTTTGGCCACGAACGACGAAAGGGAAGGTGAGAAGGAGAGAAAAAAAAACGAAAGCATGTTGGTGGCTTGTGAAGTAGAAGCACCGACGCTATTCTTAGAAGTCAGAGAAGAAAAAGAAATGTCATAGGTAGAACAAGTTTCGACCTAAAAAAAACCTGCAGAAATCTAGTTAAAAAAATTGACATTTATAACAAGCCACATGGGAGAACAGTTGGTATTGATTAAATTGCTTGAAAGATTACATTCGAAATTAAATGCAATAGACAGTCTTAAAATAAACTCTCCCTGAAAAATACAAAAGAATCGCGACATTTTTGCAGCTTAGCAATAATTCACCTTTTTATCCCCAAGTTTGTTTTAATTCCAGAAGATCGACATTAAACTCAAGTCGGAGAGAGATATATATTACGGTAAATTAACGTGGTAATATATTACAACAAACGTAACAATCAGAGGTATGTTTTCAAACGAAGACAACTACGCCAGGTTTCACGTGTGTGCATCCACGATCGCACGTGTATGGGATCTGTGAAGTTAGCACGACATTCTACTAATATAGAAAAAACAATTAGAGTTCCAGTAGCACTTTTCATAGTTCTACAGTTTCTTATAAAAATTAAAAAAAGTTTCGCGTTTTTTATAGCAGAAAACCAGAAATGAAAAAATGTCATGCTAACTTTGCGAATCTAGCATGACACTGCCTCCTCTAAGGTACAAGAAAACAATAAATATTAACACTTTTGACAACAATTCCCGTTAGTTCTACTCGAGTTCCACCATTGTGTGTAATTTAAAAACAAAATTCCAACAATTACCAATTTTACATACACTTTAAATATTACACTCAGCACGACACTTGCAGACAAAGTGCCGTGCTGATTATTTCCCGCGGTTCTAGCGACAGTTCTCGTTAGTTCTAGCAGAGTTTTATGCTCTACAATCATTTTTAAGCAGAGTTCCGGCGGGCACATATTTTTAAATAATTTTTTATCTTTGGACACAGCACGACACTGGAGTAAAAGATAAAAAAATTATTTTAAAATATGTGGCCGCCGGAACTCTGCTTAAAAATGATTGTAGAGCATAGAACTCTGCTAAAACTAACGAGAATTGTCGCTAGAACAGCGGAAAATAATCAGCACGGCACTTTGTCTGCAAGGTGTAACATTTAAAGTGTATGAAAAATTGGTAATTGTTGGAATTTTTTTTTCAAATTACATACAATGGTGGAACTCGAGTAGAACTAACGGGAACTGTTGCCAAAAGTGTTAATATTTATTGTTTTCTTGTACCTTAGAGGGGACTATGTCGTGCTAGATTTGTGAAGCTAGCACATTTTTTCATTTTTGATTTTTTGCTATAAGAAATGCAGAACTTTTTTATTTTTATAAGAAATGTAGAACTATGAAAAGTGTTACTGAAACTCTAATCGTTTTTTTTTTATATTAGTAGAATGTCGTGCTAACATCACAGATCCACGTGTATGTGCAATATTTTCGCGTGTTTGCGAGAGCGCCTACGTAAGATTCTAATCACAAAAACCGGGAGTGATCTCGCCTGGTTCACCGGTCATCCTTGATCGCGACGACATTCCGCCAGGAATTTCCCGTTTCTCTCGACCTCGTCATTATAACCGTTGACACTTTCCTCGCAGCGAAACTGTTATCAGTATTGAGGAAGGAAAGTAACAAATAAACGATTTCTATCTTTGACGAACGAAAAAAATAACGCACAGCGAGGGGAGAAGAATTTTGACGTCGCCATTTATGATTTCTTAGGCTGCACGCGCGCGAAACTCTTTGCCGTCACGATTTATTATCGCTGTTATTATGGCAAAGGTTAAACCTGACTTCATCTTCGAACATTATCCAGTCTCTGATTGTTTCTTTGTCCACGGATTCCCCAGCGAATTTAAGAACGTCCTTTTCTTGGCGAAGATTACATGAAATATCATCTTCGTCGACAACTTCTTCATCTTCAACATTAAACGCGCGTAGTGATTGTGGTTTAAGAGTTAATATTCTATGAAATTAAGATTCGCTGGAAGTGAAGCAAGATTTTGTTATTTGTTATGCATTTCTGAACCTGCTATAATGATGAAATATAATTGTGTAAATATATACTCATATTCCACTTTATTGCATATATTATAGTCAATTATATAACTAAATGCCTGAGATGGTCATAATATACGACTTTTAAGTGCAAACAGAAATATCCGTGGGCAATGCAGCAAGTCCCGTGTTGACCTTTCGATAATGTCGTAGGAGAGATTGCAGGAGAGTAATCATGTGTATTTTTTACACATCTGTCTACACATCTATGTAGACTATGGCATATTTCGTAGAATGCATTATTTTTAAAGAAAATATTATCTAATGTTTGTTTTATAATATATTATCGTTTATATATGAATTGTTTGAGCATATCTTAGAATTATACATAAATTCTATAGATATCAATTTTTCCTCCGCATAATTACTGTGAATTCTATTGTCATTGTACTATTTCATTTTAATCTAAAATTAGCATAATAATTAGCAGTATAAGGAAACGTGACAAGCGTGACATGACGACAAACTTGTGCATCTCGGCGAACTGCAATTGCGTTCACTGTCGCCAACGAAATGTCATTGCGACATACGGAAACGATTATGGAAGTATGACCTGCATTATAACTCAGCGTATTGCACAAACTGTAACAGTGCATATCCTCCAAGAAAGAATAAGAGTGTTTGCCGATTGCACGCGCACCATAACGGCTCGTAATTACATTTCATTTGCGAGGATAAGGGAGGGTGTTACGTTAGAAAGAGATATCCTGATATATCATTCTTCGCGAGGCTAAGGATTACACAAGACGTCGCGTCAAGATGATGTGCGAATATGTTCATCTCTCAGAGGATGATATAATAACGAGATATTATCTATTGCTTGGCGAGAAATATTGGCGAGAGTGAACTATGCAGGAAGTATAAAATGAGAGATATAATAGTATACTAATTAATATAACTAATAGCTAAAAAGACAAAGGCGATGTTTTACAAAGAATCATTTGCAGAAGAGTTCCGTGTATATTTCATATTTTTTTGTATGACAAATAAAATAAAACAAAATCATTTTACATTTTCTAAAAATAGTGATTTTATATCTCCTCTATATCTTTTACATTTCCTTTGCTTTATATCTCCTTAAAAAAAAATTTATAATCATGCGTGTTTTATTTTTAATAAAATATTTTAACAAGAACCAAATATTTCTTGGACATCTTATAACTTATAGCCATTATATTCCAGTACTTCCAAATCAGATAAATCCTTTTATACACAGGAGTACGCACATATTGAAGAATCGCGTGTCACGTGTTTCTGATCGCTCGATTAATCAGCCTGGTATCGGTCTTTAGAATCGCGAACAGGATGTCTCGTTTGCTAACAGCTTTCCTTGTCTCGATTGAACGCGTGTCAATAAGAAAAAGCCGCGACAAGTGTCGTTGACGTTCACGACGGTAGCGGGCAGGATTGCGATTCGAGCGATTTATATCCCGATCGGCGAAATCAATGAACGATAATAACGCGGGGCCAGCGGTAAAGTAAAATGAAATACCCGCACGGAGAGAGGTGATGGGAGGAAGAGGAAGGGACTTTCTCTCTCGGGCGGAGAGGAGATCCTTATTCACTTTCCCTGATATCGCATCCGTCCACGCGCGCTGAACGTGCAGGACCAACACGCGAGGATCCAGCGCGGCGATAGCCGAGGGAAAATAAACGCTCTCGTGCTCGATTATAAAATAGGATGCATTTGCTCGATGAATCCGGAAGATCCTACGCGCGCGGCGTATCATCACGCGACTGTAAGCGAGAAAGCAGAAATTGCAACAAAGTTATTCGAAAGAGCCGGACGAATCACCGTGACGAATTTGTAATTGTTAAACCGGCCGGGTTACCTAACGATGACTGCAACGATAAATCCGCATATTCGCCTATGAGACTTATGCCCATTTGGCTTTTTATCCAACTCCTTGCGCAACCTTTTGTACTTAAACACCCAATTGCGTAACGCACGATGCGTTAGTACTCCGAGGCGCCGTTCTTGGAGAATACGATGCGTTCGACATTGAATTAACATATCGATATAAGAAAAAGCGATACACACACGAGTGACAGTATAATTATAACGTTTTCACCGGCGCACCGCGATTGATATTGGGCGCCCACACGACACCCGGTGCCACGTGTCGCGTACGCACGTGTGTGTATGTGTGTGTGTTTTGTGTGTACCAATGTTAAGGTCACCATACAAGGTATCCCAGAACTATCACCAGTAAAAAAATGACACCTCAGAACGTTACGTTACTTCATATCTTCATTTAGAATCTGCTTCTGATTAAAAATATAAAAACGACGAAGAATTTTTATTGCTACGTAATGTTAACGTCATAATTTTATAATACACTTCTCTCGTCTTTACTATGTAAGTCCTTAAGTATAATTCCTATAATTTAAGTTATCATTACCGGTTAATTTAATCTTATGCAAGACGCCCGACTTAAAATTAACTGAAGGAAAAGATTCTGTTATCTTAATTGCATCCTTTTAAACTTTAATTATCAGAAGCATTTAATCGAGAAAGAAAGAGAAAATGTAAGGATTATTTATAATCAAAGAATTATTAATACTTTCGCGCCGAAGACAGCCCCCATTGTTCATCCGCGGATGATGGTTCTGCAATACTCCCTGCGTTCGCTATGCATATAAACGAAATGTAGAACTTCGCGATCGTCGCGGTGCGAAGTAGGTCAAGTTGATATCCGGTTTCGCGAAACCGGAATGCCTGGCCGCGCGCGAGATCTTTCTCTACGAGCGATTCTCGGACGGGATGCATTTCGTAAAGCGGTAGCGCACATTAGATGCGTATGAATTATCCAGATTCGAAGAAAAGAGAAGACTCTTTGCGTAAAAACTTATAAGTTTCATTTTTTTAAATTTTACGAGATATATAATGTTTTTTGCGCTCGAATAAAAAAATAATATATTAAAAGTGAGCCGAACAAAGAAGAATAGTCTTACTATAATATAACAAGAAAGACGGTGGATCAAAATGATGAAGATAATTATGACGTTATTTTGCTTTTAATCTCTCGAACAGTGATATAATGATCTCCTCACAGTTCTATCCCGTCAGGAAAAAAACGGTTCTTTTACGAGGAAATAAAACGTATTTTATTTAACGTCGGCATTACATAAGAAAACGGCATTACAAAGGCAACGGTAAATGTTCCGCGAAGAGTAGAGAAGAAGAGAGAAGAGCAAGACAAATAAATTATAAGAGAAGTACATTGCGGATGTGTGCTTTCATGCGTACGTCCCGTTGACGAAGGCTGTCGTATGTCTCGCGCGTCTCCCATAAGCACGTGATAAATGTGCATTTGCAAATGGGAAACACGAGGATTATTTCCGAGAGATGCGTATGCGTTATTAGTCGACACGCGCTAACGCCAAGCGAGAGAGTATCGGGATAAACGAGAAAGGAAAATGCCTGGACCGGTCGATCTCGACAGAGAGAGAAAGAGAGAAGGAGAGAGAGGCGAGTGGGAGGTACTTTCCATGAAATTCCTTTGGGCGCCACGACGGATTTCATCATCGTCGTCTCGTCTCTGCTCAAATCGAAAACACTTTATTATCACTCGCGAATGTCACAGCCCTCCGCTGGCGATTTATTCGCAGCAAGAAAGCCCTTGACTTAGCCATGCAAAAAATGAATGAAACAAGCAAGAGAATTTTTTTTAAGTAAAAACATATTAATTTGCCTTAAATCGAAATCGTCAATCGATTGGAAAGACTTTTTACTTCATATCCTACTATTCATATCCTCTCTATTCCGTTCTTTTAAATATCGGCGTGTCTAAACCATAGCGTGCAATAAATCATTAGGACTGTACATACAGCTAATAAACTCGTAATGGGCTATCCTATCGTACGCATGATTTTCGCCAATGATGCCATTGTCTTCGCGTCTTCATTAATATTTATGCGCGCGTTAGAAATTCCGGTTCTTTCCCGTCCTTAACATTGAATGAGTTAGTCGTGTTCGATTCTAGATACGCGAAAAGATATTTTGTAATGTCGAGATTTCACTTCGACGTATCGCATACGCGAAAGCTTTACAAACAGTTATGGTCCTACGGTCAAGAGCATAACTTAAACGCAATCATGCTGTCTCCTGTGTCAATCGTAAAATAAATAAAAAACAAAATAAATGTGATAAATGTGAAAATTTGATTTTATTATTTGTCAAACTCTTACCAATTTAAATTATTAATATTTTCATGTAACACTTATAATATGTATAAAAATGAAGATTGATCGTCTTAACAGAATATCTTAAAGCTTTTATTTGCATTTTACGTGAAAATAGAAACGACAAACGTATTCGTGCTCACAGAGAAAGCGAAGTTTGTAAAAGTAAATTCGAACTGAAAACGGCACACACTGTACCTTATTGGTAGTAACAACCGCTTGTTGGCAACACGCCATTTGTCGTGATGTTTTTACATTTAATCGGTCTCGTTTGATGTCCAGCTGCAAAGCGTGCGGCTACTCAAAATGCTGACTTCTCTGGCGAGTCGCCATCGTTTGCGATACTTTTACATGAATTAATCACATTCTATGTTCCTCGACAAAACGCATGCGATTAAAATACTTTCTACTTGTGACTAGAAACCTTTAACGATGTCATATATCTCACTTATATTACAATTTCGCATGCAATGTAATAATATACCAGATATGTAATAATATAGCAATATTCCTTGTTAAAATTCCAATTAATGTTCTGTATGCTCTGTATATCTAAATAATTAGTAAATACTATAGATCGATATGATATTGCTCTAGCGTAATTAGTCTCAAATTTTTCGACCGGAACTCTTTTATTCTGTAAATGAAACAATAGAAGTCTTTCCTCATTGTATACAAAAATAGGATGCATCGGAAGATCAAAGCGGATGATCACGATTTACATCAGCGTACTTCGATTTTAAATTCAATGAATATTAAACAGATTGTTTTTCTCCTAATACAATAAGACACTTAAGTAAAACTATCACGTTACAACAATGCTATTAATAGATACATCAATGTCACCGAAACGCACGCCCACGCAAGTTCGTCAAGTCACGTCGAAATTATAAAGCATATGCACGTACTCCATGTAAATGGAATCTGCATTGAATCGTAGATTTAGAATGTGAGAATATACGCGGAATATAATAATCTATATGTTGCAGGAATATAAATTTAATAAAAAGCCTAACAAAAGCCTAGTAAAACCTTCTTTTAAAAACCTGTGTGAAGTTAGCCCCCCAATGTCGAAAGATCAAAATTTTTTTTTTGCAAACGTTTGCCCATTGTTTGCCCACGAATGCCCCGTTGGAATTTTGTTTGCCCCCCTCTAGTTCAAAAGTTATAAGTAATTCAATTTTGGGGGGGCCAACTTCACACTGGCCCCCCAATGTCGAAAAATCAAAATTTTTCTTTTTGCAAACGTTATAAGCAATTAAAATTGAATTGCTTTTAACTTTTGAACTAGAGGGGGGCAAACAAAAATTCCAACGGGGCATTCGTGGGCAAACGTTTGCAAAAAGAAAATTTTTGATTTTTCGACATTGGGAGGCTAACTTCACACAGGTCTTCTAAATACTTAGAAATGCTTCTAAATGCCTTAGAAAAATCTTTGAAATCTAAATAAGACTAGAAAATCTTAGTCTCTTATGACTTCTTAGTTTTATTATAGAAAACATATCGTTTTACAAAAAAGATTTGCATCTTTTGGCTTCTTTTATCTCTATTTGGTATCTTTTATTTTTTAATCATTCTAAAGCATATCATCAATTTATAAAAAGATATTAAAAAGTTACATTTTTTAAAATATCCTGCGACGTACATATTCAGCATATACTAATTTTATGACATTTTAATGATAGATTCCTCGACATCGAATGTTTCTGAAGATATAGTGAAGATATCATAAAGATTAATCAAACAGTACGTATCTATTATAAAAAAGTAGAGTAATATTTATCAAAATCTTTGAAAGTACTTTCCAATCGAGTTAGAGAAAAATGAAATATAGAATAGAAAATAAAAAGCTTTATATATGATACCAACGCGTATATACAATAATACCGTGAAGATTTCTTATTATCTATCGGCGAATATGTCCACAATTAGAGTTCTAGGTCTTTTTAGTTCTAGGTTCAATAGAGATAAACAATCTCACCTACTTCCTGAGAAAGTGCTTTCATACTATCCATTCCGCATTCGCATACCTATAATTACGATGTTATGACTGAGATCCTTCTATGGATAGGAATCCATTTTAGAGACTAATTGAATAGATTACTTTGTAGTTGAAACGTCTGATAATGAGACGCGACGAGAGACAAGAAAGAGAGTCGCAGATAGAGAACAGGCTTTTCACTGTGACTTTTCAAAGTCTCGGTAACGCGCAAATATTAAAAGTGTCTTTATCCCCGGTGGCGTCAAGAATTCCAGTCAGGTATTATGCGAACTCGCGAGCTCTAACTGCTTTTCGAAAGTACTGGGAAAACGTTGGTTGGTCCTTTAAAGGTCGATTGGGATGCAGCGCGAGTTCCGCGAAAGTGCAGTCAAGGTTCTCCGTTTCCCGCGAACATACTGTGCGCACGTGTATAAGTCTTTGTACGTATACTTTGTTAAAGTGCGCACGTATATGTACCAACGACCTCGGCTCGAAGAGACACGCGATCGAGATCGAGAACCGTTCCAAAGCTGGCAACCTGCGGGAGTCCCTCCGCTATCGATAGAAAGGAAAATAGCACGTCACTCTTACGAACCAATGCAAAGTGCATCGAGTCGTTTCGCATGCCTTTTGGAATCCACGAAGTATCTTTCTAGAAGTAAAACGGAAAATAAATCGAAAATAAGGCCGGTATTCATAGTTCGTTCTTATTTTAAGACCGTCTTAAGTAATGTCTTAAGACGCCAATACGGTTCTGTGATTGGTTTATGACATCTTAAGATTATACTTAAGACGATCTTAAATATAAGAACCGACTATGAATATCGGCCTAAGAATCTCGTATTATCAAAATTACAAACATTATTGACTGTTCTAAAATTGTGCAGTACACTTCTTTTTTGAATTAATAGTATTTGTGAAAAAATGAATAATTCAACAGCAATTTATAAGTTTTGACTCCCTTTTTCGATAGACCGTTTCAATTTTTATCGTTGCCATTAATTGTCCGTCCAGCCACGTCTTTTGCTACTTGCGCTGACGGACGTCAAGTGTACGCTCGACACGATTTTATATCGGCAATAAAACAGCCGCGAGACAAGCGATAGACGGAAATTTCACTCCGTGCGAAAGGTCGTCCCTGAAATTTCTCAGCTTTTTTTTCTTCGTTCGCGCGATTCGTTTGCCCCGGCGCCGATCTCGGTCAGCGAGGGATCATTATTATTCGACAAGGTCGCTGGACACCGGTGATTTTCACGTGCACGCAGAAGCATGTTCGCACATAGCAGTCAATGGCCGGCCGTATTTAGCCTTCGACTCGCATATAGAAGGTCCGTCGTTGCAGCGGATATCGCACGCGCCGCGATGAATGGCAATCGTCCCCGAGCTGATTCAATGCCCATATACAAATTGTGATCATATACGCTACAAGCTTCTTCCCGTTATCGGATGAGTGCTTCGAAGAGCGCATCTCGCATCTAAATGCTCGTGTTCATAAATCAAAATTGTCCAGGCTGAAAAATTAAGCGATGCCGAGCAGTATTCAGAAAACTAGTTTCCTAATATGAACCTAAAGAATAAATAAAGATTATATATATTCAATATTAAATAAATTAAGTAAAAAAAATTAATTTAGTCTTTTTTATATTATAGGGAGGAGTGTAGGGAGGTCCAGGTTCAAATCCTGGCTGAGGTAATATTTCTCGCAACAAAATTCTTTAACAGATTTCGTGATGTGAGGGTGTTGGGAAGGGGGGAGAACCTAATAGATGCTTTAGCATTATTATTATTAAATTTAATACTCGTAGAGAGAGGAGGACCACAATCCGTATGGTTGATGCGTAGTAAAAATACCATCTATAGCCAGTCAAGTCGTCTTACAATTTATTATATGTTAATTATTTACTGGCGATTTAGGAATATTAAAGTTTCTGGTTTTTTATATTATGTATCAAAGTTAGATCTGAAATACTTGTTATAGTTTATCGCTATAAAATCAAATTTATTTAAATATATTATCATTAAGTGAACTTTAATGCAGAGAACAATCGGAGCAAGCTGCGAGAGCGAAGATATTATTACGTTAATTGTTTGGAAGTGTTATAATTTGTTTCTTGCTTTGACGTGTTCTCACTTCGGTTAACAAAAATACATCTTGCAGACGGGGTTTCGAAAGATTCGTTATGATTCTGATATTGTGTTCTTATTGCGAACGTGGCTTGCAGCGAGATAGGAATTAAGCCGTGAGTTTAGGCGAGTTTTCGTGGCACTGTGGTTAGTTCTCTTGCGAAAGGACCGAGGTGAAGATTGTATATTTCGCGGCTATATTGGCGGCAGCGGAGTAACGATCATGTTCTACATAGTCGAGACTCCTACTCTCCCACCCGGTTGCTTCACCATTCTTGCCGGACGAGTAGACGAGATCTCGCGATTTGAATATTGTTTTACGGACTTTCTGCGCGACGTCCCGTTCCACTCGGTGCACAATGCAATATTCGAACGTTACGTTCGCCTACGTGGCGAAGAGCTTGTTCCGACAATTGAACTCCGCATTATGTCACCCCATTCGCGGTGTAATAGCGCGGCAAAAAGACATTGTTCTCTCGCGTTTCACGTGCCTGCCTATTCGAGGGGCGCGCACGGGTGCTCTCCTTGCCGAGAGAAAGTCTCGTAGATACATATGTACGTATACATGCACACACACACACACACACACACATGCGTGCGCGCATACACATACACATATATCGGTTGCTTACACGTGTACGTATACGTGTACGCCTACGGAGAATCACTGTTTCTGGTCCGCGTATCCGCGAGTATAAGTAGTTATTGAAACACTCGACTGAAGAATCTGGTCAATGATTCGACTCATGATTTGTACTCTAGTATCTAGTCAATTATTGCGTATCTAAGAAGCGGAAAGATATATGTGCCTGAAATCTCAATTTTTGCACTTGTATATAGGTTGCAAAACTGTATCATCAACTATAACATCACGAATGACTCCTCTGTAAGATTTCACTTTGAAATTTGTACTTTTGAAGCCACTTCTCTCTGTTTTATAAATACAGATTTATTGATCCAAAATAATTTTTAAAGTCGAGCAGAATAACTACTGGGAGTGGGATAAAATGCGTGTGACTGAAGTTATATCGTATCGATGATGATAAGACACAAAGAGTTCACAAAATCACATGTACGCGTATTAAGAAATCTAATAAAATCTCTCTCTCTCTCTCTCTCTCTCTCTCTCTACTTCTATTCCTCACTCTTCTATCGTATTAACAGCATGGGGAATACCCGAGTAGCAATTAATAGTTGCCCAACTGTTGGCCGCTGGAGATATAACATTGGCCCAATATTTTGTGCTGCTTGGGTACTTAGGAGATTTCGAATATTAACGACTACGTTTCCCTCAAAACACGTCATCCTATTAAAGTTTCCCCCCCCAAAAAACAAACCATCAATACAAAATTCGTCGTTCGATATTCTCAAGACTCGCTCGCTGATTATCATAGCCTGGCCTGGTCCTAATGGATCGACATTCTTCTTGCGCAACGAGACGCAAAGACCTTTAACGCCGCAGCTGCCTTCTGGTTCTTGGCGCGACGCTCCAGGCTGGATAATTTATACGGCTGTCGGTTTCACTGGGCCTTGACACCTACGGCGACGATCGGCGCGCACCATCTTTGCGAATTGTCATTAGAAAAGTCTCGCATGATTTCTCGCCAACGATTACATGATGATCGAACGTGATGATCTTAGCGAACCAAATCGCGATTGCGGGTTCCTTGAATCGTTTCATTCTGTGTTTTAGGTACAAGCTGAAGTAATATTTCTAATTTTAGAACATAACTTGTTTGCGCAACATAGTTGAGTAAAAATTATCCTAAATTGCGACACGACTGATACGATTTTTATTTCTTATTTAGAATGTCTAAGTAGAATGAGAGAGATTATATCGAGAAAATACGAAAAATACTTTTATGTCAAGAAATAAATTAACACTCGACAGAAAAGTTTACAACTTTCATAGAGTGGCAATAAAAGTTGAACGTGATGAAGAGATAGAACTCGCGGAGAGCTATCTCTTCGCCGAGTGTAGGAGGAAGTGAAGATGCTGCAGCGGCTTATGCAATGGCCCCAATAAAGATTATCGATCCTTTCAAGCACGTTTCGCTCTTGGTATCCGTGGCGGAATTGCGCTTCGCTGGTTATCGCTGCGAGGAAAAGACAAACTCGTCGAAGAGCGATTCTACATTTCACGGTCTCATGCTCCTTTTCTTATTTTGTCACCGTTCTACGAGGATCTTTGACGCGCGATCAGCTCCGCATTTCTAATGTAAGAACCGCCTTTTCGATGTATTGTACTTGGAATGATTCAGACGAAATTGCATATTACGAAAGCATTCGTGTTAATCGAAACGTTCCTCGAAATCTTCGTGAGATCCCTCCCCCTGCAACTGGAGAAGAGACCTAAGAAGAGATTTAGAAAGAGAGGGGACGAATATATCTGCCGGATAGGCAAAATTGCATCAGCAGTGTTAACTTTACACTACGGTAAAGAGAAATTTTAGAATCATTTAATAGCAGCGGGAATCAATCAGCGAGCATCGAAAGTCCCACAAATACTGCGTCTGAAACTTGTTAATCACTTTCTCAAATGAGATATTATTTCGTGTATCTTCAGTTTCAAGAGAGAATCTCCGCTCGTCGAAATCGCGCGTTGCTTTCGATTCCCGGTGCGAAATAACGTGAGACAATACGCAAGCCGGAGAGAACCGGGCCTCTCAATGCACTAAGTAGAAACGGTGCTTCGCGAAGTCGGGTCAGACATCGTGAGAAGTCAGGTGGTTGGACTGAGATATATGCCGCCAGGCGAACGTGCAGCCAGCCAGCCCAGGATCTCCCGGGTCCCCGGTGGCCCCCAGTGTGTAGATCGAGTGTACCAAGCCGAGTCGAGTCGAGTTCGACTACGTGGTGTCCACTTTTCATGGGCTGGTGGGGTGCACTCCGGGTGGCCGTGGTGGGTGGCGGTATAAGTAGAGGCCTGCATTCGCCACCGTTCTCATACCCTCACCACGTCCTTCGGCTACCTCTTACTTTTACTTAGTGCCCCTTTTTCCACTTTTTATCTTTTCTTTTTCTCTCTCTCCCTCCCTCCCTCCCTCTCTCACTCTGTCTCTCTCTCTCTCTCTCTCTCTCTCTCTCGCAACACACGCACACGTATGCACACTCTCACTTGATCTTTCCTTTTCTCCGTCTATCGGTGCGCGTTCGCTTTGCCATTCGTTCATTCGTTTCGCGCCTCGTCGGCGAAGTCGCGTCACGAAGCTGGACGGAGGTCACGTCGACCGAAGCGCACATACACGCTGGAGAATCGGCTCATCCAGTGAAGATATCAGCGGCTAGATCTCTTTGCGTGCAGCAGGAAGACGAGTGCCGGTCGCGATCGGTCGAGAAGAGGACAGAGATGATCGCGAGTGTCCGGTGACGATACATACACATATATAGTACATCGATAGTATTTGCAGAGAGAGTATATATCGATATTCTCGAAAGTGCCGAGATATATACACCGGGTATATACTGATATCGAGAAAAGTTTCGTTAATTTGAAGCAGCTGTTCACGTACCACGACAGAAGCGAAAGGAAGAAAGGCGAGCAGGACGAGGAAGAGAACTGTGTGCGGTGCAGACATGTGGCTAAGAAGCGTGCTCCTGTGAGTACTCAAGAAATCAGACAACAGTAATCATTCGCATCTCTTCTCTCTTTTATCTGAGAGAGCGATCTTAGTGACGCGTGTGAGAATTAGAATTATCTTTGTGAAATCAAATCTTAGTTGTGAGAAATTTAAGCATAATTGAGTTAGCTACTTTATGAAAAAGACGGGAAAGCCTTATTAGCTAATTGTAAGAAACGAGAAAAAATGATTTGATAATATTTAGAATTGTATGTATATAAAGCCTTTTCTATAACGCAACACTAAGCCTGCATAAAAAATAGTAAAGTGTAGGAAAATCTATTTTCAATTTTTAAAATAAAGTTTTTTCTAAAATGAGTAATTCGGTAATTCAAGAATTTGATTCATTAAAATTTAAAGATTTTATTTGTCTCTCTGATGACGGATTTTGAATATATTAAAAAATACAGCTAAAAAATGCGTAAATAGAAGTTATATAAAAAGAGACACATAATACTGTTTCATTAAAAATCATTTTAGATGTTAAAAGTTTCTAATATATTAAGAATTCAGGAAGTTACAAAAACTTAATTACTGAATGCCGGTTATCCACTAATAATAATGTGGAATTATAGATTCGACACAGTTTGTCTGTTTGAATCTTAATTTCTCTATCAAAATTCCTTTCTACATTCACTGAAAATGATAATTAAATTTCAGTCAATACTCCATGCGTATCTTTGATGTAATCAACACGCTATGCACTGCACTTCTAAATTAGTTCCTGTTTACGTATTATTTTTATATAAATACAATTGAATATTTTATATTCACTTTTTTATGCAATTTTCTTTCTTTGTATTATAATTTCGTTATAGTACTTCTATATAGTTCTGTACGTAATAAAAAAATTCCGCAACTTTCGCTTCGGAAAACGAAGAATAGAACAAAGTCTATTTGTGGTACAATTTTAATTACTACTTTATCTTGAATTTTTATGTTAACAATTATTCAAGAACTAGATAAAATTAGGATATGCGCTAATGCATCAAGAAAATTATCCTAATATATATGCAGCATCTGCGGATTCACATTAATCGTCAATTCCACCGTAGCTTACGCGAATAGTGAAAAAATTCTTGTTTAAGCGACTCATACAAAATCACGGTTAATGATTATCGATACGAAGGAAAGCGGTTTTTCATGGACATAAGAGATATTACGCTTCTGAATTACGAGAATTATAGTAGCGAAAGGTGCGCGCAATCAGCGACTCACTCTCTTAGATACGCCAATTACTTACTGTTTCATTCACGAGAATGTGTATGTATAATTTATTTGGGAGAAATTTCCAGACGTGCCCTCAATTTCAAACTGTCGATCAAAAAAAGAAATTAGTCCAACTGGATCATAACTTACGATGTTCAATCATATATAAATTATTGAAATATGTAAAATAAGAAATTACTAATAAATAGTTATATAAAATATATATAATCAAATAGAAAATAAATCAGAGAAATAGTCAGTAATTGCTCAGTAACTAGATTCCTTACTTGTATTCTTTTTTATTTATTCATTAATTTTCTTCTCAAGTATATATATATATATATTTTTTATATACATATGTAAATAAATTTTCTTATTTATATTAATATATATATTACTATAAGATTTTTCTAAACAAGATTCATCGTGAAGTAAAACAAGCGAGTAATGGTCAGACGCGACCACGCGCACCTTATCCACATTATTGTCATATTTGGCGAGAGCGTCGTAAATATATGAATTTACAACGCATTACTCGGTAAAATCATTGGATGTACTCCAATTTCATTATATTATTGATAATATTATTGCATTGTTGAAGAAAATTATTTTCCTATGAAATGTATTAGTATATGTGAATAAAATATATTTAATATAATTTATATTTAATAATGGGTATATTACTTTATAAACAAAATTACGTAGAATTTTAAGTAATAAAATCATTATTCTTTTGCATATTAAATATAAATATATAATTTTATATAAATATATAATTTTAAATTGAGAACTATATTGATACGTAAAAGAAAGTTTAGGTTAGTAGATCGTTGTGTTTTTAAATGCTTCATTATTCGCCTTTCGATTTTATGATACTATCCGCAATAAATGGCAGCAGATATTCCAATATTGCCAAGAAAAGCCTGACTCGAAATTCGTGTTATTAAAATATCAAATGGAGCCATCATATAGAATTGGTTTGGAAAGATAGAACTAAATTACTGAATTAATGTTTAAAAGAATAATTTACTAGCTGAAAACTGTACACTGCTATGTTATTGAATCTTTAGATAATTAAATTGTTACATACATTTTTACATGATATAATATAGCTTTTACAATTTTTAATACTAGATAAGGAAAAGTGAGAAGAAAATTGATAGAAATTCTACACGGAAAGAACGGTTTTGGTGAAATATTAAAAAATTTGGCCAGATACAGATCTGAAAAATAATTTTGTTGGATCATCAAAATAATTATGTAGGACACTCCAACATAATGATAATG
>NJRQ01000219.1:307636-347540 GCA_003063805.1 Aphaenogaster ashmeadi | reverse complement strand
AATAAATTGTATTATAATTGTATTATAATATGAAACAGTAGATTTTTTTAATTGATCCCCATTCCTATACTTTGAAACATATATTAGCAAAGAGATACAAAAATCCGAGCTCTAAAAGCTATTGCATTCGGAAAAAAGATTTTCAAAGTTTAATTATAACATTCAATTTACATAATACGAAAAATTCTTGGAAATTTCAAAAATTCTTGGAATTTTAAATAGTACAATCTTCTCGACGATTATGTGCTCCTAATATTTTGTTAGTGTTTTTTTACAAGATTTCTAACTTTCGTGATTTGAAAATTAACAATTCTTAGAAATCTTGGGAAATTCTTAGAATTTTGATTATTGGTACAAAATAGTTGTACCAATCAATATGATATGACATTGGATAGGAAAGGCGTGAGAGTACATCATATCGCTACATTTTAGGTAAGTTCAGTATCATATGTGGAGAGTAAAGAAAAGAGATAGAGACGAGTGAAACATTTTGACAAATAAGATTACGCGAGCGATAAGATTACACAAGCTTTTAACTCAACCTGCAGACACGATAACCACCATCTCGTATTGAGGCTTCAACCGTGCCAAATCGATTTCCACTATGCCAGGTGAGCAAAAAAGTTTCCCTAAGGGCTATTAAATTAAAAAGGATATCGAACCCTTCCATACTTACAAGATTAATTATCTGCTCTCTCATTCGCTCCAAAAACTTCTTCGATTTCTCATCGACATTCGCTATATTGTGGATATTTAACTAAATATCATCGTTTCCTGCATTTTAATCTTTTTATCATTAAAAATAAATCTGAAGGCATCAAATTTTAAGACCCGAACTACAATTCTATTACAGTCAAAATCATTTGAACCGAATTCAGGAATGGAATTTTGTTCCTATTTCTGAAAATTAATTTTCCGAAATTTAATTAATTATAAGAACAGTCTAGTCTAAATCAATTTAATCTAGTCTAAAAATCTAGTGATAATATAAAGATCTAAAATCATTTTTAGATTTTTTGTAATTGTACGTTTAAGATTAGTGGATTCGATTAGTGGATTGTATAATTTGGTGACACATTGCATGAACACGTGTAATGCTTACGTGTAATTTTTGCATTGTATTGTACGTTGAATAGTTATTACTGTAATAATTACATCAACAATAAATCTAAAAATTAGTAATCGTAAATTATTTTTTATCATAAATGTGCAGGAATACGTTGTTAAATATAGTTACTCTATTTCAAATGTATGTGAGTCATGTGGATACGTTGTAAAGATAATATGTACGCATGTGAAATCATCGATTACAAGAACCTTCTGGAAAAGTTTTATCATATTGATCACAAGGAACGTGTGACGATATCGGTGCGTTTTAATATTACATAACACACGCGTATTCGTTATACACCAGTTATTTACAGATGTCTGTGAGATCGTGCAAAATAAGATTTGTATCATTTAATGAAATTAAAACTTTCATTATTAGACACAACATTATCCAATGATTATCAGTAAATAGATCAATAAACGATTATCAAGACAGATTAATAATTTTCTCGGATATCTGAAAAAAAATTTTATAATCTTTTATATCTTAAAAAAATTTTATATCTTTATAAAACTATCTTTATAATAAAAAAGTATAAAAGAACGGTTTTGCTGAAATATTAAAAAATTTGGCCAGATACAGATCTGAAAAATAATTTTGTTGGATCATCAAAATAATTATGTAGGACACTCCAACATAATGATAATGCTGCAAAAAGTTTTGATATTCTAGCAACTATTTTAGGCGTCCTACATAATTATTTTGATGATCCAACAAAATTATTTTTCAGATTTGTATCTGGCCAAATTTTTTAATATTTCAGCAAAACCGTTCTTTTATACTTTTTTATTATAAAGATATTTTTATAAAGATATAAAATTTTTTTAAGATATAAAAGATTATAAATTTTTTTTTCAAATATCCGAGAAAATTCTTTCCGTATATAATTATAACTTTTTAAAATAATATTAAAGATTAATTCTTTCATAATATATTTTTATGATGTAAAAATGTTGCCAAAAATTATTTTCGTAATATTTATCTATATTATAATTATTGCAAAAACTCTCTATAATATTATTTTTTAATTATTTAGATTTAAGGAAAAAATATTAACAAGAAAAATCTGCAAATTTTCTTCATTTTATTTTTTTACCTTATTCTAACATTTTCTATCAAACCGAATATCTTATTAAATATTAAGTAACATGAGTTTTTCATCTGCTGATGAAATAAAATCGAGAAACTGAAGCTTATGAAGTCGATTTGATCGAATTCACTAATTTGTTAATTTACGCAATATCGATCTTATACTGACAATTTATCATCGTTACAGCCTACAGATGGATAAACCGCATCAGCGGTCAATCGCTGCCGGAAAATGCAGTCCCCGGCGGTCGCGACAGTGACGGAAGCACAATTTACGTCGGCAGAGCTTTTCACGATGGCGACATGTTGCCAGCGAAAGTGATTCCTGACAAAAATGTCGCCTACGTTTGTCACAACGGCGAGGAGCATCCCAAAGACAGTTACGAGGTAAGCGCAAAGCCAAACGAATTTTTTCTATGTTACGAGAAATGGACGTTCAACTACGAGCATCGTGCGAAGCTTTGCATCGCTTCATCGCCCTGCCAGAAATTGAAACTCACAAAACCGCATAAAATCAATCATAAAAGTATATTCTGCCGCGTTTTTAACATAAAAATTATTTATAGATCTATACATTGTTGCGAGATTAGATTGGCTTTAATTCGTGATTTCTTCACAGAAGTGACCATCGTCAATCTGCATAATAATTTACCGAATTAAAAATTATATAAATCGGTTTAGACTCGTCTAAAGGGCTAGCAATGATTTCCTTTAAGTCTATAATAGTGATTTGAAACGGTTACATCATTTTCGTAACTTACGTAACGCGCTGTAAATAAAGTACATAGTCAAAGTACAAGACTTGCTAAGATTAATCGTATCAATTTTATTAGAAAGATATCTCGAGATATCAGTTCTTTTTCGGAAGTAGCTATATTGAACCGACCAAGATATGATTCGATATAGGCGGCTGAACGATTCGCACGAGATTATTATCATAACGATACTTCGTTATCTGATAATATGCTCTGGTCAAATAATAACGATAACAACGAACTAATGCCGGCAGAATTAAATATCGATGATAGTTATAAGCAATTAATTATTATATTACATAATAATATTATAATCTTGTCAGATCCTTTGCCAAGGGCAATTCGCATGGGAGTTCTGCAGGAACGGTGAGGTACCAGCGGATGCGATAATCGCTGGTCAAACCGGGGACGGAGAACCTCTGTACGTTGGCCGTGTCCTCCATAGTGGATCTCAAACGGTTGGCAAGGTCGGTCTTTTCGGCTGTTAATCTCAGGGTTCGGCAGCAGTGATAAGCATTCGAAAATATCGAAACGACATTTCGATATTCGAAGCACGCTTCCGCCAAAGTGTTCTCCAATCTGCACGTACCTTTCGCTTGCCGCATTTGACAAACTCTCTTTTATCACTGCTCGGCCGTATTTACTTTTATACGGAGAAAATTTTATATTAAAAAATACTATGGCAGTAGCCGTGGACCATTGCTGGAATTATAAAAATTTTTACTATGTTTTTCACTAATGAGTTTTTCACTAATAATTATTAATATAACATAGTAAAAATTTTTATAATTCCAGCAATGGTCCTACTACCATACATAGTAATTTTTAATATAAAATTTTCTCCATGTAGGCAAGAAGGATATAATCCATTTGTTTAAAAATATATATTTAAAAAAAATTTTTTTCTTCAGGTACAACCGAGTCACGGATGCCTGTACATTCCGTTCGACGGCGAAGAGCTATCGTTCAAGGATTACGAAGTACTCGTCATGCATTAACTCGATTGCGGATGTCCAAAGATTGAAGATGTAATACGCATTTTATACACGACCGAAGTTAATTGAGTCAAGCAAAACAACCTCCAAGAGAAGCATAGAGAACCGAATGAAAAATTATTGTGAACAGAATGCTCCGTTTTCTAAATATTTGTAAAAATTCATTAAAATAAAGCGACGAAAAAGTAATCTCAAATAATCATTTTTTAATTATTCCTAGCGAGTGAATTAATAACTTCTATCGAGGCTAAACGATTGCTTATTTATCTTAACGGTTGCATAATTTACTATTTTAGGTGAACGATAACACCGTTACATAAATTAAATATGTACATAAGAGTACATAAATAATCTTCAGTCACTAAAAATATCCTAACAATAGTTACACTTATTATTATATCATATAATAATAATAATAACTTTAATAGTAATAATAATAATAATATAACAATAGTAAAACACATAATATTAAAACTACCAATAAAAATTATATCATTATCTTTTTTCTCCATATTTCGTTCGTTCTAATAATTTAAATGCCTTTCGTTTTGAATAAACTACATTCTGCATTGTTACATATTAAAATATATAATAATGCACAATATGTTAATCAACAAATAGCCTAGTTAAATTGTTATCAATGAGTGACAAAATAAAAAATCATCTTCAAGGCAAACGAGCTATGAAAATTAAAAAATCATCGGTGACCTAAAAGCATGGTAATATCGCTCCGATGAGAATGCGCGCAGGAGAAATCGTTTCTGTCCACTAAATTCGACAGCTGCGAAAAAAAAATCGAAAGTTGCTTAATGCGCTGTGGACGCGGAATTGAAATCATTAACTGGCTCCATGGCTACCCGTTGGAAATCCATGATCCTCGAGTAGCGGTTCAGCGGAGCGAGAATGCAACGAAATAAAATACCTTTGTCGGCCGCGGTAATTACTGCTAACTTGTAAACCTGATTTATTGCAACGTATTAGTGGGCTTTTGTCGATCGGCGTTGCGTCGATCGTACTGAATAACCAGTTTGATCACCGCGAAAGAATCGAACCTCTCGCGCGCCGCGAGCGCGGCCGCCATGATGGCTGACGAGGATGGCTCTTGAGTAACGACGACCACAGACGCACCCTCGTCGGTCGGATATCAAGACAGAGAGAGGAAGAGAGAGAGAGAGAGAGAGAGAGAGAGAGAGAGAGAGAGAGAGAGAGAGAGAGGGAGAGGTGCCGGTGACAGCTCTGCATCGAATATTTTATAAGCATCGCTGTGGAATTGCGAGCATTACTCACTTGACGGCGTCATACGTCAGACTTAAGAGCCAGGGCCGCCTCTAGATGTCTTTCGTCGCTCGGACGCGACCTTGCGGATTTTCATCCGCTCGATTTCGCGGTATACCGCGCCCGGCGAACCGCGAGGATTTCGCGACACGCGCGCGAGGACTCGACGCCGAGGTCCGATCGGTTGGAGAACGGACCGGGCGCTTATTCGAGCGAACGAAACGAGGGAAACGCGCCGATAGGCATTCGACGTGACGGCGACGGATAATCGGCGACGGCGGGACACGCGAAAATCCGCGTGTCGCGGCCGCGCGGGGCGACGAAAAACCGCGATGGTGCAACCGCGGGACTTGGCCTGTCGCTCGAGAGCTCTCGAGCGACGGGCCGAGTCCGCGCGAACAGCTTCGAATACACCGTCGCAGATAATGGCACTTGGACGGCCCTGTCTAAAATAGGCTCCGACTGTAGAACGCTGGGACCGTGCGTAGTATAGTGATTACTTTATCAACGAATTGTCACATTTAACAGCGCCTCGTCGAGTTACGCGCGGCAGCGATTCGACGACGCTGCCTGTTTACGCTCAGTTGCCATCCGTTCGACATCGTCGACATCGGACGCGGTCGCCGGCCAGCCGTTTCCGCCTCGGCCAAACGAATCTCTCGCGTTTCCGGTTGGCAAAATCGCGCGCGGCAGGTCGAAAAAAAAAATGGTCCTTACGCGACTGCTCAGAGTTGCTCGCGCGCCGTTCCCGATAAAAGAGGAAGCACGTTCGGATAACGCCGGGTTAATAATAACTACCATCATCATCTAGACGGGGAAGAGTTTTCGCAACGAGAGGAACGTGTCAAGGACGATCGAAGGCTGCGTGATCGATCACTCCGGATGGATGGATCGCTCGGTGAAAGAGGCTTACGCAACGGAGATCGCACGAGGTAGTCGTACGGTTTCGTGAGTAGCCCCCCTCGCGAGTTGTTGACATCATCCGGGCGCGAGGACGTTCGCACCGTGGGAGATCGCGACCTGTTGAAACCTCGGGAATCTCGGCGCGGATTTGCTCACCGACGGCGCTTTCTATTGCCTTCGACGTGGGGAAACGCGCAGTTGGCGGCTCATCGGGAATCTAGAGCGCTCACGCAGGAGGAACAATGTATCGTCGAATCGTGAGATATATGAAGCCGAAAAAGATCGTCATTCGCCGACGCAAGAACAAGTACTCCCTGGGTAGGAAGATGAACACGATAATCATGACGCGCCGTTCATTTATCAACATGTCGATGTTGAGACCGCTGGACTAGACTCTATGCTACGCGGAGAGATTCGGAGCACGAGACAGCGCACGTTATGCTCCATCGCGGAAGACACTCGCGTGTCAAGGTGATCACTGTATTTCGCGTGTCGAGAGAGGAAAGCGCGCGGGACAAGCGGAGCGATCGCCGAGGAAGAATAGGATTCAGGGAGCGCGGCGGGAGGACCCCCCCGAGGAGGCCTCGGGCACCGTCATCGGGGGCTGACCTTGACCCGAAAACTCCTGCGGGGCGGAATCGGAAGCGACTTGCGGCCGAGCGCTGGTAATCGCGCTCGTGGAGCATTAGCCGCGTGTCGCGTACCGCGGAGGAACCGATTAAGCGCGAACGTCGACGACGTTGCCCCGAGGGGCCACCGCGTGTGTGCTTAGTGCCTGGGTGGATGTACACGAAGGCAGATCAGCTCGCTGCGCGCTGCAGGAGGCCGATCGTAGGAAAGAGCGGTGAGCGAGCGGTGACAGCGCGGCCCGGGAAAGAGGTGGTACGGGGTACGCTGGTGCTGGCGGTGACCGGCGAAGGAAGGAGACAGATAACGCCGCCGCGTCTCGTAATGCACGATGGTGCATTAGCCGGGAGTCGCCGGACCACCGTGCGATTTCTCTCGGGCGCGCGCTGAACGACCTGAACCGCAACCCGGCCAGGCAGCTTCATGATCTTGGACCGATCGTACACCCGGACAATCGAAAGTGACCGCGACTCCGCTCGTCCCCTGAGAGAAATCAGCCCGATCCTGTTTCTTCTTTGACGTGAAATATGTCCGAGATCACGACGACGATCGGTACGCCCGCGGGGATCACACCGGCGAAGAAACAAGCGATCCCTATGGCCGACAAGTCCGACAGCGCCGTCACCTGGAAGTCCATGAGCATCCGGCAGAAATGGTCCTTCCTGACCAGCAACATCACCGTCGAGCCGATGGTCGCGTGCTACGTGATTCCCAGCGTGCTCTCCCAGCTGGCCACGCAAAATCTCATTCTCGAGAAAGCGTGCCGGGTGAACCTCGCCTACCCAGACGAGGTGTGCTCGGCCTTATCTGCCAGGAATACCACCGGCTATGAGGCCGAGGAGACCGCGGTTCAGCAGATGGTAGCGCGTATGCAGACCTGGAAAACGCCGCTGCAGAGCGCCCTGCCGACTCTCCTGATCCTGTTCATGGGCGCGTGGAGCGATCGCACCGGCCTGAGGAAACCCTGCATGCTACTGCCGATCATCGGCGAGTTCTTCAGCAGTATTACCCTCATCGCCTGCACTTACTGGTTCCACGAGCTGCCCATGGAAGTAGTCGTGCTGGAGTCGGTGTGGCCCGCGTTAACCGGCGGCTGGTTCACTATGTTCATGGGTATATTCAGCTACATAGCGGACATCACAACCGTGGAATCGAGAACGCTTAGAATCGGTGCGGCCAATGTCTTCCTATCCTTGGGCGTGCCGATCGGCATGGCCCTATCGGGGATACTGTACACGAAGCTAGGTTTTTACGGTGTCTTCAGCATCGCGATGGTGTGTTACGTACTGAGCTTTGTGTACGGCCTAGTGGTTATCAAGGAGCCGCCGAGGGTGCTCTTGGAGCGCTCGCAGAAAAAGTCCCTTCCGAAAGAGGGTAAGCGGACCTCGTTGTGCGCCTTTGTTCTGGACTTCTTCAGGTTGAAGCATATCGAAGAGACGTTTCGTGTGGCGTTCAAGAAAGGGGCGAACAATCGCCAGAAAAGGGTCATCGTGCTCATGGTCATTATTATGGTCGTCATCGGGCCCCTTTACGGTGAGTAAATGGCCCGAATGAATTGAAGTCCTTTAAATAAATATTGTTTCATCCCACAAGTGTGTGCCAAGCAGGATTTATTCGATAGTTGCATATAACGGCACGCGTCTCACCCTCGATAACGTTAGTGGCGATACTATGTATTTCGTGCGAATAACTTTTTGCTCTTAGATCCATTTAAACAATCTGTAACTAACATAAAAATTCAGGACAAATTTTCATTTATAATTTTATGTGTCATATGATGTGCGAGAAACATTTAAAAAATCAGGATACACACATGTATCATATATCATAAAAGCAATCACATATGTACATATATATAGCATAGCAAATTAGAATTGAAACTCTATGTGATAATTAATACCTTGAATTTAGAACAATTCCGCTGAATTTTGAATGGCAGGCATTCTAAAATACAACTTACTGTATAATATTACTATATAATTGAAGATATAATTATTATTGCAAAGATGAGTACTGATAATTCGGATATGTTATTTATATGCAGCTTCTCTTTTTATTAATAATTAATTTTTCAAATTATTTCAAGTTTTCAAGATAACACAACTAAATTGTAACTAAATTTAAACCGGCTTTACAAATACGTAATAAACTGGTAAAATAGTGCAATCTAATGATAGTACTATTAAACACTTATGAAACTTTAAATTAAAAAAATGTATATGTCTACGGTAATATATACTCATTTAAATGTATGATATTCATTTGAATCGATCTTAAGCGGAAGTTATTACGATTAATAACTCGCATTATGCAAAGCAGTAATAACTCGCAGACACGCAAGACGTTAAAGACGTAATGAAGTCGAACATGCAAATAATTTTAATTTTGAAACAATGAAATAAAAAAAATCGGAAAAGCCCCTGGAAAACAAAGTACAAAATAAAATGTACCTATCATTTTCCACGTGCGTCCGTAGCACGATAAAAACCCACTGTAATTCTCGTTAATCTTGCTACTCGCGTTGCAGTAACTGTGCGCATTCCCATCGGTAATTACTTACGTCCGACGGTGTGAATATATATATGTATATATATATATATACATATATATCGTATGCCAAGGGAAAGTAAGAGAAGATATGGCAAAACTAGGCACACATTATACGAGTGCGAGAGCGCGTAGCGCTGCTTCGGCGCTACTTGGGATACCCAAATAATTCACGTATTTTAAACTTTAAATTTAAAGTATCAATAAACGGGCGTCTGTATAAAATATCTAACTGCAGCTGCATTCCCTTGATACTCGGAATCCTCGATATCGCGCGATAATCCACGAGGCATTGTCGTAGAGCTAACATTACGCAGATCAAAGGAACAACGAACAAAGCAACCAACGTTCGCGTCACATCCGTCAGCTTCGACACGGCAGAAGTTTTTTGCGAAGGCCGCGTGCAGTTTCCGCGGGCGGAATTTGTTTTTGCAGCTTTCTCCAAGAAACGCCCGCCCCTCTAACAAAACGGCGCGGCGCGCGGAAAGGTGGCCCGTAAATAAAAATTTACGACGTCGATACCAGCGCTTAGTATCAGCGTCCAGCCTTAGTGCCGTGGACTGGTATCGGCAACAATAAAGCCTCCAGTTTCTGCCAGTAGCCCGTGCAAGCACGCGACCACACGAATCATTCAATTTTTCAATTAGCGTGCATTTGTTACAGCGCGCTATCGCGACTTTAATGCGATCGTGCGCGCGCTCGTACGGCGCGACGACGCACAATTCCAGCACATTTCGCGGATGCCCTTGTCACAATTTAATTATATAGGTAGCCCCCGCCGTTACAATGTCTGGGTACGCATTAGCACGCATTACCCCCGCTGCTAAGTGACGCGGGCAGTCGTCACGCTTATAACAATTTCGTGTAATGGGCGTCTTCCTGATTTCGAATGCCGTAACGCGGATATACCTGTAAGACTCCTCTTCTTGAGACTTGTTACTTTTCTCGACTCTCTTCATTGTCGTCAGCCGCGCGGTGACGTCTCGCAAGAGCGATAATTCATCCTGACAGCTTAATTTTCTAGCACGAGCGTGCAGGATTCATATACAGATAGACTCGGCAGCTGCACAAATGTAGAGACCAAAATAACTTTTAAATCGACAGGAAAATATCCGCGAGATAATTGTCCTATTAGTTATCTTTAAGCTATCGTTTCTTAAGATCTCTATATTAGAATTATTAATTATCAATGACGGGGAATAACAGCTGCATCTCGCTTTCCCGAATGAAAATGAGACAAAAAAAACTTTTAAATCGACGGAAAAATATCCGCGGGATAGTTACACGTCTTTAAGCTACCGTTTCTTAAGAACTTCGTATTAGGATTGATATTAATTTTCAATGGGGGGAATAACAGCTGCATCTCGCTTACCCGAATAAAAATGATGAAAATTATACAAAGTTGTGCGCATTTGCTTCGGCATAGCATTAGGCATTCCAATGTACACAGCCAAATGCGATAATAACACGTGCACGAGGAAGATGTAAAATTTACATACATTAGAATACATAGACAAACGAATGACGTTAATGTCCAGATTATACCGTAAAGCGCTTTATATTTAAGCGCTTTGTATAATTTAATATTGGCTGCGTTCAGCAGAAAAATGCAGCTTTGCAACTGTTGTAAAATTCTTTAATATAATTGGATTATACACTTAGGTCCAGAAGGAACCAAGGGCAAGAACCGATCATATTAAAGAATCTTACAACAGTTGCAAAGCTGCTTTTTCTGCTGAACGTAGCCATTGAAACTTCAAATCTTTTCCAACAGGTTGGATGTACGGACGTAAATATATACACGGAAAGAACGATTTTGTTGAAGTATCTAAAAATTTAGTCAGATACAGATCAGAAAATAATTGGACCATCCAAAATAACTATGTAGGGCGCTCAAGCTGTTTGCTAGGATGTCAAAACTTTTGCAGCATGAGCGTCCTACATAATTATTTTGGATGGTTCAACATAATTATTTTCAAATATAAATATGAAAGAAAGCCCATATCGGTCGCGGCGGATCTTGGTGCCTAATAATAATTCTTCTGTGAATATTCCTGCTCATAATTATTTTCAGATCTGTATCTAGCTAAATTTTTAGATACTTCAGTGAAACCGTTCCTTCCGTGTACCGGTGGACAAGCTCGCCCGCGAAATTACACGCTTATATTCGTGCGCAATCTCCATCAACATGGCACGTACGCTAACGCGATTCGAACGTGGCTACATATTCGCGAGATGTCTGCAATTTCAGATCTCTGCTCGTCAGAGATACGTGGTGAAAGTCCGTGACTCCGCGTTACATAGTAGTATATTTTCGTTATGATCCCGCGCGGAGCGTGCCGCGTCGGGGATACCTACGTGCATCGGCGTAAGGAACGCACGGCGAATTTTAATGCGGGATGAATTACGGAATCCGTAACTTCTCGTGTTGCTGATCGCGTAGACACGCCGCCGCCGTTGCGACTTCATGGGAGAGCGCGCGTTGACATAATGCACGCGCGGGTGCATTTCGAAAGGATGAGGACTTAGATATATCTTTGACAGCCGGTGCACCCCCCTATTGCCTTCTCTTTTCTGCAAAAGAGAATTGTTTTACGTAATACTAACATCGCATGTGACCTTCGCAGTTAACTTGGCTTTACTACAGGAAGCAATTGGCGGTCTAATTGCAGCCGATGTAATCGTGAAAATCGTTTGTAATTGAACAGAAAACCGTTGCGCTTGGGTGAATCTGCAAAATATCTCCGTGGCTATATAGCGCTATGAAACTCCACGATAATGGCCTCGTAAAGTACGATATGTTACCGCAAGTCAACCGTGAGTAACCGATAGTTTATTCGCGTACCGAGACAGAGTTACACATAATATGTATACAATTGTAATTAAATTAAAAAGCGCAAACAGATGCTTGGAGCTAAAACAAACGAGACCAGCGATCTGAAAAATCCCCTTTATAGAAATCTTTATAAATGAGCAAACTGACTAAAAATAGTGAAAATTGACTAACTTTAATGAGTCCTGCAAATATTGATAATGAGTAACACAATAGCGAGCTCGTCGTGAATCAAGGTTCTTCCAAGAACCTGCACTCTGTAAGAAAATCCATTATGCAAAAATCTATCCTTATACACGTCAAAGCGAAGAAATTGTATGTCAGAGTCGTTAGTATATGTTAGTACAGCACGTAATGTTTTTATCGCTTATATATCGGAGGATCATTTAGCGCGAGTCAGGTCAGACTTTTTATTATCGTACACGTCGATTGATGCGTCGATTCATCCATGTTAATTGAGCCTGTTCTTTAATCAAGACAGAGACAGCGATTATGCAACAGGCGAACGGTATTATCAAGTCTGTTTCTTTCACAGGCGAAATGGCAGTTCTCTATCTTTACATGCGGTACCGATACAACTGGAACGAAGTGACGTTCAGCATGTTCTCCACGTTCAGCATGGTAACTAATCTGATCGGTAAGAAAATCGTCAATCTCGGACGCGCATCGCGCGTTAGCAATGCGCGGGAAAGGACAAGGAGAAAGAAAGAAAGAAATTCGCGCGAGCGCTCGTAAAATCTTCTGCGCGTAACGAACCCTTCCGGTCCATTCGTTGATCTCGCCGCTAATTTTGAAGTGGAAACATGCGTGTTCCGCGCCACGTGTAGAAACGCGGACGCGGCGCGCGGAGTCGGTCGGAGCGGATAATCTCCGCCGATTGCCGTTTCGCGCAAATCGAAGGTATCCGTTAGCTCTATTCTCGTAACGACGCTGCATCGGGTTAATCAAGGCTTTTTGCGTTCGATGAAAGCAAACGGGAGACGAATCTTACGTAAGAATGAATATCGTTGCTAAGCGGAATCGCACCGGCTACCGCTTTTATTCTAGCGAATCGTGGAAGGCAGGAATTGCCTTGAAAATCCAATTGTTTATGGCAACGGTCATTACAGATTAAAAAAACATTAGGAATATTCTGCGACAGAAAGGCAAATCGCCGATGGCGTGCGCGCAAGATAAAAATTGTTAGAATTCGTATAGTTGCCTCACGGTCGTGACACTTTAGCGTTTGCTGTATTACGGGTGTTCCTGTTTGACTTTTCTATTTGACAAAAGCTTTCTATTTGTCGATGTAGATCACGAGAATTTTGCGCGCAATCCGGCTTCCGCCTCGCATTTTTCTAACGGACCTATCGAGTAATAAGTCACTAGATATACAAAGTACCGCAATTAGTAAATTATTGCCTCCATTTTAGGTCCAAAACGCGGTTATTCAAAACACGTATCCAAGTAGAACACGAAAGTCATGATGATAAAATAGTTGCTAGAATATCAAAACTTTTTGCAGCATTATCATTATGTTGGAGTGTCCTACATAATTATTTTGATGATCCAACAAAATTATTTTTCAGATCTGTATCTGGCCAAATTTTTTAATATTTCAGCAAAACCGTTCTTTCCGTGCCCAAGTAGAACGAGAAAGTCATGATGACGTCAAAATGATGCTAAAATGACGCCTTTGACATCATTTTGAAGTCATGATGACCTCAAAATGATGTCAAAGGCGTCATTTTAGCATGATTTTGACGTCATCATGACTTTCGTGTTCTACTTGGGTATATGTATATATAAATGTATTTTGAAAATGAAGGAAAACAATCAATTATGCGATCTGGCATTTTTATTTGCTAGTATTTGCTCGTTTTACTTTTAACTTATACATTTTACCTTTAACGCTACGCGTTAAAGTGTAAAAGGTTTACCATACAGAATCAGGTGTTCACAATTGCACTTCATGTGTAGATACATTAGACATAAGTGTGCACTTTTACACTCCGACGCCATTTTAGGTCCAAGCATTTTCCTTACGGATTGCGGTACTTTATTAATCTAGTGACTTTACTACTCAGGATCTTACAGCGCTCGCCTGCTTTACTAATCCTACAGGATCGTTATTCGTGCGATCGTCCAGCGTTCGGCCCGCACGAGAAAATGAAACATGTTTTTCCCTTTTCTAATACGCAGGTACCGCGATCTCCGTCGGTATCTTCAGTCACATTCTCAAGATAGACGACGCGATCGTGGGTATCATGAGCTGCACCAGTAAAATTTTAGCAAGTTTCGTTTATGCGTTCGCCACGCCCGCCTGGATGGTCTACGTAGGTCAGTCTTTTTAAAACGGTTAACATCAGGGTAACAACTACATATATAAAAAAAAATATATATATATCACAGTATGGCACTGACAAGAGTGTATCTAATAACGGATTAATTGCCTGTTTTCAGCCGCTATTGTGGAGATCGTGAACGGCACGTCTTTCATCGCCATGCGATCGATAGCTTCCAAGCTCGTGCCCACGGACGAGCTCGGTAAGAGTGCGAATAAAAGATGAAGAAGATCCTTATCCTTATCTCCTCTGCACTAAAAAAAGAATTCTTGGTAAACTTGTGAGATGCATTTAGTAATACTTTTTTTGAAGTATTTGATTATTATTACCGATTTGAATAATAATAACAAAATATTTTGTAATAATTATAAACTTTTGTAATAATTATAAAAGAGTAAATTTTGTTTAGTTGAGCCAACTAAATTATGTAACACTTATACGTTTAGTTGCTATTCTTTCACCAAGCCGGCTTGGTGAAATAGTTTCAACTAAACGTATAATAAGTGTTACATAATTTAGTTGGCTCAACTAAACAAAATTTACTCTTTTATAATTATTACAAAAGTTTATAATTATTACAAAATATTTTGTTATTATTATTCAAATCGGTAATAATAATCAAATACTTCAAAAAAAGTATTACTAAATGCATCTCACAAGTTTACCAAGAATTTTTTTTCAGTGTGGCCATCATCCTCCTTCATGCCTCGGAGTTTTATGATCTCAAGAAAAAAAGATAAAGCAGACATAAAAGCTTCGTATGTTACATATATATGAAATATATATATATCATACGAGTTTTTCTTGGAAGTAATTCGCGGACACTTCCCGTGTAAAATTCCACAGGAAAAATATTTTAATTGCGACAACATCAAACAGAACATCTTGCAGATGATCTCATGTTTAGAAGCGCTCGCCGGAAGCGAAGCGCATGAAATAAACGAGCGTCTTTATAATGAAGTCAAATATAAGCATTTATACGACTATTATACTAATACTTTAGTGTCACTTAGGAGTATTTTTCGTCTCGAGCTCCGGTCTTTACCTTACGAAACGCCGTGCGCCTCGCGGAACCGCGTAAATCGGATAATTTGGACACCAAATTACATTTACGTGGCGATGCTGCTAATTTTTCCATCACGAACAAAGCCTAACGAGGCCTTCCTGCCCGGCTTAACGGCGAGGAAAATTCAACGCAATTTTTATTCTCTACCCCGAAGCTAAGACGCGTTACGTAATTTCGTAGGTAAAGTGAATTCGCTATTTGGCGTATGCGAGTCCCTGATGCCGCTTGTTTACGGGCCAATGTACAGCGCCATTTACGCGGCGACCATGAATACGTTTCCGGGGACGTTCTTCATCGCCGGAGGATGCATGACAATGCCCGCGGTGTTTGCATTCTTGTGAGTATCCGTGACCAAGTCCCGCCAATTATAACGTTACGTTCACCAAACACCGCGAGATCGCCCCATATACGCCCGATTCAGACGTCCAGATTAAGTTTGTCAGCCACGATGTTGCGTAACGTCACTTTTTCGCTGTTTCAGCTGGTTGTACACGGAGCACCGAAAGGATCGCGCGCTGAAGGAGCAGAAGGAACCCGAAGCTATGATGAATCATAAGAACGAGGACGCGGCAGATTATAATTTGAAGGCATCGAACCCTCGGATCTTGGACGCGCAGAAGAGCGCGCAGAAGGCCGAGATGGTGAACGGCATAGATAACGCGGCCTTCGAATCTGAGCAGTTGTGATCTCACGATTTACGTGATCCTTTTTTTTTTAATACGAAGATATACGATACATCAATAATACCTCATCGAAAAAAAGAAAGGACTGAAAGGATATCTTAAGGCCGCTGCGATAAACGGTCACGTTGCTGGTAAAGGCGTTAGCGAATTTGCTTTACGAGGGGGACACCAAAGGCGTTTTATTAGCGAACGATGTGTCGAAATTCAAAATGTAGAAGAAAATTCCCGCAAATCGCCTTTTATCACATTTCAAGAAAGTCGAACTTGAGACTCTCAGTATTTAGTAAAGATGACAGTGCGATGATAATTTATTAGAGGTAACGAGAGAACGTTTCTCGAAAATGAAGTCTAACAGAACTTATATTCTGGTGCTTTTAGTACCCCGTGAGAACGAATTAGAATTCTGAATTACGGCATTTCTCAAATCCTACGCAACCTGCTAACTGTTATCACCTTCATACTGCATCAAGGTGTAAATAAAGCACTTTATTGAGACTTCCTCTTTGCCATCCATGACTTCACTTACTGCAGCTTGTAGATCTTGTTTCAAGTATTCTCAAGATGTAGAGATACTCCGAATGAAGGATAACTACCAGCTTATTTCTAATTTAACACTTTTAGTGCCTAACAAGAGTTAAAAGGGATTATTTCTTTTTTTGTAAGATTTGACGACATGTAATTAATGCAATCATTTCAGAAAGGACATTATTCCAATTTTCAGTAAGCACGGAAACACTGGTCTTTTACATAAGTACGTACACAATGAAGGTCCTTCTTTAATCCTTTTGGAATAAAGTCCTTCCTAAGGTGAATCATTTAGTTATATGTAATATATATTATATATATGTAATATACACATAATTTGTTGTAATTTCTTGCAAATCTCTCGCCGTCTTTAATTTAGTATTCGTTTAAAAGCGATCCTTTAGATGCAACAAGAGCATCGTATTTTAACAGAGTGGCGTTAAACGATATACAAATTTTTATTTGACAATCTATATATCCTTTACTTCGAGTACACTAGTACAAACTGTACTTAAACAGATTATGACGACAGCGTGAAAGGAATATGTGCATCACAGATATTCATATCGCAATATTGGCTACTCAGTTTCCTATTTCCAGTTTCTCTTTCTATCTCTCTCTCTCTCTCTCTCTCTCTCTCTTTCTGTACTAATTTCTAAATAACAAACCTCCGAAAGAGGTTATCTTTTTAGCGCAAATTTTGTAACAAGCACGTTGATCGCGTGATATTTAACATTGTGATTAAGGGATTTTGTTGAAAAAAAGCTTCGTCAGCGTATATAGACAACTGTTTTTTTATCAATCTTAAGTGGAGTTTAATGTAATCTTTGAGATGTAATTCATGTGTATGCGTATACGACAATATAAATCTAAAATTGATAAAGCAATGTATTTGTTACCGATAGCGTAATACACGTTTCTCGCATACAATTTCCACATCTGACACTTTCTTCCTTAGAGCAGCTGTTATGGCCCGTTAAGTTTTTACACAAATTCGTATAATTTCGTGTGTGATAAATTTAAGTGCGATAATTTAATTACATATATAATACAAATGTAAAAACACATCGGTTGCGTACGTTAATTTCATGGATCTGATTAAATAATAAACGGATTATATTAAATAATAAGATTGCTCTCCGTGCCTACGTCTCCGACACAATCGACATTTATTTATATAACAATCTTTAACGCTTAAGTCCATTTTTAAGCCCATTCTGTAATTTGCGTCAGAATTCAGGATAATATTCTGTTTATAATTTTATGTGCCGTGTAATGCGAAAAACAAACAGCTTGACTTTGTTTTACATTCGACATATATCAATAAAGTTGGAAAATATAAGCAGTAAGTTTTCTATGCAATTAATAAAAGGTAACTTTGGATTCGTTTGAAATAAATTTAATGCTTATATATATATGCGTCATGCTAATTGTATAAATTATAAAGTTCTAACGGAATCAGCAACTACTAATTCACTTATCCCTCTCTGATCTTTTCGGGATGACCGTAATAAAATACGTGAAATCATACAGTTTTACAATGCTCCTTAAAAAACTAAGAACGTAAATCGATCATATTGTTGCGTTTGTATAGCTGTAAATTATACAGCGATTATTTGTAAAGACTGAAACTGAGTTGTAAATATAGCAACAGTTATATAATTTATCCCGTCCTTTTTAGATTTTGCTCATAATGTGCACAAAAATAAGAAAACAGCAAATAAAGCTAGAATTCATGAAATTGCAAAGATTGAAGTTTTTAATTTCTCTCATCTTTTATCTGATTGTATTTCACCTCTTTTCAATTATCGAGAGTTTAAATCAACGGAATTTTCATTCCTCTTGGCGGATTCGCGAGTCTATCAATATCCTAGCGATTCTTTCGTGATTAACTTCTAACGATTAGGTTTTACTGAATTTGATTTTTTGTTTTTTTTAAAACAATTTTTTAAAATCTAATAAATGCTTTGTCAATTTTTGAGATCGTATTCGGAATCTCTAGTAATAATCCTGTTCTATCAAGTCTAATTAATTAATAATTATATATAATATAGACGAACAATATAAAATGATCCTATCAATATAAAATTACACTTTAATAACTACATAATAAAATTATATAATTAAAGCGTAATTATCAAGAAAATTATTATTATATAATTAACGCGCGTAATTATCAAGAAAATATACTTACCGTTGGTTTGCATGGTGGATTCTTATTCTATTAGTAATTTCCATTTCCGTTAAAAAAAGAATTAAATTTAAGTTGACGCGATTAATATCACAAAACACTGTGAGTTAATCGACGGAAGTATTCGAAAGACGGATTTGATACGGAAACAATTATGAAAATATCATATGGTCGAGACAAATGTAATAAATATAAATGCTGCGATTCTATAAAATATTATTTCAAGATACAAACAAGAGAAAACAATAGTTTCACTAAGATTCGTGGAGGTATATATTTCGTCCATCTTCGAAGATTGGAGGGGTGCGCTTGGACGATAGAGGGTGGTGTGGAAAGAAATACTCCCCGTGTGGTTCATGTTTTCAACAATTTACTCCTAGGCTCTTGTTCTGGCCAGTTGAGACTGAGACCGGCGCGCACTCGCGGTCCTCCCCCTTTGTTAATTACATAATACATAAAAATAATGGTATGTACAAATAGGTAGGGAGAAATGTTAGGCACTCAATGAACAGAACGGCGAAACTATAAATGGTAGCTTTGTCGCGCGCACCGTGGCGGGCAAATGGTGTTCTCTACGGCGTGCGATTCGTATCGACGTCACATCATGAGATATACGATGCGCTCGGAGAGCAGAGAGCGGGAGGACAAGTTTTATGGATACCGAGGTGCGAAAGGTAGAGCGCAGGTCACGCGACATGGGACGCGCCGGAAAAGAAAAACCAACAGTGCGATCGGCTCCTTTCCTTTTTTTTTTTTCCTCTTTTCAAATTTCGTTCGTCACTCGACTCACGTCGAGTCCCGGGATCCGATTGTCGCGGTGAAGTGACGCGTTGGAATGTTGGTCGGGCAACAAGCATTCTTCTTTTTTTTACGTGGAATGTGCTCCGCGCGAAGTCTCACGATTATCCTTATTTCTTTCCCCCTTTTTTTCTTCTTTAAAAATTAAGTCGCATTATCTAAGTACCGCAGTGTGTTGTTATACAACGTTAATAACGCTCCTCCCCGTATCTTCACTGGCCTTCGTACTCGTTACGGTGAACGGCGTGGACACGTTCGAAAGGAAGGACTACTCTGATCCTGCGCGTGTCCTCGTTTTTTTTTCCCCCGTATAGCCTGGGCGTGTCTGTAGACTAGAGTTCCCGTGTCGTTGTAACGTTGGTCTGAAACGCAAAGCTCGCGTAAAACGTCCTACCGTCCGAATTCTTCTCCCTCCTCGGATACGCGGTGCTCGCAACCTTCCGATTGTACGCGATCCGACTTCCATCGATCAAATCCGTTTCACCACACGCGCTACTATGCTAAACGTAAAAATAAGGACGTGGTCGCTGTGTTGTATGCGAGCGGTTCTCTCGACACTGCCAGTCCGATATAGTCGATGTCACCTTTCGATCTTACATAATGTCCCCTCTTTCCGTCGCTTTGTCAATCGGTTGACATATACAAACTGCGTGATACATCATTGTTTTTTTCTTTCCCCCAAGTACTCGACGTTAAAGTCCACATTACGCAGAATAAAATAAGTTACACGATTTGTCTATTTTTTTTTCTCATTAAAATATGATACAAATTACAATTATTTATGCTTGGAGTGTAAGAGCCGTTAGTTGTGAAACTAGAAAGCCTTCGTCCTTAAACTCGCGGTAGTAAAAACTGTCTTTCCACGGATGGGATACAACTCGATTTGTACAATTAGAGCTTTATACATATCCTTGTAAGGTACGGTTGATATGACTCCGCGTTTATGATTAAAGATCGGCGCGCTCGCCGATATCAAACGATGCGCACGAAAAATAATATCTATTAGTTAGTGCGGTAACGTGTTCAAGCCGGACGCGATCGCTGCCTCCTGTGGACCAGCCGAGAGCCGAAGGTTTCCGCTTTCCCGACACGATCGATCGTCGACGGCAAAAAAGGGGGGCGCGTTATACTATATAATAAAGTACGCAAAACAATACGAAGGATCGCTGTACATTTGGTCACTCAAGAGCTTGTCCTTAACCGTTACTTATCTAAGTGTTACGTTTAGCAATGCGTATTACACGCTAACGGCCCTTAACCCGCTGATAATATCACAGATGAATGAGTTTCCGTGTTGTGCGTTACGCAACGCTATCTAAGGTTCCTAACAAGTGCGTTGATCCTCTCGATTTTGTCGCTGAGCATTCGCCTCTCGGAATCAAGTGCTGTTCTGGCGGACAGGAGCTCGTAGATCTTCCGTTCTAACTGAGCAGTCTCGGTACGCAAGTTATTGGACTGTGTCATCAGTTTTGATGTTTCGCTTGTCAGAATCTTCCTCTCCAATGTCTTTTCTGTAAATGATAGGAAATATATGCCCATTATTATTACATTGCATTGAATATCATGTATGTTAGTTATATGTAACAGAAAACTTACCTTTCAAATACTCGCTGTAGGCAAACATAACATCCACGATTCCGGTCCACCTCGGCTTTTCCCTTTTCTCACTTGTTTCATCGGCGTTCTCGTTGATGTCTATAGTTTTACAGTGTTGCTTCACGCCATTCTCACCAGGCATAGGTAAAGTGGGATAATACATCGAAACTATATTCGGAACTAAAGGTGGCAATGGTGGTGGTCGTTCCGGAATATGTTTCACTTTAACTCTGTCCAGAAGACGCATTTTTTGAGGTGGTTTTGGTAAAGCTGGAGGATTCCTAGAATAAACTTTGGCGATTCTTTCACAGTAGGCAGTAACGGAATTCGCACTTTTCCGCTTCTTGCGATCTGCCAAAACGTACTGCCATGTCACTTCTGCCTCTGCAATCACAAATTGCAATTGAAATAACTGCCTCGTTCGTTATAATATCTCGTAGAAAAACTATGCTATCTTTTATAATAATTACAATATTATATTAATTTGATTAATGATATATTTACCATCTCTTTTATTCGGAGGCATAACATCGAGACCTATAGTCCTGAGAAAGCCAACTTTCGGCTCGAAATCTGGCGTGTGAAGCAAAACGTCCGGATGCTCACGCGGAATCGGTAAGACGGACTCTATTACAGGTTCTACTTCCAGAGGTAGTTCTGGTGGATCGGGATTCAATCTGTACCTTTTCTCGACCTTACACAATTCTATCTCTGCAAAAATAATGACAATGTCAATTCAATAAATCAATATAAAGAAACGTAATGACGTAATGACGACAATGACGTTATTCTCTTACCGTTTCTAATAGTCAGTGTAGTCAGTCCAAACATGGCTAGGAAAGTCAATTTGTCTTCCGAATATTGTAGCTTAGCCGGCGGACCTTTCGTGATCCAAAGATCCACGTCTTTGGTATCTTCCTCGCCCTCCGAATCAGAGCTACACGTGATGCCCGTGCTCCTTTCCCTTCTCCGTTTACGCCTCTTCTCGGCTAGATCGAGGGATGACGTCAACTCCTTCGGCATCTCAGGCATCAGGAAGGACTTCTCGCTGCTGGTAACATCCTGCTTGCTCAGGGCCTTACTGAGGTCAGGCACGTTCAGCACCGCTGGTTCGCACTTCACGGAAATCTCAGTCAAATTATTGCACTTGTCGGTAAAGCAAAACGCGGTCGTCTTTAGCTCGTTGTTGCTCGTCGAGAAATTCAGGAGCTTCTCCTGATACTTCGGGATTTGCAGGAGCACATTGGAGACATTCTGACAAGTGCGCAACACCTCCTCAGACTTGATGCTCTGCATCAGCTGCGTCGTGTCCATGGGCTTCTGCGCAATGTCGCTTATGCTGAACTTAAAGCTCGGTTGAAACGGTAATGTGGACAAGACGTTATTCTGATCGCATTGCAAAGTACAATCGATTTCGTTTTTGCACTCCTTTTCACCGAGGCTGTAGTTCACCGGGTGAAAGGACTTCAAATTCTTTCCCTGCTGTTCATAAGGCAGATGCGGGATCGCGGATTTCTCCTGAAGCGAATTCGTCGCAACATGATTCTGATTTGGCAACTGCGGTTGCCTTATTATACTTTCGCTCATGTTTTTTTCGTTGCACGCGTTCAGCTTGTTGTCCTTCGCCGCGACGTCCGAGTTGCTTTTATGATGCGCGCTCGTATGATTTGCAATCTTACCACCGCCACTGACTTGATTGTTAGCGCTGAAACTGCTGTTGATCATTGTCTTCTCGCTGGAGACGCAGTTAGTCGCGCTATCATTTCGTGGGGTCGTCGTGGTTGTCGTCTGATGAGACTCGCTGACGTGATGCGCGTTCTGCTGCTTTGTGATATTCGAATTAGTCGAATTAGTGACGCTCGTACCGCCGCTACTGCTATGACTGCTGTTGCTAGTGTTTATCGTTGGTACATTGAGCTTGGGTTGAGAATGATGCTGTTGATGAGGTGACGATGATGACGATGACGACGACGTTGAGAAGTGCGGCGGTTTGTAGAGACTTGGCACGTGCGAGACGGGTATATGCGGATGATGGTACTGTTGAGGTGGTGGATAGGGGATCGGATGGGAGAGCATTTGCTGGCTACTCATGGATTTGTTGTCCATCGTCGAGGAATTCTCCTGCATCACCTGACTACCCACAGTTTGAGAAGTAATCGGCGTCATCGACGAAGTCTTCAAGGACGATGGCTCGTGATGGCCGATTTGATTGACTATACTATGATTATGACTGTTGATTATCGGTTGTCTCTGTTGAGTCTTTGTCGAGGAGGAGCGGAATGAATCCTCAAAGGGCCTGACGAAAGCCGGCTGCGACGTTGTCGTTGTGCTCGTTGTGGTAGTCATGGTCGCCGTCGTAGGCAACGTCCCCGCCGTCGTAGCTATCGGCGGTTCCTTGTTTCTGGGCACGTGAACGCCGTGGGACAACGGTGGGGATTTGTGAGCCATATGATTCATGACGTTTAATGTCGATGAACTATTCGGCGGCGTCGGCGCCGCGTGCGTAGTCATTGCACCGGACAAAGAACTCGTATTCGTTGTACCGCTCGTACTGTTCGCGCGTGCTTGATGTTGCTGCTGCTGCTGCTGCGACGGAGGCTGTTGGTGTTGTTGTTGCTGTTGGTGGTAAATGGAACTAGTGACCGTGGTGGTCGCGCTGCTCATTATCGTGGCTGTATGCTGACTAGAATGAATGGTACTCGACGGCACGGGGGGCAAATGAAGAGAAGGAATGGAGATGATTGGCGGAAGGGACATGCCTAGGGACAGCGAAGGTGGAGGCGGAGGTCCTATCACACCAGGCGTTAAGGACGGGATGGAAGGTATCGGCGGTGGACAGATCGGAGCCGAGCTTATAGCTGGTGGCGGCCCAAGGTTCAGAGGAGGCAAAGTGGAACCCAAAGGGGGTGGAATAGGCGCAGAGCTAGCGGAGCATATAGAAGTGGACCCCAGGGTCGGTCCGATAGGTGCTGCTGGACTGGGGAAAGGTGGCAGACGATGGTAGATAGTGACTGCCGCTGCTGCTGTTGGATCGGAAGGCGGTGGCGGTGGTGCAGCTGACGGAGCGGAGGACTGTTGATCCTCTTTTCGGGATTGATGATGATTGCTACCGACGGTGACGGCGGGCCCGCTGATGTTGCTGCTGGAGTTACCGGTGTTGCTAGTGCTGTTCCCACAGGTATTACCAGTGTTGCTGGCATTGCCACTACTGCTGTTACCACCGCCGCCGCCGCTGCTACTCTGTCGTTCTCTACCATCCCGATCGCTATGCATCTGAGCCGCTATGGTCGGCTTCCTAGCTGGAACAAATCCCGAACACAGTGCTTGGTGATCTTCCACTCTACAATGAAAGAAATCTTGGCTATGGCGATACGTCGTAATTTCCTTCCATTGTTTTCAATCATGTTTTTATGGACAATATCCATTGTGATTTACTTATGAAATAATTTTGGAGTTTGAAATGAGTCCAGGCAGAATAAAAATTACTTTGTGAAAGATTTCTTTTTTAAGTATAAGAGAAATGCAACATATCGCTACAACCAGATTTCGCCATTTCGTATAAATAAGCCAAAACTTTCGATATCTTCAGCATATCTAATATAAAACAGTTGCTTTTATCATAATACGGCTTAAATGTTTTGCTATATTTTGAGACAAGCTTTTATGATAAGCTCGCGCGCGAGGAGAAGCGTTAAGAAAATATTTGTAATTGTTTTATTGTCTCGAGCTTCTAGGTTTCATAAAGTATAACGTTATACTGTGATTTACATCGAGTAACTAAATTATATCGCCTTTTCACAATACTTCCAATTGATAGTCGCAATAAATTTGTTGTAGATTATTACGCATTAAATGATGATCGCATTAAAAACGCTTACGCAATTAATATACACAATGACGGTAATGCAATATGAAATTTTACGAATTTATTTCGTAATTATTAGTTCATCTATTCCAACTTACCTTTCGTTTCGCTTAATTATTCCAGCGCTATAAAAAGATCCTTAAATATATTCGCATCGAAGTATTGGGGATGATTACTGTCATATTTTTAATAAAGCTAAACGAAAAAAAATTAAAAAAATGGCAAACCAATTGTCTCTCTCTAAACTATCGGGGCAATCGCTATCACCGTTGCTCTTAATATTAATAGTAGCGAGCGTACTTTTTCTCATAATAATAATTGCAGTAAAATAGATATTAAAGTAATCGAACTACGGAATTACGGAATCTTCCCCAAAACTGTTTCAGAAAATGATTCGAGGGTCAAGAATTCCAAGTCCACTAAATTGCAATTATATTTTCTGCAAGTTTTATTTTCATTTATATGTCCAAATATACATGTTTACATAATAAATTATATATAAAAATGGTGTAATTTTGACAAAAGAACATGTATGATAAAGTTTATATACATCGGTTGATTCAGTCAGTATGAGGAGCAACATGTTTACTATACAATTAAGGGAAACTATGTTGACATTAATTGGTTAATTGCAAAATTTCTAAAACAGTTGCGGGAACTAACGCAAGAGTGCATTGCGCCTGACGAAAGAACACTTGGTATCGAAATAATTAGTCTATTAAATTGTAGTATTTGCGCACCTACCTAAGTCCACGCCTTGAAATTATAAATATTTAGCCACATATGCATATGCACGTCATAATCGAATATATTCTTCGTTTCATCAAACGAACAAACATATTTTTTATTTGTTTAACGATTCTAATTAATAAAAAATTTAATTTAAGGTACCTAATAAAAACACTAACAAATAAATGAACGCTCAAATCATAAAATATCAATAAACATACAATTTTACTTATATATCTTAACAATAATGATATATAAAGAAAAAAATATATAACTTGATATTAAGAAGATAATCATTGAAAATAATCTAAAACATATCGTTTATCATATATAACAGTAGTCATCTCTCCATTTAATATATAACATCCCCTGTAATTGGAAAATTACCATCGATTTCAGGACACGTCACGATTTTTTAGTATTATATAATTTATATAATCACATTCTCGAAACTCAACGTTGAAGTTTTCTAAACGAAAGTAACCCTTTCCTTTAGAAGGCGTGCACTCTTATGTTTAAGTTTCGCTGTTATTAACTACAAAAACGATTACCTATATAATCAACCTGCCGTCGTACAGTAAGTAGTTTCACATTCGAGCACTACGAAAAACGATTTGAAACACGTATGCGAAGAACGTCGTGTACACAACAGGTGAATGGCCGACCGAAGGCCGACTTACTGTTAATATGACATTAACAAAAGGCGACAGCAGAAGATAAGTCTGACTTCGGTCCGTAAATATGTAAATGAAAACAGCTAAATCGGGTCTCGGAAAATTGGATTGCGTTCATAATTTGTTGATATCCCAGATTGAAACTAGAATGGGTAATGTTTTTTTTTTGCCGCTAAGCCCACTTTTGACAATTCGGTGAGTGTCGAGCCGAAGGGCAATATTGTTAAGGTGGGTATACACACTGGCCGAACGAACAATGAAAGGAAAGAGAACGCAAAATCAAGTTATTTTGAATTTTCTTTGATGCACCAGTCTACAACCGAACACGATTGATACGAATCGAACTTTCGTTAACGAATGTTCCAAAGATTAGCAATCGCTGCTCGTTCGTTCGTTCGCCCGTAGCGTATACCCACCTTTAGACTCCGCTCGGGCACCAAATCGCTTACCTAAAAGATATCAACGCTACCTGCGTAAGAAACGAGTATAACTATGACTATAACTTTCATTAAATCTAGATTAAAATTAGAAGCGTAGTATGTTGTTTGTTCCGTTTGTTTCTTTTCTTTTCGAGTTTTCACCGGGTCACAGTCATATTTCTACAACGACTTCTCCTCGCTCGCGCCGCCAATCCGTCTATCTACAGAAGAACTTTGGCTCGCAATACAGGTCATCCGAACGCCGAGTAAACGACGATCGCCGCTGAGTACGATCTCGCTTGGCGAGTTCGGTCACGGGAAGGGAAGGGGGGGGGATTAAAACTAAACAAGACAACGTGCGCGGGGGCTACGAGTCGTGGCAAAACGCGGTTTATGCAGATATTGCAGATTCTCGACACCGCTTCGAGAAGATGCTAAGCTAGATTACTGAACTGGATATGGCCGTATGAAAGAAATACGCGACGGTGACAATTTGCGCGGTGTTACGACGCCGCAGAAAACTTCGCAGCGAAGAAAAAGAAGAAAGTAGAGAGATAGAACGAGCTCGCGCGCCTTAACGAGCGATCGCAGACGGATCACGATCGCGCTTCGATCGACGCTTTCTTTCTCTCTTTTATTTTTTTTTTTAATGAAAGGCAGTGGGGGGTGGAGCGACTCGCTCACCTGCAGTATCGGCGGATGCAGGGGCAGGCGCGGGTACCGGGGCAGCGGGAGCAGAATTTCTCGCTACTCTTCTCCTTTCCTCCTCCTCCCGCAACGCAGCCTGCTCCCGTGCTTGCCGCAGCCTATGCTCCTCCTCCAGCTTCAGTCTGAAAAAGGAGAACCGCGTCACGGCGTTAATGAAGAAGTTCGGCATTCTCGACCGCTCGCTCGATGATTCTTCTTCTTTCCCTTTCTCTCTCTCTTTCTCTCGTTCTCTTTCGTTCTCTCTGAATCTTTTTACTTACCGTTCGTGCATCACGGGAGACATGAGGCCCAAAGAGGCGGGCGGCGGAGGAAGCATGTCGGGACTGTATCTCAGTCCGTACAGAGGATACGACGGTAGTCCGGGAAACAACGGCGGTCTTATCATTCCACATCGCTCCAAGTACAACTGTTCCTCTAACCTGCGATAAGAAGACACGGACAATTAGTTAAAACTATGGCTAATGCTTTTGAGGGGAGGGCTTTAGAGATTGGTAACAGGAGTACGTGAAATTCTCTAACATGAGATTCTCTTTTTCTGCTTTGACAACGCTAAGGCGCAAAAGCAATATTTGCTGCTTACCTATACGTGTGCGGCAGGTGCGGCGGTGGATAGAGACCGGGATGATAGGCGCTATAGGTCGCGGGGTCCAAGGCGAATGCCGGTGGATGGGCCGGATGGTGCTCGGGCCGGTAGGGCTGAAAACCGGAACGAGCCAGCAATTCGGTAGCCGCGGCAGTTACGCTGTGTTTGCTGGTTTCAACGGGTCTGGCAGTTGTGTACAAGGAGGGAATCTCTTCGGGTCTTCGTTCGTGCGTCGATCGCTCCTAGAAAAAGAAATTTAACGACACTCCTTAGTCGATGTCGCTCTCCTTAAACTTAGATGTTTTCTTCCTTTTTTTGTGGTAATTGGACGGTTGATAATACTCGATAACGCGATTTCTTTAATATACCTGAATAATACATGCGTCTCGCATTTAATCTTCAAAATGATAGATCATATATCGCACATTATCGAGTTAAAAAATGGGATTAATGCGCGAGTATTGTGATTCGTGGGAAAAAGAATCTAGAGCGAGGCACGGTCCTGTTCCGAGAGTTAACAATATTTCCAAGACAATTTCCTGGAAGGCGCTAGGCGAAGACGCAAATTGCCTGAAATTTTCTTCGGCTTATAGTCTCTTCCGCCACTTAGACGTTACGAGCGGTCTCGCAGTTTATTGCCGGGCGTTGTAACGAAGTCGTGCACCGAACCGGCAATGAATTGCCGCTCGGATGACTTCGCCATGGAAATTGGTAGGAACAACGCGTACCTCCGGTCAACCCAAGACAACGAAGCAAAGAATTCACTATTATAGACAAACGTTAAGTAACGTTGGGAAGATCAGTCCGACGGGATCCGCAAGACTTCTAAACTCATGCAATATCGACTCATCCGATTATTTTCAAAAATTTTTCTTATTTCCGCTCATCGGAAGAAAAGCCACTTCTGCCAACGACGCGATATACGGGAAACTTGAATTTTTCTGTTTACATTGTAAATAAGGCGAAGCTAAAAAGGGAGAAACGCACCGCTCAGTCCGGATTACTTAACCCAGATTGTCAGCGGAAGCCAAGGCTCGGAAAAGTCTCACATTTGCAATGCAATAGCGCGGGCGATAAACAATCGAGGTAGGAAAAGGAGAGATCTTTGATCTCTCCGATTATCGGGGAATTGGAGCTACCTTATTTTCTTTCCGCCAGAGTAACCACCTTTTTCATTTCGTTACCGAGATTGGTTGCATTTTCGATCTACTTCCGAGCCTTTGACACCCCGCAATCTTGCGAAGCCGTTTGATTCGCATGCCTACGAAATCATTCTCTCTTCCTACCGGCACCATTTGGCAGCAGTAATTTTATCCCGCTTCGACACTTTCGCCTTTGATGATGAGACATTAATTTCCGGTAGCAATTACTCTCAAAGAATAGCCCGAGACCAACCGCGATATCGCGCGCGCAGGATGTCCCAGAATTCGCACGCTTTCTCTTAATTACGGACTCTCCGCCGCAAAAATCAGACGAAAAGCCATCTATTAAAATCTTTTAATTTCCAACATTATATTTTCAGGTCGCTAAGCCTCGAATTAAATTTCTGCCGAGATAATTTCCACCTTGAGTGAATCGAAGAATATTTTGTCGCGCGTACACAGCCTTTCTCCCGTGTAATTTGTAATACATGCGATTCTCTCGCAGAAGGTGCGCAACTTCAGAAATTTCCTGCATATATCGCAAACGCAATAGTCCCCCCTCGGTAATGCTGTAAAATAAATCGCGTCATCAGCAGAGGCAAATCCAAAAGATTCCGAAGAGAACACAAATATATGCACCCTTCTTTGGCCCGTGTTCTTCCACATACATTTACGATATTCTTCGTCGACCCGACCGTAGAGGAGAAAAAAAAAGAAAAGAAAAAGAAAAAAAGAAACGCGTCGTCCACGTCGCAAAGGCGAAGAAGGAGCCAAGACGACCGATGTCAACGATTTTTCTCAGCCGCGCCCGCTATGTACCTAAGCGGCCGCTTATTATTCCGATCATGGGGACCACCGAGTCTGAGGTCGAGGGTACCTTTGTTCGCGTTTCGAGACGGATGCACTTCTGTCCCGAGCGAAAGAGGGAGGGATAAGGTATAACGCGGCCGGTGCAATTACTCACCTTAGCAGGGGAAGGACCTCTGACCAAGGGCGGTGGCGCCCGGTTCTTCGGGCTGGCACGGGGTTCCTCTTCCTGAGGTGCCGGACCCGCCTGCTTGGCCAGGTTCCTCAGGGCGGCGGCGAAGCTCCTGCTATTCTGCTGCCCGCCCGGTCCAGGTCCCGGGGTGTGACCCTGAGGTAGTACGCCGGAACTGGGTCGGTGGGACTTGCCAATCGAGGTTGGCTGAGCTTTGGTGCTGGCGGGCTGTAGACCTGGAAAAAAAAGAGAGCGCAAGAGGTCAACGCCCGGGTTCGTGTGAAATTTACGCTCGCGCATAACTTAACTTGGGATCTACGGATGGGTAGATCTTGACCCCCGATGATCGGGGGACAACACGTCGACATGGCGCGGCGCGGATCGCTTTTGATCCGCAAATAAATGTCGCGCGTCCGACGTAATCGCGATCCCGGTTGAAACGCAGCGATCTCATCGCGCGGCGGATTTTCGCAGCGACTTGCCGAATCAATCTCCGTTCGTGACGGTTCAAGGGATGCGCACGTGTCGCTCGGAGGATACATATGTCACACGCCTAATTATCCTGGACGGGAATTCGATTAACCGTGTGTCATTTGCTCGAACGAATCTACCTATCTCCGATGTCGCGAGAGACTCTCACATAGCGTGGAGCCCGCAGTAACAAACTTTCGATAAACGCGTACGTTTCGTACGCTCGTCGTGAAAGAGGCGTTATCGGGTGAAGATTAACGAGCGACCCCGTCGTCTCCACACACGTGCATTCTCTCTCTCACTCGTGCTCGGTAACGAGCGTGCCTCATAATTCTCCTCGCGGGATCGGAGGTCGCGCTCGTGTTGACGTGACCCGCCGGGGAGGTCGGCCGGGCATGATCGACTTCGTGGGAGATTAATTGCGAGGCGGTCGGCGAGAGGTAGGCAAGAAAGGGAATAAGTATCAACGAGCGTGTACACGCAAAGCCAGACGCACCGGGCCCGGAGGTATCTTCTCGGGGTCAGTCAACCCGAGACCCCGAATTTACGAACGTCCACATTTCGAAGAACTCAATAAATCATCTTTCTTAAAAAATATTAACGTAATCTTGCACTTTCCAACTTCCGGCGATGTCGCTCGCCAGGAACTAACTTGTAGCGATAATTATGACGGAAATAGCGTTCTTTTCTTCTTGTTTTAGCAAAGGTCATCAGCCGTGACGAGTAAAACTAATGATGACAAAGTTCGATCGAACGTCGATATCAAAAGTCCCTCTCTGCGATTTCCCTTCACGAATTCCTGATTTTACGACGGAAGTGATGAGTGATAAAACGCGATGCGCGTTAGGCCGCCGTAATGGCGGCAATAATTAGAATTTACGGCGAAGAGTGTCGAGCGAGCCGGTAATAAAATATCGCCGGCCGCTACGCGCGAACCGGCGTTCGTTAATTAGACAAACCGACGGCGACAATTAATCGCGGCTGGTAAAGCGAGCTGGATAATCGACAAAGTAGACATAATTTTAATTCCAACGTAATTATAAATCGATCGTGTTAACACGTTTCGCTAAAATAAGCGCGTAATAATAGACGGGGCGAGAGATAGTGCTTTTATTGCGCGAAGTACGCACGGCGAGGAGGCATTAAGCTGCAATTTAAGCTTTAATTTGAGCTTTAACTTGAGCCGCTACTTGAGACGCATCACGAAGAAAGACGTGTACCAAAAGCGAGGTAGACCGCGGTAAAGAAAAAAAATACGATAAAAGCAGAGAATTAAATAGTCTCGGGCGTGTTACAGTAAGCGCCATATACCCCCCGAGGAGCGAACTGACAAAATAGTTTCACAGTATTTAACTCTCGTTATTAATTACAACATTTTTCAATTAACGTATGCAGAAATGCTTCGCGCGACCTGTGTCCTTCATTATGTTAAAAAATGCCACGCGCAACTCTGCAGTTTAATTAAATGGCGTTATGGTACAACATCCTTGACATCAATGTGATGAAGTTCCTGAATGTATTGCATTTTCATGACATTGTTTTCTAGGTTCCTCCCAGACGTTGCATTGCGTATATATGCAACGTGTTGTGTATATATACGTATACAGAGTGTCCCATTTTAAAGTTGACAGTGCTATATCTCGCGAACCGATGATTTTATTGAAAAATGTTTCTAAGTAAAATCATCGGTTAGAGATATTTTATATATTTCATGTCAAAATATACCAGAATAAAATATAAAATATCTCGTAAACTATTGATTTTTTGATAACTTTACCTTAATACTCTTTTATATACCAAATAACTAGAAGAATTATATTACATAAAGAAAATCATATAATTCTATTTTAAAAAAAACAAAGGTCACCTTGAATACCTCCACCTAGAAAAAACATATGTCTACCATAAGATGTCCCCCTCGAAACAGAGTAAGTTTTACTTGAAACATTTTTCAATAAAATCATCCGGTTCGCGAGATATAGCACTGTCAACTTTAAAATGGGACACCTTGTATATGCATATGTATACAAGACTGCATATAAAGTTGCAATGCTTATGACATCGCATAAAGCATCGGTATTTCAACATCCGTTGACGGGGTTGAATAAAGTAGAATAAGTTCAATAGGGTAATCAAAATCACCTCACAAATACTATAGTAACTGCTATCAAGTTTTAATTGAAATTCTGATTTTTTCAAGAAGTTTTAAAATTTCTGACACGTTTCGAAAACAATTCTGACGATTAACCGAATTAAAAAATAGGAATCCGAAAATATGGGCTTCATGTTTTCATTGTAGGAAAATTGGGCAGAAATTTCTTATTGACTTACTTCAATAAGAAATCAATCAAAATCATATATGCATATGTATACAACGCTGCGTATATGTAAAGTTGCAAAGCTTATGATATCGCATAAAACACTGGGATTTTAACATCCGTTTCACAGGGTTGTCTTATACACATCTAGATGTGTATAAGAGACAGTATGTATACAACGCTGCGTATATGTAAAGTTGCAAAGCTTATGATATCGCATAAAACACTGGGATTTTAACATCCGTTTCACAGGGTTGAATAAAGTAGAATAAGTTCAATAGGGTAATCAAAATCACCTCACAAATATTACAGCCGTAATTCTACCAAGTTACAATTGAAATTCTGATTCTCCCAAGGAGTTTTACAGTTCTTGACACATTTCGAAAACAATTCTGACGATTAACTGAATTAAAAAAATAAGAATCCGAAAATATGGGTTTCATGCTTCCATTATAGAAAAATTGGGCAGAATTTACTTCAACAAGAAATCAATCAAAATTAACTTGAATTCAAATATTTTTAAAGTTTAGTGAAATTTTGAGACACTATTCAAAAGAGCTATTTTCTTAGAATTTCTTAAATTGCTAGATTTCTGAAAAAAGCTACAGAAAATGAAAAACTTTTTTCCTTCCAAAAATTGCCATCGAAAAATTAACGGAACTCTTTCGCTTTTGATTTCATCCTTATCCTTCAAGCATTAAGAATCATGCCTTTCGTGCAATTTGAACGCGTAAGAACTCGAAGAGGATTTTATCAGGCAGATATTGATACCGCGGAGTCTCAATTGAGATGAGAATAAAAAAAGCCACGCAAAAAGGGCAGAAATCGCGAAGCGACGTTAGCGGAGAAGGATTACGGCGATCTCTCTTCGGGTTTCCTTTTTTCAAAGTTAGCGACGCACATGCGAACAACCTTGTCTTTACCCACCCTGGCGAAAATAATATGTTTATTGAAAGTTTATAAGAAGTTTGCTTAAGTGTTGAGTGGATGTTTCATTTAAAACATTTATTTAATTGTTTATGAGATGGAAATTTAAACATGGAATTGTTTATGAGATGCTCATGGCTATGTTTCTTATGAAATGTTTCAGTGGCGTTTAATGACATAGTCTCAAACGTTTCCATTATAGTTTGGTAAATATTTACAAAATGTTATTGTCAGCATTATTTGCAACGCGCGTTTCTAAACAGTGTAACCATCTATAAAACTCTTCATAAATAGTATAACCATTGATAAAACTCTTCATAAACAAATATAAACACAATCTCTCACTAACAATTTTCGCCAGGGCAGAAATGACCGAGAACGAGGAAATCACCCTCTCCTCCCTCGCGCGAAAAAAACCTATGGATAGAACGAGAAAGTAAAGAGATAATGCCCGATGGCTCTCGCCTCCCTCTCGAGGGGAGGTCTACCCCGCCATTGAATTCTTCATCAACGGAATGCAGACGTCTTCGCGCCACCGCGCGCCCTTTTCTCTCTTTCTCTTTCTCCGGGCTATGTATTCATTGTTCATCTCTATTCAGCTCATCATCTCCTCTGCATCCCCTTCTTCTGCCGTCCCCATTCCCGAAACCGGAATCGGATTCCTTTCCGCTCGCATTGTTCACCCCCGCTGCGTTCACGTCGCTCGATTTCCACGTTTCGGTATCCGCTCGGTTCGCCAACGTCGCCCATTCCTCACTTGTCAATGTTGCAGTAACAAGGAACAGGAGAAGTTAATGGGGAACAACTGGTAACGTAAGTACAACGCACGTCACGCTGCCGCTCGTTAAAGACAAAGGCGGAAAAACGAAGAGTATCCGTCATCGGTTCTTTTTCCGCGATACTGCAGCGAGAGCGTCGCGCGCCACCCTCCGAAGGGGTTTGTCCGCCTCTTGCGAGAAGCGCTCTCATTTAACGGCGCGGTATCTCTCTCTCCCGCCGTTCCCTCCACCTTTGTTCTCGCGGACTCACGGTCGGTGTCCCTTCCTCATCCCCTACCGCATTTCCCACACACCCCCTGCTCTCATTTGAATAAACCGCGAGATGTCGCGTCCGGACAGAATCCGCGCTCATGCACTTCGTCGCCGAAACTTCCGACCGCAAGTTTCTCCCGTTTCTCACACGACCAGGGCTAACTTATCTCCCCCTCCCCCCTCCCATCCCCTCCTCTCCTCGTTCGCCATCCTCTACGACACTCTATCACGCTAATCGTCGTTCTCCTCCTCCTTCTCCTCGCCGCTTGGATATACACATCTCCACGAAGGAGCGATCGTCGTCGATGACAGACGAGAGATATCCTCTCCGCCGAGTCGAGGGACTTCTCGCCCGCTCGTTACCGACGAGGGTGCGAAAACATGCCCGGTCGCGAAGCGGGGAGCGAGGACGGCGAGAAGGGGATGCGGGGCGGAGAGGGGAAAACGACATTTACTACCGCCCGCTCTGCCACGAGTATCACTGCGGGGTGGGTTGACTCCGTGTGTCGGTGCCACGAGGATTCCGTCGGGCTCAGAAGAGAGGAGGAGGAGGAGAAGGAGGAGGCTGCGGCAGGGGGGAGAGAGAGAGAGAGAGAGAGAGAGAAACAGCAGGGCAGAGCGGGGCCACTGGGGGGCGTTAAGCGGCTTACAGTCTGTTACCATGGTAACGCCACACCACTAAGACAGGAAGAGAGCCTGAATCCGGCCCGTTACGGTCCCTGCCGACTCTCTCTCTCAGTACACCCCATCAACGGCGCTCTCTCGTGTCCCCGCGAAAGAGCAAAGGGAGGAGGGCGACGACGAGGGGGCTCACTCGCCCGTAGAAGGGGAAGACGGGCGGCGCGTGGATGGGGATGGTGGCGACCGGATTACGCCACTAACTCTGTTTTTACACCGAAGTGTTTTCACCGAGCGCTTCCGATATACAGGGTCGTCGCGTAAATCGCACCTGCCCTCTCCCCCCCCCCCCACCACCACCACCACCGAGTTAAATCTTCCAGGTCGCGGAGGATCTTCTTTTAGCGGAAAGTTGACCCGCCGCCATTCTTCTTAGCGCTTACTTAGTTCTCGGAGTGAGACATCCGAGGGAAGATCGGGATTGAGGTTATAAAGAGGATAGGATCAGCTGCGACGCGAATAAAAATGTGAATGATTATTCTTTCGAATATGTATAATTCTAATGTCAACGGGAAACGCGAAAAACACGTGGAAATTCGCGAGGAAATTGGTCTTAACGGCGAATCTAAATTCGGATCAGTCTAAATTCAGGGCTGCGTTCCAAAACCGTACTCAATCAACTCTGAGTAACTAAAAAGCTATAGTTTACGTTACGTATGCTATAGATTTTAGTTACTCAGAGTTGATAGAGTAGAGATTTGGAACGCAACCCAGGTATACTAGCGAGTAGGCTGTTTATTCGCGTTCGTTCGCGCTCGTTCGCGCTGGTCCGTATCCGGCTTTACGTGCGCGGCGCGCGGACGGGAGAATATCGCTTCATCTCGCGTGTCGCCCGGCGACACCTCGCCGCGCCGCGCCGCGCCGGTCGCAATGAAGTTATTGCGATTCGCGTTTACCGGGCCATTACGTACGCCAGGTCCCGGATTATAAAGGGACGGCTGGGCGTAGCCGGGGCTCGCGCGATAAGACTCGGCAAGGCTCGAGCACGACGCTCGTCGGGAAGTTCGCGAAGTGCTTACGGACACGAAGTCTCCGGATCGCGCGTACAAGCGATATTAACGAGCCGACGACGAAGTCGCGACGTTGCGCTAAGTAATCGACTTGCCGACTCTCGCTGGGGCGGATAATAAAACACTCCTTTGTTGAAAGCGGAGGTTCGCTTTCAACGCGCCACACACACACTCACATGTACACTCGCGCTTGCGGAAATACCATTCGTATTTTTCGACGCGGTACACCAACGCGACGAAAATTTGCTCAAACGCGACGGACGAGAACGTACAAAATATGCCGGGGTCACACGCCGCGTGGATAAAATGCACTATGGTGGACAGATCAAAGGAAATCCTTTGCGCGTGCCACATTACCCCGAAGAAGGGGTACGCCGCAATTTAATATTACCGATAAAGTAATTATCGTTTTCGTTCGTACGACAGATATTAATCGACGATGCCGAACGCACAAAGAGATAATTGTCGGCATCGCTGAAACCGGGGGAGCGAAGCGATCATCATTTTATATCGTTTATAGAGTCACGGACCGGTCGCGATAATAAAAGGTTCATTACGAGCACAGAGGCATCGAGGCAAAGCAGCAGGTCGATCTATCATGGAGGATACGGGGTTTATAAACCACGCAACGACGCGAATTAAACGTTCGACAGGCTCGACAAAATATATTGTCGATAATACACGGGTTCATAAAACGCAATTAAATATTTTGCAAGTACTTGATAACGCCACAAATATATTATTTATCTCGAAGCGCCCGCCTTCTTTTTATCCATTGACATCCTGAACGCTAAATCAATTTTTAAACATAAAGCATTAGATAAAATACCCGTATAAAAAGTTAATCTCTTTTTTTTATTAAATTCACCACGAGTTTTATTAATATTTTAGAAATAGCCATTTTTGAAATCCTACTCGGGTACGACCTGGTAAAAGCAATTTATAGTTATTTGTCTAGTAGCTGCCTAAACAATGCTATCTAGTAGCTAGATAGTTTTCTTAAACTCGCCATGAGACACTACTATATTTGTCTAGTAGCTGCCTAAACAATGCTATCTAGTAGCTAGTTTCCTTAACCCCTCAAAGGTACCCTGGGCACTTTTGATCCGTAACTTAATTCGGGTGGTATAAGGATCAGATAGAAACGAGCCTAAAAGCCGTATCAAAAAACGGTTACCATATCGTTGAAGTACTACTTTTCCGCTTTAAAATGCTTTTTTAAATTTTCATTTTCGTCAATTAGAACCGGAGATATTGAAGATTAAATAAAAAAACGCGAAAATTTTTCTTTTTTTTAATGATTAATACTTCCGCTTTAGATTTATTTAACCTAATCGATTACGGGTTCGTTTTACAGAATTGCATAAACTTTAATTTTAAAAAAAGCTCTACGTTGAATTAGGAGTGAAATTATAAACGAAAAACTGCGACTGGGTATTTTGTGCCCAGTGTACCCGTAGGTCCGAGTGAGTTAATATGTGTACCCTTGAGAGGGGTTAAGCTCGCGATGAGACAATATATTTGTCGAGTAGCTAGAACATCTAAGCGTTACATTACTAGACAGGGGCTATATAAGACACGTATTGACTTGATATAATGACTGGACGCCGGCGAGTTTAAATTTCGTACGAGTTTTCGGGCATTAAAATCAGCGCGAGCTTGCTTATCACATTTAAATATATTGCTGATTATCGCAACTTTTAATTAGTCAGCCGCGTCCGGATTTCCCAGTTATTCCGCCTTTAATTATGTTAAAAGCGTAAAATGAAGTCGCGACGGCAGATATCCAGGCCCCGGCATTCGTGGATATAAAGAGCGGCGAGCGACAGACAGACAGACAACAGGTGGATAGCGATTTCTGTAAGGTTGACAAGACCATCGACGCGGATGGCAGGCGCGAAACATAACGGGAGACGCAAGGGTGGGAAGGGGTACGTCGTAGTCGTCACCATCTGCGAGGGTAAAATTCCTGCAGGAACTCGTCCCTCTCTTCTTGCTCTTTCTCTCTCTCTTTCCATATCTCTCCCCGTACGTTCGCGCGAGGGGGCGAACGTTCGATCGATTTTCGCGTCGCGATAAACGGGGTATCGTTCCGACGGCGGGCGCATAAATCCCCGACGAGAGCCGGGGCGCCGCGACGCCGGGCGTCGCGCGCGAGAGAGCGGCCTCGTCGCGGAAATGCTGGACCGCGAGGAGAACGCGTGTATGTACCTGACGCCTCGCACGGGCATGAATTATTTAAAGCACCGTGATACCTGATGCGACCGGTCGCCGATTATTCATGGGCCGACCTCGCGTTCGATAAATTCCAATCGTCGGCATAATCGCAACGAGTCTAACGAATTGCAAATTAGTTTTACGTTTCAAATATGCATCCGCCCGCGAGAACCGGCAAGTCCGCCTCTTCCGTCATTAATACGGCGACTTCCAACTTTTGTACAAATGACGACGTTCCATCGCGCACAGAAATATATAAGAGAAAAAAAGAGAAATTACAAAAACGGCGTTTTTGTTATTTTTTTTGCGCAATTTTATCGCGACGTTCGCGCTTTAACTTTGTTGTCGAAAACCGCGTGGAGAGAGAAAGAGGCTTCAATCTTTACCAGAGAAATATCTGGCGCGTCGTAAAATCCGTGAAGCATCTTCCCGACATGCACTGGTCGGTATTTGGCGAGCAATGCGACTATTTCGCGCGAACCATTGTAATACCGTTGTAGCCCGATACCTCGGGTATTCCGTGCAAGACATCGGAATAGCATACGCTGAGTACTGCCGCTACACAGCACTATCACCACGCGGTCTTTGCGTCTTATGCATGAGACTTTTATGCATAAGACATGACTCAAACCGAGCGAGAGGGGATGTTCCGCGCCGACGTCTAACTCCCCGGGGTACTTCCGGTATGCGCAGTAAAACATTGACGGAGATCGTGCCCGGGGTCGGAATTGCTCACTGAGATTCGGTGGCAAGCGACGCGTGAAAGGGGACGCCCGAGAAGGACCGGAAGGGAAGACAACTTGAACAGGGACGCGAGAGAGAAAAGGAGATGACG
>NJRQ01000219.1:256894-307536 GCA_003063805.1 Aphaenogaster ashmeadi | reverse complement strand
ACGCGAAAATTTTTCTTTTTTTTAATGATTAATACTTCCGCTTTAGATTTATTTAACCTAATCGATTACGGGTTCGTTTTACAGAATTGCATAAACTTTAATTTTAAAAAAAGCTCTACGTTGAATTAGGAGTGAAATTATAAACGAAAAACTGCGACTGGGTATTTTGTGCCCAGTGTACCCGTAGGTCCGAGTGAGTTAATATGTGTACCCTTGAGAGGGGTTAAGCTCGCGATGAGACAATATATTTGTCGAGTAGCTAGAACATCTAAGCGTTACATTACTAGACAGGGGCTATATAAGACACGTATTGACTTGATATAATGACTGGACGCCGGCGAGTTTAAATTTCGTACGAGTTTTCGGGCATTAAAATCAGCGCGAGCTTGCTTATTACATTTAAATATATTGCTGATTATCGCAACTTTTAATTAGTCAGCCGCGTCCGGATTTCCCAGTTATTCCGCCTTTAATTATGTTAAAAGCGTAAAATGAAGTCGCGACGGCAGATATCCAGGCCCCGGCATTCGTGGATATAAAGAGCGGCGAGCGACAGACAGACAGACAACAGGTGGATAGCGATTTCTGTAAGGTTGACAAGACCATCGACGCGGATGGCAGGCGCGAAACATAACGGGAGACGCAAGGGTGGGAAGGGGTACGTCGTAGTCGTCACCATCTGCGAGGGTAAAATTCCTGCAGGAACTCGTCCCTCTCTTCTTGCTCTTTCTCTCTCTCTTTCCATATCTCTCCCCGTACGTTCGCGCGAGGGGGCGAACGTTCGATCGATTTTCGCGTCGCGATAAACGGGGTATCGTTCCGACGGCGGGCGCATAAATCCCCGACGAGAGCCGGGGCGCCGCGACGCCGGGCGTCGCGCGCGAGAGAGCGGCCTCGTCGCGGAAATGCTGGACCGCGAGGAGAACGCGTGTATGTACCTGACGCCTCGCACGGGCATGAATTATTTAAAGCACCGTGATACCTGATGCGACCGGTCGCCGATTATTCATGGGCCGACCTCGCGTTCGATAAATTCCAATCGTCGGCATAATCGCAACGAGTCTAACGAATTGCAAATTAGTTTTACGTTTCAAATATGCATCCGCCCGCGAGAACCGGCAAGTCCGCCTCTTCCGTCATTAATACGGCGACTTCCAACTTTTGTACAAATGACGACGTTCCATCGCACACAGAAATATATAAGAGAAAAAAAGAGAAATTACAAAAACGGCGTTTTTGTTATTTTTTTTTGCGCAATTTTATCGCGACGTTCGCGCTTTAACTTTGTTGTCGAAAACCGCGTGGAGAGAGAAAGAGGCTTCAATCTTTACCAGAGAAATATCTGGCGCGTCGTAAAATCCGTGAAGCATCTTCCCGACATGCACTGGTCGGTATTTGGCGAGCAATGCGACTATTTCGCGCGAACCATTGTAATACCGTTGTAGCCCGATACCTCGGGTATTCCGTGCAAGACATCGGAATAGCATACGCTGAGTACTGCCGCTACACAGCACTATCACCACGCGGTCTTTGCGTCTTATGCATGAGACTTTTATGCATAAGACATGACTCAAACCGAGCGAGAGGGGATGTTCCGCGCCGACGTCTAACTCCCCGGGGTACTTCCGGTATGCGCAGTAAAACATTGACGGAGATCGTGCCCGGGGTCGGAATTGCTCACTGAGATTCGGTGGCAAGCGACGCGTGAAAGGGGACGCCCGAGAAGGACCGGAAGGGAAGACAACTTGAACAGGGACGCGAGAGAGAAAAGGAGATGACGCAGGGAGAGCTACAATAAGTACGGAGTCGTGAGTTATGAAATGTCAATGATGGAACGTAGATATACAGGTTAACTCGACAACTGGTATAAAAAAAATGCTCAAGAAAGTAAATTATTTTAATTCATGCTTAAACCCACCCGGAAAGAACGATTTTGCTGAAATATCTAAAAATCTGGTCAAATACAGATCTGAAAATAATTTTGTTAAACCATCAAAAGTAACTAACAATAAGTAGGACACTCACAAGCATATGATGATAAAGGCTAATCTACAATGTGCTCTTTGCTTCCTGCATCTTGCTTTTTGCATTTTGTCAATTTTTGGTTATGTCGCGTAATGCGATGTTTGTTCGTTCTGTCATCCAAGATAAAAGTTGACGAACTTCGAAAGAGACAAGAAACACGACTGTCGGTAAAACAATGCGTGGAAAAGCAAAAAAGTAAGAGGCAAAGAGCAAGAAACAGGAAGCAAAGAGCACATTGTAGATTAGCCTTAATGCTGCAAAGAGGTTTAATATTCTAGCAATTATTTTAAGCATACCTAGTTACTTTTCATGGTCTAACAAAATTATTTTCAGATCTGTATCTGGCCAAATGTTTAGATATTTCAGCAAAACCATTCTTTCCGGGGTTGTCCTATGAAGATCCTCGTGGAAAAATATCGCTCGTATCGGAAACGAAACGTCTGCTCTCTCTCACGTCCTCGTCTCTCGGACAATTTGTCTGCCGATCGTGTTCGTCACCTCGGAAACTGCCGAAATAAATTTTCACGGTCCTCGTGCACGTCACCCGCGCGCACTTTCCGTACGTTACGGAGAGAGTGTCGTCCATGAAATCTTAACGCGGGTCGTGGCGGCTAGTCTAGCTTACAGGGTAAAAATAACGCGGTCGATAATAGCCGGCTGCGGCGAAATCGCGTGCCGCCGAGGCGAAAGTTAACATTATTTTTAACGGCAAATCGTCGGGCGATTTACTCTGCGACGTGCACTCAGTTGGCCGGCTGCTACACGAGCCCTGCCCCCCCGGGGGAATAAAAGTCACTCCGTCATGTACTTAGTTCCCGTTGGCACACGTGTACACGTTATGAAATGTTAATCGCGTACGTTCGCTTTTTATTGGTCTGTAAGACGAGGTAATCGCCGAGGGTTGTACACGGGAAAAGCATCGGCGAAGAAATCGATACGCAACGTAATACAAGTCTTGAGAAATTATGCTAGTCCTGCGGAACACAATTGAGATGAGGACCGAAAAGAAAGAACGAAAACACCGTTCGGGAAAAATGGGCTTAATTTTATCTCGTAGAATATTAAAACGTAACAAATGTATAAAATAATTAATTGTGAATAGAGCTGCAGAGTTGACGTATTACTGTTACTGTAAGATAAAATAAGAATGCTAAATTAAAATTCTTCGGGAGTTTGAAATAAGATTGAGAGGGGTTGCGATAGGTTTGGCGCAACCTTATACCAGCCATAATTACGAGGCAAAATTAAGATAAGTTTCAGGAGAAATTCGACACCCGAGGGGCGGCGGCACCGGCGATCTTTTCCGAGGCGCACATCTGCGCCGCGAACACAGGGTGGTTGGAAAACATGGCGGCGTGTAAGGGTGAAGAGCAAGAAGGCCTCCTCTGTGGCCGGGGAGTGTCGCGAGCGCGAGCAGCCCCTCGATATTAAAGCGTTGAAAAAAGGAGTCGAGGGAAAGAGCTGCCTCTCTCTGCCGGGCAAAGTTTTCCCTTTAACCACCCCTGTCGTCGAGCGTCGCGATACGATGCGCGTCGACCGACGAGACGCCGGGGTTGTCGTTGACGATATTAAATTTCCGGCGACGATGCTACCAGTTTACGGACAGAACCGGAAGGGTATCGACCCTACGCAGCGCGTACACACACGGTGACCGATATCGGTTCGCGAAAAAATGTCATTGGCCTTCGTCACGACTGTTGCCTTTAGAAGAACGCGCAATATCGCGATGTAATAATATTATAAATTAATAAAGCATTTAAAAAATTAATTAATAAAGCGATCCCCTACGTTACGTTATATGACTTATTTATTAGAAAGATCCATCTATTTCTACATATAATCTCTTTTCTTAGATTTTTTTTCCAGACAAAAGAAACAATACAAATGTAAAACTGTAATTTAATAATCTGTAATGGATGGAAATGCTTTAATCCCACATACGTACATAAAAAATTAGTAATTATTATTGAGATCATAAAGGAATCGCGATATTAGACATGCATTTATGTCATAAAATTTTAATTGAACTGATTAAGATAATGAACGACGAGTAATAATCCAATTATGGAGATGTGGCGAAAATAGATTCACTGGCTCTTGTTTTATTCATCCAGAAATAAAAACGTCCGGTGTCAGTTACACACGTGGGCGACGACCGCCCGACACTTTCGTTAGAAAAGGAGCGGGAGACATCGGGCGCAAGTTGCTGCAAAAGGGCAGACGAAATCCCCGATAATTCGATGAGGCTCCAGGTCGAGTGTCTCACGTGATTCCGTAACTCGGCGGTTGTCGTGTCGACGTTCGATAACCAGTCGAGAACACCCTTGGGGGAGAGAATCGCGGATGTAGAGAGGGGCGTCCTGGTCGATGCTTGCAGTTCTCCCTCTCGCGTGCCCTCCGGTAGCAACGCGCGGCACGGAGGAAAAAAAAAAGAAGAGAGAATTTGTTTCGTTCTTGGCATATTCCCCGAGGAACGCGAGCGTTATACAACATGTGTAGAAATTAAGTAAAATAATACAATTAGTAAAACAAAGAAGGAACAAACTAAACTCGTATAGTATAGAACGTACGTGTGTAAGCAAGCAAAATTAAATAACAATATCTCGCAAGTAATGCATCCTTGCTATTCGCGACCAGCAAATTATACAAAATCATATAAAATCATATAAAATTATTAAAAATTTGCACTAAATAATAATTATATTATATTATTGCACTAAATAATTTGTATTAAGTAAAAACAAAGAGAAAATATACACGGAAATTTGTACACTAGAGTGAAGAAGCATGGAAGGTGAAGGACCAGCGAGGTAGAGAACGATGTAACAGCCGTGGCCGCCCTTCGTGTCAGATCGTGTGGTTGACCTTTTCCTATTTAATCTCCTGACTCCTCGCATAACCCTCTATCCCTCTCGGTTTCTCTCTCTCTCTTTCTCTCACGTACGGAGCACCCTCGGTCGCACGGAAGTCGGGGTCTCGCGTGAAAAATCGATGCCGGAAGAACCGGGGCGGCGGATTAGCCGAAGGGGAGAAGGACCGGCTCGGCAAGAGGGCAGCGTCTAACAGAAAACGACGAAAGGGCCGGGAAGACAAATTGCGGTTCGCGAGGAAAGCGGATTATATGTGCCGGCGATTTGTATTCGCGGACCGTTTCCAATCGATTTGCGGCCGAATGAGATACAGACGGGCCAAGTCCGGAGAGCGATCCTTTTTAGCGAGGCTGTGATTGTACGCCGCGTCTTCATCCGCACCTTTTTAAGCCGCGACTGTTAATCTCGCGGCGATTAAACCGCGATTTAAAATTCCGAAGCGGATAGCGGATAGCGAAACGGTTCCGTCCATTTGCATTCATCTCGAGACGAATTAATTTGTCCAAGTCCTTTAAGTTTACACTGCGGATCATATATTCGCGAATCTTCGATTGATCGTTTTTAAGCGCCGAGATAAAATCGATACGACTTTTCCCATCGGTCATCTTCCCCTGCCCTTTTAGTACCATGGTGGCAGCGCAACCTTTCCCGCTTGCAATCCTCGATGACGCTTTGTACGCGCGCGGTAACAATCGACCGTCAAAGTTCAGCCCACCCACTCTCGCTCGCCCATATTTTTCGTTGCGTAACGAGCGTGTGCAAACTACAGCCTTGACAAAGGCCACCGCCGACCGCGGTTGGACGGACATCTGTCCTACGTGCGGCACGAATAACAGTCGATTCATCGGTTCGGATAGTATCAAGGTCGGAAAGCATCTCGGCGTTAAATTGCTCGCGCCACACAACACGGCGCTCCCGTTATCGTGCGCCGCATCAATTAACGTCAGGAACACAATGCCGCGGCAAACGAGAGAAAGCTCCGACTGATTAGCGTTAAGCCTCTAATGCGCATTGAAAGGCGGAACGATTACTACGTCAAATATTTACCTGCCATTTTATATACGCGAGACGTACGATAATTGAAACGCACGGTGAAATAATTTATTATTCGATATTATCACTTCTGTTGCAAATCGAACGATCCAAAGCGCAACGAACGTATTAGCGCAGACATGCTTATGAAACGCCATCGTGGATTTTACCGTTTCTTGTTTCGCGTTTGGTATCGCATGGCTGATAAATCCCTACTTTCAGGAAACTTCTCGGAAAGTTCGCCGGTGTTATCACGAAAAGTCCGTTCTTTCGCGAAACGCACGAAACGTTGCAAACGTGAAATTTTTGCACGAATAACCACTAGGCAAGGGCGGCGGCTGAAATGCGCCAAAACTCGAGGCCGCCCTTACGAGTCCCTTGACATTTTGCCAAGCACCCCCATTGAATCACCATATAAACGACTCCGGGGCCCGCCAGGCTCCAACCCCTGATCCGCCCTAACCCCAAATATACGTTTCATTTTAGTCCCGTAATCATGGGCGTAGAATTTCACCACGTTTGTACGCCTTCCCCGAGAACGAGCGATTCACAAATCTCGACACCGAAAACTCGCAATTATACAAACCCCCGCGTGCTAGCGCGCATGTAATAAACCGTCATACCGTCAATTGATGGGTTCGAAGAAACAGCGGGCTAGATCTATAATTTTTACGTTTAAATACAATACTTCATATTCCAAGTGGACTCTCTTTACAAATTATAGACTGCCGTACACTCTTGTTCTGAACCCTTCAATTGACGTGCCTACTATATAAGCATCGGCTTTTTATAAACATGTAACTGTGCATATATCACACAATTATCTTATACAATATGTATTTCGCGTGGAATTCTTTTCGTGAATTAAGTATTCTTTCGGAATTAAATACCTCGCCTTCATATGCGTATCATTTGATGATCATGAGAAATCTGGATTTTGAAATTGTGAAAAAAAAAAATTTCGAGGAGGGTAGAATCGGGATGTCGACGCCAATGCGATACGATCTCTTTGCTACCCCCGTTGCTCCCAGGAGTGTCTGTGGGATTTCGCGTCGACGCCGTTCGTTCGTTCGTTCGTTCGTAAGGTGCTTTGGAATTTCCATATTAATTCGTTAGATCGTGAAACGTGACGCGAATCCGCGATTTAATAACGTTTTGCTCGCTGGCACCGGTGGGATCGCGACGACCCCCATGGCTGCACCCGCCCCCCCCCTTTCCAATTCGCTATGGCAAGGGTGAGAAAGGGACAAAAAGAGTGGATGGAAAAGGGGGAACGACTAAAGGACTATTTAGACGGAATGACTTCCAAGCGTTATCGTACGGAGTCCTGTTTGCACTATTTGATTTTTGACACGATATCTCTTTTTTTTTGGAATAGGCAGAAATATATTTCTCCGAGGGATATGTTCCAACACAATAAAGAGAGAATTATGTGAAAAAAAGTAACCGGAGGTCTCTTAAAAATCAGTTTTCTCCATTAAAAGCAATACTCGACCGGAACATTTACGAATTATCTAAAGCCTCAAAAAGATCCGCGCTAATTAGGATGATCGCCGGCGGGATAATCATCGAAATTGCCGGTCAAACGCGGCATCGTGTCGCGCACCACAGTACCCCACCACCCTCGGCAGCAACCACCGGCAGCACCGCACCCTGCCCGCCGCTCGTTGCCAAATAAATTCCCCGGGGTAAATAGTAAAATGAAATCTGCACCGCCACTCGGTCGCCGTGAAAACACGGTCCCTCATTAATTCCGACCGCCGCTATAAAACCCCGGAACAGCGGAACACACCGAGCGAGCCATCCCTCCCCCCGCGGTCTCTCACACCCCCGTACAGTCACTACACCCCCCCTCTCGTCGCCGTCGATTCCACCCTTCTCGCTTACCCGCCGTCCTACGTGTTTCGGTACGAACCGTGTGCTAAACTCTCCCCGCACCTCACTTCCGCCACCCACCCTTTGTCCCGTCACAGAGAAAGAGAGAGAATCAACCCTCCCTTCCCGCCGCTCTCTGTACATGAGCCGCGCACACACCACTCTCCGGCCGCGTATAAAAGCCGCGTATTCAATTACCCAGCATCGACCGGTCGAATAACGAATGCGCACGCCATGGAAAATATTCCCCGTCGTCTGCCTTTGCACGCGCGTACAACACGAACCGCGAACGTGAGCGTGAACGTGAACGTGCGCGCGAATACACGCCGGGCGTTTAACCCTTTAATACGCAGCGGTCGAACAGTTAAGGATATACTTCGGGATACTTGGTTACGCGATCGATTCGTTTTCGTCCGATACCGAGTATTTTGGCTATTCCTACATTATTTTCGATGGTAATAAAGTATGGATACTCCGCTTTCCTATTTTTAGTATCGATGCTACGAAGATATCGATCCTCGGTCTTCAATATCAAGTATCTCTTTCCTTTCGAGCTTTGTCCGATCGGAATGCTTATTCCTGTACAGTGTACTTGACTCCCGGTTTATCCTTCACGATCTTTTTTATTGCGAAAATGAAAAGAAGTTATTTTGAAAAAGTTGATGATTTTTACGACGCGATATTCGCTTCGTATCTGCTTCTTATACTTCTTTTATGACCGGCTATACGGGACTCTCCAGCCGGCCCGCAGTTCAATGGCGCGCAGGAAATAAGCTTCGGATTAGGGGACGATTTGCGTCGGGGTGCGCTAATTGCCGACGCCCGGCAACGGCGATGGTTCTCGAGCATCCCTTCTATCGACTCCGTCTCGCGCCTCTTTTCTCTTCTCCTTCCCCCTCTACCCTTCTGCCAGGAGACCTCACGTGTTTCCACGCTCGTGACTCGGGGGAGAGTAATTCACGTGCGTATGCGCGCACCCCTGGTCGGCAGCACCGAGCGTGTACAACGGGGGTGAGAAAATCGCTAAAAGGGTTGGTCCCTACGCTCGTTGTGTAACGCGGCGTCCCGAGGGAACGCGCCGTGTACCTGTTGGAGCTCTCGACGTACTGGTGTTGCTGAAGATATCCGGGATTCCCTCCCCGAGACACATCCCCGCGAATCAAACACGCTCGACGTCGCGAAACGCAGAAAAATCGGCCTCGTAGATAATGTGCAAACGCAGGGCATATTCTAAGGCCGATATTCATAGTCCTTATATTCCTTATAGTTCTTATATTTAAGACCATCTGAAGTACAATCTTAAGATGTCATAAACTAGTCACAGAACCGTCTTAAGACATTACTTAAGACGGTCTTGAAATAAGAACGGATTATGAATACCGGCCTAAGTTTTACATAGGGGAAGGCGGGGCATAATGGGACCACGGGGTATAATGGGATATGGTCGATATCTCTTTACAGAGATGCTGCCATGTAATGAAATGTATGGAAATTATTACTCTTAGATGTCCCTACCCGCGTGCTGTTATCAGTTTCCATATTATTTTTAGCTGAAAGATGCTAGAAATTATTTAATGCGTTCGCTATGCTCTCCGCGACTGAGTTACAAGAGTTTCTTTGAGACATTTACATATGGTAAGCAAAGATAAAATTCTATTTTTTATTACCGTAAGTATATTTACGTTATTAAATGATCTTTTCTTGTCAATTTAGTAAAGTGTCTGTGCAAATATCGATTATCTGTGATGATTTATATTACCTAAAGTAAACTTATACATTTCAGGGCATAACGGGACAAATGTTTTATTTTTCCTTTTCATATGATATATCAGTATATATGTTATGTTGTGCAATATATTGTACCAAAAATTATTACACCACATATATTTTGATTTTTATTTACCTATATTGTAATAATATTTATTTATATTTTAATGAGAAAAATGTAGGTATACTATAATAAGAAAAGTATAATAATTATTAATAAATAATTATTATTAATTGAAAGTGTAATACATTTTTACATATATTGCGTGTTGTAAAAAATCATTTCTAAGAAGTTTTGGACATTAATATTTGAGAAATAAACAAGTTTCATAAGGTATCCCATTATGCCCCGCATAAAATCCACATACTAAGGTTAACTCACGTTTTCGAAAAACAATAATTTCGTCCTTTCAAACTATTCTTTTGTAGTAAAACTTGTATTTTCCTTATAGTGGATATTTCAAAGAATATTTTAGTGCCAAACAAAGTTCATTTATTTATTTGTAATACTTGTATAAACCTTAGCGTTCCCGTTATGCCCCGGGTTCCCCTACAAGTAACTCGTTTTAATTTGAATTTTATTAATTGATATGTAATGGCAAAATTTAGCCTGAGAAACAGCATGATCAATCATGAAGATTGAATTCGAGATTCATCACGGATCAGGGAGCATCACTTTGGATTTCTGATAGAGCAGCTCCATCAAGCAGCAGCCATCAAACGACCGCTTTGAGACGAGAGACGTGAGTCTTCCCTCGATATCGCGATAGGTGCATTGGCGATTACGCGAGCCGCGATAGTCGATCACGGGGATTACGAGAAAGGAAATAAATGCTCGAGAGCATTAACAGGGCGATAAAACTTTATGCACGGCGCGCTTTATCGGCCTCGTAATTAACGCCGCCAAGTCGGAAGGCGGTGAGAAGACAGGCGAGCGCATTCCTCGCGCCGCCGCGCCGTCAAACGGGGCGGCGCGGGAGCCCGGGGGCACTCTTTCATCCTTGAACACGATAATAACACGCCACGAAAATAATTGCAGATCGCCTAACGACGCCGTGATTGCCGCAACTGGTCGAGGCGCGCGCTCTCGCGAAACAATGTATACCCACGCGGCACTCTAATAGCTCGCAATCTTCTTCCCGCCTCGCGTTATCCGCTAAATTCACCATCGCGGCTCTGTCTTTACGGGAAGTTTATCGGCGAGAAAAACCGTCACGCTGACAAATTGCGGCTCGCTCGAGCGTAATCTTCTTGAAAGAAAGTCGCGCTGGAAATTTGCAGCAAAGAACGTAATATAATTTCGCGTGAAGATCCATCGGGTCGCTAATTATCGCGCGAGCCGTCGACTTGACCGACGTTCGGAGAGCTCCGAAAATTTTCCGAGAGACACGATCCAATTTCGAAAATTTATAATGTAGATGAAAAAAGAGAAATCAAGATCGTGAGGATTCGGCTTTTACTACGTTCTTTTACATTCGCTCGATTGTGAGTGCAACCGGTCGCCGGTTAACCGAGCGCGAAAGGGACGAGCGAAAAGCAAAACAATACTGCGTCCGATACTGCGGCGACGTTGCGTACATAGTTGATTTGCGGATCGGCCGTTTTTCCGATTTTCCTGCCATTCCCCGCGGGCGCAGCGTTTTGATTTCAATCACATTCGGCTCGCAAACACAGATCGGCTTTCTCTTTCTTCCTCTCTCTCTCTTCCTCTCTTCTTCTCCATCCGGACGGGACAAAAAGCCGCGGTCGGCGCGGGCGGGGCGGCGGTGGTGGAGTAGTCGGAAAGGAAAACGGATGGGACGAGACGAGGGGAACGGAGAGGCCGAGTTTAATTTTTCGCGTTCTCGCTCCTCCGTTTCCGCGCGAATTTTCATTCCATTTCGCGCGACCACCCGGACCGTTATTTCATTTCGCCGCGCTCTTTGCGGAGAATAGTTGAGGCTACCTTACACCGACGGCGCGCAACTTCCTACCCCTTCTTCCTCAGCTTCCGCGACTGCGTTTGTAATTTTTTATTTCCTCAGACGCGACGCGGATAAAGAGTAAAGCGCGCTTTCCGAGCCGCGGTCGCGAATCCGCTGGCTTTTCCACGAAATTAACGGGACAATAATTATGCTGGCTTTTTAACACCGTGATTCAATATCTCGCGGCGAAAACCATTACTCTCAAACGTTATTACGCGAGGTAGAAACAGGAGGGAACGTCATAGACACGAGCGTCTCCCAATGTAGCGACTTGATCATGCTCGCTTCAAAGAACAAGCCCGTAACGATCGTCCAAAGTTCGTTCATTATCGCTCGCACTTGACACAAGTGGTCGCGTGGCAATAATAGGCCCGTTTCGATATGGCTCTCGAATGTATTACAAAAGAATCTATCTCCCGCAATATCCCATCGAAACGGTACGTTCGACTCTCCCCCCCCTCTCTCTCTTTCTCTCATTCACCCCCGCGCGACTGAGTGGAACCCGGCAATTTTCAGCAACACGTGGCAAACTGCGCGAAGTCTGTCCATTTCAATGGAGTTTCACCGTCTCACCCCACCGACATTCCACCCCTATAATTATCGATTGCTCCCACACTGTAAACACTCTCGGCTGACGCCGAAAGTATACGTGTTTTCGCGCATTTCGTGCATTTCGGCGGCGCGAGTTCCCGAAATCGCGGCGATGACACTCCCACATGTTGCGTCCTTTTCTTCCTTTTTTTTTTTAACGCGGCTGTCGCGCAACGTACATGCAACGTAATGCAGCGACCGGTTAATGCGCGAGCATTATTACTGTCTATCTCCCCCGCGGGGAGCGCGCGGACAAACGCGGTGCTCTCACCGCCACGCGGATCGAAGCAAGGGGGCAAACGCGCGATGCATGAGCGAGCTGATTGTGATCCCCGGCGAATGGTTCTCGTCCCTGCCCTCGAGGGCTTCCGCCGTCGGGTTTCCGCGTGTGTGTGTGTAACGTCCACGTGGGGGCGGATGATGGTGTATGGTTGTCAAGCGCGGTCGAGCCGTATGTGTGTATCGGATAACCGCGACCGTATAGTCCAGAGGTTCTCCATTCATGCAATCCGTCCGCGAATCCCCCTCGAGGCTCGCGAGTGATCCGCGAGCCAAACAGATTTTGGATTTATGAGAAATTCCCATCGCGACGCTTTATTTCTGTCAAAATCTCGCGGGAGCGAGAAATACGGTTTATCTCCTCCTCTGGCCGGGAGCGCGATCGGCCGGCAAGCCACGAAATTCGCGCGATTTCATTTCGCATCGGTGCGCATCGATGGTATCCATTGTACACGAAATTCATTTGGTATAATTTGATTACCTCCTCTGCCGAATAATTTTTCGGGACGGGGTGGAAATCCGCGCGATAGGAATTACACTTTCGAGTGTAAAAAACGCGTGCTTCGGGAAATAAATGGTTATTACGCGATTGCCGTTTTTAAATTTGAAGCGACGCGTGCTTTGTAAAGCAATATTTACACGCTCGTGGATCATCGTTTTTTCTCCGTCTCTTACTCTCCTCGAGAGAGGGCCGACATTTCGGACGACCTTTGCAATTGGAAAATCTCGCGTTACGTTACTCTCGACGGTTAAGAGCCGCTGGTGCACCCGGCGATAGCGTGTCGATGATAGTCGCGCAATGTAGTCGTGAAGTGACACACGCGCGTCGGCGATGTTCGTGCACGCGTGCATCGTCGGGACATGTATGGTAACGTGTATCCAAGGTCCGCGCGCCGGGTCTACACGTGTGTTTACACACCGGATCGGACCCCGATCGTTTTACACGGCCAGGCTTAATCCCGGCACGGTAGAACGGTAGCCGGTCAATCCACTGTTAAACGCTGCGAACAACGGCATTTCAGAGCCTGCGAATGCGGGCTGACGATGCAAATCGTCCGTACGTACAAATGACGCTCGTTCAGCTTTTTTTGCACGCGAGTCTCTTTTTTCACCGAGTCGAGACGAAGACGAATCGATTGAGAAAGACCAGAGGTGGCCAAACCGATCTCAAATTTCGATAAGAAGTTAGCACGCCATTTTTCAAATTTAATTTTTGACTGTTAATCAGCGGAACTCTTTTTATAAACTATAAGGAACTCTTAATCTCTTCAAAATGAAGTGGGAACTCAGATTATAGAACTACGGAACTTTAATGTTGGGATGCTAACTTCACACGTCCGGCCAAACTTCGAAGCGCCAAGATCTACTTTCAGCTTCCTCACCCCATCGCGATCTAGGTTTATATGTGAAATTAAGCATGTTTATTTTATTTTGTGTGTCTGTGTTGCGATTGGGCATCAAACAGCAATAATTAAATTAATTCTGGCTGTATTGCAATTACAATTGTATTGTGAATTTCACGTTGTCACACGATCGACCGTTTGGCTCTGAGAAAGACTCTTCGGTCTTATAAATTAAAATCGGTTATACAGTTTCAATGGCTCGGTTTAATTCTCTCCGAGACGGTACGTACTGAATCGCACTATGCTTCTTCTATATCTAAAAGAGATATTCCTATTAGAGATAATTCGATTACACACTCTGGAAAAGCGGCGACCGAAATACCGTGAGTACCGTTTTATCCGCCGGCTTTTTCAGGGGTTATATAATCAGTTTCGGGAAACATAGCAAACGCGGCTCGTCTTGACGAGCCATAACGAGAACCGACGGATCGTTTCGCTCTGTGCGATTTGAAAATAACGGGGTAATATCGGCGGTACCCCGTTATGTATAAATCCGTATCCGCTTAATTCGCGAACGCCGAGCCGTCACGCGAATCGCGGTGCCCGCTTGCTCACGGTGTCGCAATCATCGATCTCGCGATTCCGTCGCACGCTATTTCCTACGTATCGTGACCGCGAACGAATCGAACGTGAGCGACGTTTCCGCTCTGTCTCATTATTAGAATGGCACCGTCGTTGGCCTCCCTATCCCGAGAGGTCGTCGTGCTCTCGACGGCGAAGGCGGCACCAGGACGAAGGGGGCCAGTTCGCGATTATGCTACTATATGCACGAATACTATACTTTTCATCGCGGCCGAGGGGGGAGAAAGAGGGAAAGACTAGCCCGCCCGCTTGTTTCATGTAATTGTTATGTTCCGATCTCGTTCGCGACGCGAACCGCGTGCCCGCTTTCCAAGAAACCCCCTTCCGTACACTTTTCATCGACGTTTCCGTCGACATATATGGTGTGTGCCGCATGTAAACCCCGCAGACCTACACCTTCAAAAGAATGCGCCGATGTATCTGTAACTTCTACATGAATAGTCGATCTAATGTATGCAGAGCGAAAACATAAAATCTAATGTATACGATATACGACAAAAAAATTGATACAACGGAATTACATGATATATTTTTGCTAATATCTATCTTAGAAGGTAAGAAGAGTCCTAAATTAGATGAATGAGAGAGGCAAGTCTGGAAACTTCGCAGATTCGCTGTTTGTTCGCCAATTCATTGTGAATTTATTTATAGACGCGTCGAATTTGCATTCAGCGGCAGTTCCTGGAGAATGCATATCCTGTCACGCGAGGCAATTAGTTGCAGCAGCGTTCGCACAATGCGAGATCATTTAACGAAATTGGAAGTTACCGCCGCGATATCCGGGAACGAATTCCCCGCCTTCAGCATTATTTAACGCGGCGAAAGTACGCCGAAAGGACTCTGCTTCGTTGATGGTCCCTTCAAGCGGAAAGGGAAGGATAATTTCTCTCCTCCGCGAGTTCTCCTTTTTTTTTGCGACGCAAGCTTCGGTGGAGGGGAGCATTCCCTGATAAAGCTGAGCGCGCCAGCAGATAAAGGGGAGACACACGGTGGGAGGGCGAACGACGGGAAACGACATTATTCCTTCTCCCCTGTGCTCCTCTCTTCGTCTTTTTTTTCTCTCTAAGGAAGGAAGTAACGTTTCTTGGAGCAGCGCCGCTGGTTCCGCCCTTTCCAGACCGCTCGAGCGAAAACCATTAGCAATTTTCTGTCGGACGAGGGAACTGGGAACCGGTTGGTACCGGTTGACCGATTTCACACTTCTGTCACGGCGAAGTGCCGATTTTACGACCGTGTGCCTTCCTTGTTGCTTCACTGATTACCGTAAAGAACGCGCTGCGCTAAAAGTTTGCTACAGACTATCAACTACACTAAGAAGTCGTTGAAGAATATTTTGATGTGTATATATATAATCTAAGAATTAATAAAAAATAGGATATAAATAAGGAGTATAAAGAGTATAAATATGGTATAAATAAAGAGTTTTATTAATTCCTATTTAAGTAACACGGCTACTAACTTTGATACCTCCATTTCAAGATTGGACAAGAGGAAGTTCGTGAAAAAATATACTAGAGACGACTGATCCTTCACACAAGTCTTCGCGAGAAAAAAAGATCCGATGAGCGAATCAATTGAAGAATCGATCATTCAAATTTCACCGTTGAAAAATATACCGTGTATCTAAGAACGCAATGCTAACTCCGACTAAAACAAATTCAATTCCGGGATCGATTAACGCCACCAGCAGCAATCCGAGATTTCTCTCCGAATCCTTGCACTCGAGAACAAACCTTTGGCGAATTTTCCGAGGATCGACCCTCTCCCCCTCTCCTCCTCCTCACGCTATGTAGTCTCGAGAACTTTCATTACGAAAGTTCACCCTGATCGAGTCGATGCGCGCGTCGCGGGTATGAGGGTGCTAGGAGAATACGAGCGTGTCGACCTGTTTCATTTCCGTACGCGAGCGAGCCGGAAGCGAGTGGGATCGATACCCTTTTCCGATAGCGCAATTCTGGTCCGTCGTCGGTGCCGACGACGACACGCTTTCACCCTTCAAGTTACGAGCAGCTAAACGATTCTCCTCCTCTCACCTACTTTATTCCATGGCCCGATATCCGCTCCGCGTGAAAACGATCTTAATAAGTTTCGATTAAATAATTCCGTGATAGGGCTTAATGCGCATAATTAAGGAAAGTCGACTTGTTCATTCACTTTGCTATTTTATCCGCTCTTATGCTCTCCTAATAGACTTTGTATTATTAACTATTAGCTCTTATTTTGGTCTGCTCAATCAGACAGGATATACGGAAAGATCTTCTTTTTTTAAAATAACATTCACAATTTTGCAAATCGACGAATTGCAATATTATGCCAGCCAATATTTTATTTGAAGCAATAGTATATTTATATGTATAATTTTATTTCGAGAAATTTGTCCCAGAAAAAATGTTAAAGATATTCTTCTCTTTTTTTACTGGAAGGCGACATAATACGGGGGTTACGAAACTAGTCGCCCGGCTCTAAACTCAGCCAGATCTCCGTGCCAAACCTCTGGCTTTCCTTCCTTTTCACCCTACATCCCCACCAACAAGAGAACTCGGTGCGAGGATGTGGGGTAGTTGGAGAGGATTGAGAGGGCAATATGTTCCCGAGAAGCCTCCAATTTCCTCCGCACAACCCCGCCATGACATCCGCGTTTTGGAAACTACCGACAGATACTTCCTTCTCTCTTCCTCTCCTCTTTGAAGAATATTCCGAATTCCGATGCGCATTTCGAAGATTTCGAGAACGAAAAAAAAGACGTGCGCACAGAAATTGATCTACGACCGAGATATTTGAATATATAAGATCGTTATAATGGACGTTTTTTAAGCATCATCACGCACTGCAATCTATTACAAGCCACAAATTGTACACGGAGAGAATTTTTCGTTATATTTTGCCGCAAAATTCACTACAAATTTTACTATGTTTGGTAATAAGCTTGGAACAACTTGGCAATCTGTCAAATATTATTGGTAACGAAAGGAATTTCTGAAATATGGAAAAAAACATTTTATAAACATAATAAAAATTACCAAGCAGATTGTAACCCCCGACACGAAAAAAACCGAGAATCATCGGACTTAGCCAATAAATTACCATGCTGCATGGTAAAATTATCATGAGCGACTAAGTCAGATTGAAAATATTATGCTGTATTGTAAAATTTATAATAAGATATTTTACATGTTTACCACTACTTGGCATCTATTCAATTTAAAACAATAAAGAATCATAAGATTTTAACATATTTTAAAATTATGGAAATTTTACTATGTATTTTAGTAAAATTAATCAAATATATTTTATATTTTATTGTGGTAGATATTAATCATAGAAAATTGCATAAAAATCTTCGAAATACCATGTTGTCCCATGACTACCATGATTTTCAGGGTAAATTTTAAGAGAAAATTCTCTCTGTGTAAGGACTATTTATGTAAAAATTTATGTAAAAGTTGAATAATTCTCATTCGCGATCGCTCATATCGAATTACGAAAATGATAGGCAGCTAGGTAATTTTTGGAAATTTCGCATTAATCCTATTATCTCACGTTTAATTTAAGGGCAACCTCGAATGAAGGAGGTCATTTTCCGACGTTGGAACGAATTTAAAAGGTGATTAGCAGCGGCTAATGATCTGGAAAAGCCAAAGAGCAAGTTCTGCACTTTCTCTCCCTCGCTCTCTTACAGGCTATCCCGAATAATCAAATATTTAGGTGGTCCCCGTGATGTCACCGACGCTAATTAATATTAACGATCCGGTGTGTCGCCGGGGTCGCGAACACCGACCGATCTCTCAGAGTTCCCCCGACTCGAAGAGTTCCGTCGAGGACTCTACGAAACGACCGTAAAGCTGAAGATAGATTATTCCGTTCTGGGTAGAGTATATCTTTCTCCGGCTATTCGTGAATTTGTAAAGTCAGAAAAGAGATAAGGCCCATCGTAGAAAGACAGACTAACCGATGCTGCGCTATAAATTCGCGGAATAAATTCGTACTCCCCGGAGACGGAATACATCTCGAAACGTATTTATTTTGCACGGGCAAGCGCACGCGAGTTAGTGTGCCGCCTAAAAGATTTAGGAGCCGAGGATCTCTCGCGTAGCTTAAATCGCAATAATCTTGTCGACACGTTTTTGCAATTAGAATTATTGATTAATTAATTCAAATATCAACACCGTAGAGAATTATCCGTTACAAGGAAAGATAAAGCGGATTTTAGAATGAAAAAAAGAGATTCTCGGTGGAAATGCCGTCACGAACTAGTATGTTATCGAAGGATCGTCTAGGAATAAGATGACAATGAGATGTGTCGCGCGCGCGCAATAAATATGTAAAACATACCGTGGTAAGCGATAGAAGAGCATTTGCCATGCCTGAAAGCTTGAGTTCAAATTGACATCAATTTACGCGCACACAAAGTAAGTATGCACTCGTGACGATGTCGTGTCAGCGTTCGTGCTTATCTTGACACACATGTGGGCGGATGGATGCAGGCCACGGTAAAGAAAGAAATATGAGGCCAAGCGCTGCTCTTTCGATAACAAAAGTCGACTCGGAATGAAGGCCCTCGACCGCGTCTCGAGTGCCGAGCAATCGATACCGCCGAGCGATTGTATACACCTACGTGCGTTTTAAACTGGCTCTTGCCAAGTGGATTTTTGCCGTACGCTGTGACGAGCTGACGAAAGATTCGTTACTTTCTCTCGACAAGCCGAGAAAGATTCGGTTAAAGTTTCGCAGGTAACTCGCGACGCTCAGGAGACACGGCATTTTCCGATTATCGCCAGCGAGATGTTCAACGTTACGACACAATCGCACAATCACGTCGGCGAAAACCTCTCTCGGAAAATATCTCTCGTGCGAATTTCGTCCCGGCCTCGCACGATAACTCTCCGTTTCTCGCTCGCGTTTCGCCACGTTTTTGCCCGTGTAAAAAGAGCTTTCGTGCGCTCGCGAGTCATTTCGCGCTGGCGGCTTGATAGGCAAGGTAAAGAAACCGTCGAGACCCCGCCGACCCACTCCCGACACTCCTCCCGCGGGAAAATTCGCTCCGGGCTTCCAAGTAACGCACGATAAACCTCCAGAGGGCGAAGATTAACGGCCACGAGAACTTCTCGCGTCAAGTACATATCGGGGCCTTGGATGTTCAGGAAAGACGAGAAAGCTGGACCAGTAATTCGGCGCGACTCGCATCTCTAAGTCTCTAATTTGTCACGTTGTCGCTTCGCGAGAAACGAGATGTCGCGAATTCAAAGACCACTCTTAGTACCAAAGTAAATTCTTGCCAATAAAATCAGTAAACAGAAACGCAGCACAAAATACAAGAAAAAGATAGAGAAGCCGTCTCTGTAAATTCAATCAATTCTCTACGAGAATATCTTGCTTTTATAAGAGATTTTGTTAAAGACTTATTGGAGCTTTTGTTAGAGATTAGATAGTAAATTCTCTTTTGTTTCTCTACATTTCTCACGGATCAATACGAACAGAACAGCGCAATTTTTAGTATAAACAAATGCTTTAAATATCCAACAGATATTTAAAGCATTTGCGACGACCAAGTAGACGCACGATTTTTTTTTAAGGCGGGAATAAAGAAAAGACGGGATGGACATAATTACGCCGAGAGGGTTCTAATGCTCTCTAATAATGTCTGATCCGTTGGCAAAAGAGGGGGCGAGGAGACAAAAGAACGTGAGGAAAAGGCACGGTCCAGGGGTCGTTCTGCGAGATTAATCCGGAGACGAGGCAGATCGGGAAGAATTTCAACTTCTGTTCCGAGTCCCTCGCACCCTCGCGGGAACTCTCGCATTATCCTACATTTCGAGGATCCTTCTCTCCTCTCATCCCCCCTCCCTGTTTCTGAAAGACATTTTTAATAAAGAATCCCGCCTGAGACCTCGACTTATCCGTCGCTTCAGCCGGAGGTAGATACCTACAACACCGACTTTAGGGGAGCCTCTCTTCAACCTCCTCCTCGTGTTCTTCCCTCTCTACCCCCCACGACTCCCCCTGTCCTCGGCACGTCGCCGTTGGCACCCTCGCCGTTTATCCGTTCTCTCAGCCACCCACTCTCCTCGAGAGAGAGAGAAAAAGAGAAACCAGCTGCTGCTCTTCCGACAGGGAAACGACGCGGATCGAGATTTAAAAGCCGCATTTTCCGCGGAAGAAAAGCGGCCCGGCTGCTTAAAGCGAGCAAGAAGAAAAACGCGCCGCTCGCGATCCTTTTCAAGCTTGCTTCTTCTTCCATTTCGTGAGGGAGGAAGGGGAGAAGAAGGATAGAGAAGCTCCGCCGCGTCTCCGCGTCGACGCGACGCGGGGGATGCGCCCGCGGAGGAGAGCGGAACGCGAGGTCTTAATCACTCGTCGTCGCGGGCTCCCGGGAAACACATTTATCCGCTAAACTGCGACGGGAAATCCCGGCATTTATCCCGCATCTGGAAATTCAAGCGTCGTACTTCCGCTCGCGCACGCTATCCCGAGATCCTCAATGCACGACTTTGTATATAATCCTTTTTAACCCTCTCTGGAAGATTTCAAAGTGACATTTTGTACCTAATATTTCTGTAACGTTTTCATTACCACGCTGAAGGCTTCAGTACCACCGGTCGTCGTGAGCAGCGCTATTAATTTGTATTTCAAATATCGCGTTCCAATTTGTTCTACTATATATACACCGAGCGTATACCGGTACTTCACAATCAGAACAATCAACATTGTTCTGCTATGAGAAGTAGAGCAATATAATGTCATTTATGCGCGATCTATATAGAACACCCTTCAAACTACCAAACGCTATCGGACGTTCTAGTTCAAAGCGTTACGATCTTTCCGAGAAGTCATCGTAACCAATGGCATTACCATTCCGCTATCGCCCCATAAAAAGAAAAACGGCGATAATTTGCCAACGCTAATCGCCCCGGGGACGATACGTTGGAAAAAGCGTGGAAAACCGGTGAAAACGAGCACGGCGATTAAAAAAAAAGGCGAAGTAGAAACGAGAGGGGGTGGGAAAAACGGTGCAGAGAGCGAAGTTCAGGGCGACGATGACAATCGGACCGGCGCGGCGATCGGCGAACCGGAAGCGACCCCGGGGCGAGAATAATCATGGTCGTTGCTCTCGGCTAGCAATCGGCGGCCTCGTTACTGGTCCCGAGTCGTTAATTAACCGCGATTACGGGGCGACGATGCGTGCGAGAGAGCACCCTGTTCGACGACTCTACTACCACGCCGCCGCCGCCACCACCACCGCGCGCAAGATCGTCGAACGAGCTTGCGCAAGCTTGCAAGCGTGAGTGGCCGCTCGGCTGTGAAATCATTACGTCTGGGTATTTAACGCGGACGGAAAGCCCCTTCATTAATTCCCATCGGCTCGACTGTCTTTGACTCGCGCCCGGAGAGCGTGCGATTAGCACGAGAGGATGTGCGTGCTGCGGGGCGATTTATAATTCGTGATACTAATCTTGTAACATGGGGTAATATGGGGAAATGTGCGCTGGCAGGGGAGAACACTATGATTTCCGTCGTTACGGTTTTTCATGGCTTTCTGCCAGAAACCATGAAGATCTTACATTGGGGGTTTTCCAGCAAGCGACACAAATCGACACAAGCATCGTTCTATCTTTCTTTTTTGGCAATGAGTAACAAAGATAAAACGATACTTGTGTCGACTTGTGTCGCTTGCTGGAAAACCCCCATTAAAAATCGTATTATACGGTTATTCCTAAGATCTAGAATGTAAATCTAGAAAATAAAAGCTTTTTACTCCCGACTGCTGAGAGTATAATTGTAATTGTTCTGTTATTTAGTTTGAATTCTATACATTTTTACATTTTATGAGACTATCTCAGCTACTTTACGTTTTTAGACTATTAAAATTGTCCTTTCAAAAAAATTTGACGACACGGAACGTACAGTTTCTAATTACCTCTGGAATATTTCTCTTCAAGAATAATCTTAATCTATAATGCAAAGCATGCAACACAAAGGGAAGGATCGATCTGAGTACCTATACGTTTCATCATGCATTTTCATTTTTCGTCTCATATGTAATATTATAGACATTATATTCCATTATTTATTTTATCTAATTTGCGGCTGAAGAAGACTTTAGTTGAAACTTGTTCCGCTATTTAAGATACACACACATCTTGTTATGTAATTTGTTTAATATACTTGTTTCTATTTAACATCCTATTCATCTACTTCTATTTGTTAGAAAATAAAATCTTTTTTGGCAACGTATCTGTGGAAAATCTCGATGATTTAATAGCAATCTGAACTGTCTCAAAGTAATTGTAAGTGACTGTTTTATTAATCGTACGTGACACTGCATTTGATCGTATATACGTTGCATCTTTTATTCATAAATATTTGCTGGAGTCGTAAACAACATGTAAAATACGTGACAATATGTTTTCTCAGACTCGCACGTTCTCTTTTTTAATATCGTAAAAAGCGACGTGTTGTAGTGATCGTTTATGCAATTCAAAGCTTGAAAATGTCGCCTTCATAAAAATTCATACCGTCATTAAGCGCAAAAAGTTACTCGGTAGCCGTGATGACTGGCATAAATATTGAAAATTCATGATAAAGTTCATGTTTGCAGGGCATCATGAGCCGATCGACATTGTGCGCTTCCTGTTTAATGCATATTTCGCAATTTCCACAAACGCGGGTGGAAAAGTATCGCCGTTTGTACCGGAACACGATATCACGGAATTAACGAAGCGTAAAAAAACCATTAAAAAAACTCCGGACTCGCCGCTTTGCAATTTGACTTGCCGCTGCCATGTGGACGTTGTAATGGATATTTTACGCACACGGTGTAACCGAATCGCATTGATCTTTAACTACGAATATTGAATAAATAATTAAGAATTTTGTACTTCGAAAATATCGACACTGAGTTGAAGAAAAGATTGCGTTTGGTCAGAGACATCGTGTGTGTTTACGATACAAAGATTTATGACTCACTGTGACAGTCATCTTCATAGAATTTCTGCATTATTACGTACCTGTAACAAAAAGGAAAACATTGATGAGCATAGGTGTTCATAATTTATCTATGATTTTTTAATTTTATTTAGAAAGAAAGATCGTAATATCACTTCGATCAGTAAAACCACATTTCTCGTGAATTGCATACAAGTTAAATTAGAGGGACGTAAATGTCGTGATCGCGCGAAGAAACGAGAAGAAAACCCATTATTTCAAACGGGACGATGCGAGCAGCTCTAACGCGTTGTTAAACCGCGTGTTAAAAACTACCGATCCGAAGAATATCGCTCGATAACCCAGCCGGAAGTGCCGGTGTTGGTTCTAACGCTAAAACAAACGCGACCGTGCACGCGCCACGTAGTCGGGCTAGGTCCGAATATAACTCGCGTGCACATCTGTCTTAACACGCGTGTTCCCTCTCGTGATCGCGTGAGTTAAACGCGTCTGTCAGCCACGCACTTCGGAGCTCGCAGGAGGTGAGAGCGTTGGCATCATATAGTACAACACTCATTACTCGTTACGTGGTGCACGTGTTACGGTTTACCTTCTACATACCGACGTCGCGTTCGGAATGTAGATATTATCAGATTGCCATTATATAAGAGAACGATGCATTTAACTTTTATATACATATGTTTAATATTTATATAATATAATATAATCTTTTTATATATATACATATATTATAATATTATATATATATATATAATATTTAAATATTATATATATATATATATATATATATATATATAATACACGTGATATAAATGCACATCGTATACATGTGTGTGCGTGTGTCTGTGTTACGTAATAAAATAATTGAAGCTAAAGAATATAATGCTTGATACGCAAAATAACATTACACAGTTCATGCATAGATCATAACATCTATGAATATTATAATTATGTAGTTGCAATTATTGTTAAGGAAAAAATTGTACGTTCGATCGATCAACAACTTTTTCATCTGAAAAAAATTAAAATGTTAGATTTATTGAGCTACTATAATCCGATTTACACGCAACTTCATTTTTTCCATTGCTCTTATATTATTAATACTTTATAACGAGCCCCAAGCGGAGTGAGGCCGACATAAATGCGTATAAAAGTTTTGCGACTTGCGCAAGAATTACTTACGTAAGCCGCATTTCCGAGCAAGCGTCGAATTCGCGATATATTTCGAGAAACGGTACAAAGTAAGAAGTCTAGAGGGCAAGTGCGCGCGAGGGGCAGGCGCAGTTGCGTGACGCGATTCTACGCGTGTTACGCCTGGGGTTAAGTGGTGTCATCCGGGCACTTAACCCGCGATCAATGAAACCACAGAATTCTCAAACGAAAAGTTCTCCGTCGTCGGCGTGCGAATCACGTGACAAACAAATAATCGCAATGCCGATGCAACTGACGGATTATCAATTCGTAGAAATAACTGTTGCCCAATGATTGGTAATATCTGGCACGATATTTAATTACAAGATATTTCCATAATTAATTTCAACGGGATACATTAATTAATATCATTTGCTCTGATTTCAACAGTGGTCTCATGTTGCTTTAATGTCATTTACTTCTGAAATTTCGCTAATGTATTTAGGGCTTCAGTTTAATATTCGTTTCCGAACATTCGCCAACACAACGCGATGCACACCAAAATATTTACCGAGAACCTGCCGTTAATTCCGGCGCGAATGAGCTTTCATAATGAAAACCTTGTCTACCCACGCGGACCTTTGAAATTTTAAACGGGTCGAGCTGAGTGTTCTCGATTACTTTCAGCCCGAGAACGTTGCCTTACGCTAACGCAGCTCTTTTCCACGACAAAATAATGAAAATCTGTCGAGTAAAATTTATATTCCGCGGTATTACCAGTAGAATTAAAAGTAAACTAAATTATTTTATTCAAAATGAACAAGAGTGCGCAAGAATAAACCGAAAAACGTCTCGGAGGCATCGAAAAATGTGCGGGCGAAAGTCAATCTCGAGTGCGCTAAAAAATTCACAATGTCACGACGAGGCACTTTCGGCGAAACGAGAAAATATTGGGAATCTGCTCGCTGTATATTTGTAGGGTTAAAGTCGGGTTGACAGCCACAGCCGAGTTAAGCTGCTCTTTCGCTGCGAGAGATTTCGCGCTGGTCATAACTGGATTATGTGGCGCACACGTTGCTTTCTCCGCTACCATTCATCCTGCGCTCGGCTCTCTCTCTCTCTCTCTCTCTCGCTCTCGTGCTCTCTCGCCGGCCGTAGTAGACGAGGCATCGACATTCGAGGTAATCGAGTTTGCGCGGACGTCGCCGCCGCTCCGCCGCCACGGTCGCGGACGCTTTGTCGTCGGTAATTGATTTATATAGCGAGCCTTTGATGTCGGCCCGCCCCTTCGACGTCGCCGTCGTCGCCGACGTCGACGTTCCACGTGGAAATGCGACGTCTCCGGCGGAGGACAATGTTATCGAAGACGACGACGCGGCCCGATGTAAATTGCACGGGTATCCGGCGCGGCGTCTTGAAACTCGATAGATCGGCCGTACGAAGAGACGAGGAAACCGCCGACGAATTTTGATGAGTTCTGACGGGAAATATATTGATTGACTCAACTCTCTTTACATACTTAACCACCCGTTACTCCAAAACTTCGGATTTCTTATTATGCCACACGATGCTTGAGGTACAACAAAATGGTCGTTGCAACATTAACATGTATTGCGCCAACTGGAAATTTACGCGAAGATAAGGAACAATTTTCGAAATATTTACTGTATCTCTTATCTTAATGATAATGGAACATTTATTCAGTTGAAGTTGTCATTAGAGGCTACCGGTTCTACTTCGGGCAAATTAAAACTAATTTCTATCATTATCATTATCAGCTGGACGATATCGTTACTAGTGCCGTCATTTTGCACCGCACTAGGGAACTCGGTCGCGAGCGTTGGGAACGAGGAAACTTCGCATCAACCAGGCGTTCTTAGCGGGACCCAAAGAGCGCAGTAACCGTTATCTTCCGCCGTTTTATCGACTTCAGAGAAAACCTCTCTCTCTCTCTCTCTTTCTTTCCCTTTCTCTCTATCTCTCTTGGCGCGAGCGTGCCGGAAAGAAAGGCCGTCGTCGCGTGGTCGATCGTCATGGCTAAATTCGACGAAACAGGGACAGCAGCACGCGACCGGAGTTCTCGGGAAAGCGTGTCTAAACCGAGTCGCTCGTAAAAGCGCGAAACTAGCCATACGTTTACAATCAATTACGTTTAGGAACGACAGGGGCGAGAACGCAGCCGGGTCGGCGTTTGTTTTGCGGCGCGAAACAGCTGTATACGCGAGGAGTAAAAGGGATCGCTGAATTAAATTTAAACGCGTTCCCACACGTCTCCGTCCAGCGTTTCACGTCGTGGTTTCGACTTCTTTACTTGCGAAGAGGCGCGTAAACGCGCGAAGCTATCCTTCACGAAAGCGGAACGAAACGATTAAGAACGATTCAGAGATATCATTTACAAGAAAAGAGAATAGAACAGAAGACAAATATTCGCGATATGACTGTATCGGTCATTATTCATCGCCTGCTCCAACTTCGTGCTTGCCGAATAAATGCCTACCAATTCTATTCCTTTCTGTTTTTAACGCGTCTATTTCTGCGGAGCGGAAAAAAGAAGAGAGATACGAGTGGCGAATGAATTCGTGGCCCCAAACAATTCAGTGGTGGATCCGCGGTCGACCGGAGAGACCGACCGCTTCCAGCTGAACACGCCGAGGAACTCGCGTGCGCGCGAGTGCGTGTGAACCGAACGAGCGAACAACCGAGCGAGCGAGCGTGTGCGCGGCTGCGGATGATTATGGAGAGCGATGAGGCCAGGGAGCAAGTTTAACAGGCTGGCAAGCCGATGACTCGGAGTCATGACAACGCGCACAGCGGGGTCAACGAGTGCCAATTGGGGCCAACCGTGTCAAACGACGGCAATAGGCTGTTGGGAAACAAACGTCGTCGTGCTCGCGACGATCTCCACGCTCCCGTCGACGGACGAGAGTTTTCGCTCGGGGAAACCGGAGGGCTCGCGAGCTCGCCCTTAACTGCAAGCCCTGCTCCAGTTGCAAACTTTGACACGTATTCCGGCGAGAATTACTCCCCGGAAAAGTGTAAAAATTATATTTGAGGCTGCTCTTGCAGGCGGTTGGAAAGGAGAGAATTTTTTGTTATATATTCAGCTTCGTGCATTCCGCAAAGCGTTACGGTGTTTGCAACACATTGTATGGCATTAATATTTCAAAATAATGCAAAATAAAATTATCAATACAAAACTGGAATAACAGATTGGAATATTTTGAAATAACAGAGTTTTAGCTACACAACGATATTTGCCACGCGCTCTTAATTGTACCGTGAAAATATATAGACATGTTAAACTGAATAGCGGCATTACGACAATATGTGTCGCGTAAAATTAAAGAGGATCAAAGGGGATAGCATGCGGAAACCGTGGGATGGAAATGGCGGACGTGGGAAGCGAAGAGGCGGAAAGATCGAGAGGAAATGAGAGATGGGAATCTTCCGTAACGCGAGAATCCCAATATTAATCCAGCAGCCGGCGAAAGTAATTATCTGTCGTTTATCTGCCAGCGACAGTTCGTTTAGGCAGTCCGCCCCGGCTTGATTTCACCCTTGAATCTTCACAAAGCACCCTATTCCAGTTTATTATTCCCTCTGTCCCTCTTTGGGGGTTAAAGGGAAGACGAGAAATACACACACACACTGCCGAGAAAGATTTCTCGACATGTTGATTGTCTCCTCTCTCTTTGACTTCCGTGATTTTAGTCGCGGCGAGAAAATAATTCGCACTGTCGATTCGTGTCCATCGAATGAACGGCGCTCTATAATGTATCGACAGTTTGTAATAAACGAGCCAATCAGTCGTTTGCGCAATAATCACAACGGGAGATACGGGTCTGCCCCAATGAAAAGTTATTAAAAATTTGCTCGCGATGAAGCGTTTCATAAATTCGTTTATTATAAATCACCGGCCGGTTATGAAATGCAATCTCGGTGCGCAACCGTGTTTTTATGATATCCATGCAAAACAATGACGATCCGATCGTTACGCGTAACAAATAATATCGGATTAATGCGTGCGTTATTACCGTGGCGTCGTCGCTTTTCCACGTGTTGCATAAATTACAAATCACCGCGCGCAAAAACCGCGCGCAGGAGCGGCTATAACGGCCGCTATAATCCGGCCAGGAGCAACAAACACCGGCGAAAGGGCGATTTCATCGTCAGAACGCAAACACGGTGGCAACGGCCGCCGCGGAAATTCACGTTGATTGGTCCACATGTACACTTGATCGCGAAACACGAGATTTCGAGGAAGCGTGGCGCCGCGTTTCATTCCGAGTGCACCTCGCAAAAAGATTTTAATTCGGGCTCTCTGCACAACACCGAGAAGTTCAATTCCGAAAGTTGGAAGCTGTGAGATTAACGTTCACGTAGAACGTAAAAATATACCTTTTTTTATAAATGAAAAGTTTCTTTATAAGTAAAACAAATTTGCTTTTTTGCAGGCTTAATCTTAACTTAATATAAAGATTGCTATCGTTGCCGATAGCAATCTTGTAAGACACAAGTTTATCAAGATCTGTAGCATCGATTAACGCACGTTGGAAAATCTGACTAGTATTATCTTGGGGGATCTATACGGGTTGGAACAGATACTATGATTAATTGAACAGTAATAACAGTAATAACAGTATTAATTGAACCGGCATATAAGCTCGCGAGATAACCTGTCCATCTAACTTAACCGCGGCCACATCGAGAATGAGAACGGTTCGAAGCATTTTCGGTTAACGCTGGTTGAGCAGCTTCGGTGTCGGTGGCATTTACATCTCAGGAGAAGGAGAGGGTGAGGCGCAAGCGAGAGGGAGTGATATCGGGGGAAGGTTATTAATTTCGGCGGCTAGCCTGGCTATGTAATCGATCGGCCGCGCGCGTCCACGTTCGCGCTCATTAAAATAACCGAGGACTCGCGCGCAGCTTGTACGCGGACGGCGAGGGACCGGTTAACATGCACGGGCAGGACCGCGCATTATTATTAATTAATCCGTTTAGGATTTATAGGGCGGATCGCCGCACCGATGCGCCGTGTATCGCGAAATATCTCGCCTGACCGGACGGCGAGAGGAGTGCCGATCGATAAACTGGATTTGATCGAGGCGTCAGGCGCCGATAATCTTAAGTCTCGACTTGGAAGAATAAAAGAAGCAAGCTTGATATTATATCATAAATCGCGAAAAATACAACCAAGATATAGGATTTGCACAAATCGTACGATAAGATCTTCAATTTTAACGATTTTTTTTTAAGTCGTTTCTAAACGAAGAAATATAATTAGAGACTAATTGGAAGAAATATTCAGGATAATAATTTATCATCAGTAATGTGGAGATAAATTAAAATTAGAAATTCCAGCTCGTATGTGTCAAAATAATAAAAAGGTTAAGGCCAATAACGAGTAATATGGGTAGATGTCAAATTATAAAATATTATTTATTGTTTCAATGGGAGAAACAAACATCGAGAAATGTAGAGATATATAAATGTTATGATATAGATACGTAAAAATATCTATCGTGCTCTTTTTCACGAGCGACCGAGTCTTGGAAAAATCGAATTTTATCTCCTCGATATTCGAACATGCACGGCCGAGCTTTCATGTTTCTCTCGAGTATCCGAGTTACATCGTGGAGTTTGTAAACGGAAACCCCGAATAGAACTTTCCTTTGACTCTTCAAGCGCCAAAGTACGCTGAATATCCACTTCAGCGTAAACTTTGGTACAGGCGCAGCCGAGATCAGTTTTCTTTCCTACCAACTTGTGTTTTAAGTCAAAAACTTTATAACCACCTGTCCATAAACGCGAACTCTTTCGCGACGAAAACTAGATACTCGGAAACTGACGGAAATTATCGAATTGTTAATAAATGATTGAAAGAAATAGTTTCTATCTCAATTTTCAATCAATTTTCCTAGCAAAGTGAAACTTAACATTTAGTGGAATTGCAGAACCGTTATACAAAGTAAAAAGATGCCTCGAAACGTTTTTGCCAAAACGAAAAGTTGGCACGTTCATATAACATCTTATTAAAAGATCTTCGCAAATTGATAATATATAATGCTCACGGCACACGTACGACGTACCGCGCGCAACGTTCGTTACCGTTTCTGATTTGATGAAATCTACTTTTCTAATAAAAGTTAAACGTAACGAAAAGAATCGTTTCGCAAGATCAGATAGCGCAGGGATGCAACGTGCGTCATTCGCAGCACCGGTGGATGGAACGAGCGGGACGACCGGCGAGACGTGTCTCGAATATCGTGTACACTCGCGTACGTTCGCCCGGTACGTGGTGGTAAGGAGCGAGATTACGGGCCGCGCCGGTTATATTCAGGAAGCGGACTAGACGGTGCGCCGGTAGCGCTGCGGAATCCCAAATCCTGGGCAGGTTCCAAGGTATCGTTCGCCGCGCGAATGCATACACACGCGATGGCGAGGCGCGCACGCGAGACCGCTTAAGTATCGTAAAATGTGCCGTTACGCCGAGAGCTATCTCCTCGCCTTACAAAAGATGCCTATCGAAAACTTGCTAATGATTTAACGTCGCGTTAAAACGCCAGAAGTCGGCCGTAATTACACCGGCGCGGGAATAATAAATCCCGATTTCCCCCCGTGAAATTATGAGTACGTTGTAGGTATCGCGATGTACCTCGCGATTTTATAGCAGCCCCGGCAGATTGTATTTCATTCTGCGACGTTCGTGACGAGCTTATAAAATTTCACGTCAATGAATAGGAGATTTCGTTAATCAGGCAATTTGTCACTCTACTCTACGGCGCAGTAAAGTTTAATAATGTCGCAACGTGGCCCCCTTTGCAGACTCCTTTCAGATTTTTAGATTAAAATGTCTTCTATAAGATTTAACGCATACAAATATGAAAACTTACAGCTACAAGGCAACTTATAACAAAAATAACATACATTATTCGTGGGAAACGTTTCGTCGAACTAACTAAGAATGTAATAATTCCGTTTATACGTAATTATGTTTATAGAGCCATAATTATGACTCTAGGTATTCGAAAAGTCGCATACACGGAATTTGGCCAGATACAGATCTAAAAATAATTTTGTTCGAGCATCAAAATAATTATGTAGAACGCCCAAAATAATTGCTAGAATATCAAAATGTTTTGCAGCATTAGCATAACGTTCGAGCGTCCTACATAATTATTATTTGATAGTCTAACAAAATTTTTTTCAGATCTGTATATGGCTACATTTTTAGATACTTCAGCAAAACCATTTCCGTGTATACATAACGTGCTGGAACATTAAAGATACCGGTAATATCGCGATGGAAAATGCCGCTGCAGCGATCGATCGATAGGACGAACGGTTCTCGCCGTGAGATTGAAGTATCCAGACAGAAATCGCCGATGTACGAGAGACCTGTCCACCTGCCCAGGTGGGAATCCGTAACCGGCCGGTCGGCAAATGGAGACGAGCCAGCTCTTCAGGCCGGAGATGGAGTCGTAGAGGATCCGAATCGTGAACGAGCGAAAGGAGACAGGAAGTGGAACACGCTCGTTTCCGCGTACCGGTTTAACGGGTCAGAAGTCCCCCTGGTTTCTTGCTCGCGTGTGTCTAATAAGTGCATCGAGCGCGTGTGCGCGCGGCGCGATTTTACGAGGTCGTAAAAGCGAGGACGCGTACTCGCGCGTCTAACGACTGGCGAATGAGAAAAAGCGGAAAGAACGGGAAACTTCCAGGAAGAATGGGAGAGGAAGAGGAAAGCACGCTAGGAAAGAACGAGGAGTTCGAACAAGGCCGCGTCTTCCCTTCCTTCATCCATTGGCAATCGATATGCGTAATTGCGAGAAGAGAATGTTCTCCTGACTAAAAGATAAGTTTTCGTGCGAAAGTAGGTCGAGCCGAAGGGAGGAACGAGAGAAACGTGACCTTCGGATTCGTGCAGGATCCGGAAGGGTCAAATTGCAAGCCGATCGTTGCAATATAATTAAAATTCTATCCGGCCGATCGATAATGGCGTTCGCGAAATGAAGACGAGGAAAACACTTGCGACAGGAAAGGCAGGATGAGGAGCGACGAGGAGAATTTACGACGCATCCTGACAAGATCACGTTCATCGGCTAGAGTCGATCAAGCTCGAAAGGAACGGAAAGGCGTGGTAACCGCTCCGGTAGAAACGACTCGTCGAAAGAATATCTTTCCGTTCAGCAAAATGAGTAGAGCGAGGGAAACGCGATGAGGTGCGAATTCGTCGAAATTAGAAAAGCTTAGTAACTCGGTAGTCTTAAAGGTTCGATACGCAATCCGAATCTAAATAAGATGTTCCAGAAAGGATATCTCGTTGTTCTAACGAACGCGAAAAAATGCACTGTGTTTCGTTAGATATTTCGATAGTTTGGATTGATATAATACGATCTTAGTAATTGTGTCAAGTCGTAATAAGTCAGATAATACAAAGAATCAATACGAAACTGCATCTTATTATTGATATAATACGATTTTAGTAATTGTGTCAAATCGTGAGAAGTCAAATAATACAAAGAATCAATACGAAACTGCATCTTATTAAAATATTCGAATTAAAAATATATTTTAAAATATAATGTACAATATTACTGCATATGTACATGTGATACTATAAATGTACATAAGTATGTGTACATCGTTGTAGAACAAGAATGAAACGAGTGAAATTCACGATTCTGTCAGCCAACAAAGGCGGCTAGATGAAAAGCTGAGAGAAAAGGAATTTACATGTCCTGACAAGATCACGTTTCCCGACGAGAGTCGATCAAGCGAGCGAAACCAGAGAAAAGGCGCGTAAGAGAGAAGCCGAAAAGCCGCTCTCTGCGGCGCCCCGAGAAAGGAGAACAAGCGCGGTCGGGGTCGGAACCGAGAGACCTTTTCCGAATTAAGCTTGATTCACAACAAAGACAGCTTTTTGCACGGGGAATATATCTTCTTTCTTACAATATCACACTCCAGGAGAACTTTGTATGGTGTAAAGAGTTAGCCTTTATTTTTTTCCTACGTAATGCGACTTTATGCTTTTCTTCTTCTAAGTGAAGCTATAAGATTTTTTCTGGAAATAACGAGAGATATTTGATTTCGTACACTGAGAAAAAAAATTTGTTGAAAAACTAAAATATTTAGTCCGATACGTTCAACTAAAACATTAGTTGATTTAACTGAACATTAGTTGAAGTAACTAATTCTTGATTAAAAAATGAACTATACCTTTTTAATAATTCAACCAATGTTCAGTTAAACCAACTAATGTTTTAGTTGAATGTATCGGACTAAATATTTTAGTTTCTCAACAAATTTTTTTTTCAGTGTACGGTTCGTGCACACGTTCGAACGTTCCGTATTAATTCTGACAATTATTATCATATACATAAATCAGATTCATCTTTAAATATTCATTTTAATATCGGATTCGTCCACTGTAGCTAGCAGTGATTTACTGGACAGATGAATTCGTCGGTCCGATATCAGTTTGTTTTCTGAAGACGATTGTACAAATAGTATGAATGAAGCTTTACGCGGTCAAGCAAAGTACCATCCCAAGAACGTCACCTCTGATCCCGGGGGTTCAGTCTATGAACAGTCGGTGACGACGACGCTTTTATACTGCCCAATAAAACCGAGACCCGATAACCACGCGACCGCTGCGGATGTCCGGGAATTACGAGCTTTCGTAAGCCGTGGAAGCTCGTGGGCTAGTTGGTCGGCGAAAAACTTTTGCAATCCCTCCTCTCTGCCTTTTCCTTTTTTTCTCTCTTTACTGCGATCATAAGCGAGAGAGGATGACGCGATCATAAGCACGCGTTGCGATCATAACCGACCGTTTATGCTCGCGTCTCGAGTTCTCGAGGTTGAATGCCTCTCTCGAGAGAATTGCGAGGACACCGAAAGGGATGGGGAGGCAAGTTAGGAGCAGCGGGAGGGGATGAGGAGAGAGATTTTAACGACTCTCGTTGCTCTCCAACTCGCGGCGATCCCGCTCGGCTTAAGCAAATTGCCGAGGGAATTGCGCCTCAGCCACTCGCCTTCCACCCGGTTATTCCGATAATTTGCTTGCCGGCGGCGGGAAAAGATCCTTCGCGGCCGAAATATCGTGATGCTACCGTAGACATCACCGCAATCGCGAAACGTCGAAACGCAATCATCTTGTTACAGAGAAACTATCAGTAGTCGAACGTAGAAATAAATATGTAAAAATTCTCAAATGGTTCTTTTAATAAATAACAACTGTTAATAAACAAAAATTGAAATTTTTATTCTCTTTTTGTTCCGCACTTTGTCGATATTTCACTCCCTCTTCCTCTCTATCTCCCTTCCCACCCTCTCTCTCTCTCTCTCTCTCTCTCTCTCTCTCTCTACCTCTTCTGTCTTTTAAAGCTACAAAATACCTTCCGGTCTTTAATATGTTTCGTCGGGCAAGTGACAAAAATTTCATGACGCCACTCGCCGCGACCTGTGAAAAACGACCGGCGACTTTGTCGCAAAGCGGCTCGAGTCTACCGGCAAAGCACCGCCTCTCGCTTTGCATAAATGTTTATACATTCGCAGCTTCCTCTTACGCCGGCACTGCCGTGTGAGGTACACGAGGCTCATATGGCCTCCGGATAAAAGAGTGCACGGGAAAAGAAGTGAAGATTGAATAGCAGACGCGCGGAATAAGTTCACTTACGTTCTCAAGCGTGTGCTGTATATCCTGTTTATTTTGAAAGTGAGCCAAACTCTTAAAATTTCGTCTAGATACATCCAATTTAAATTTATCCTGCGTGATTTCTAGTGAGAGACGCCGTAAAGAATGTGTTAAATATCATTATTATATCTTTTTTCCATATTGAAACATATAGCGAAAGAATTTAATGATTATTTTCTCTATTAAAATGATCTTACAGAACAAGCGCAACAATTGTTTTCTCTTCCCACGTGAGATATTAAAAGACTTAGAAAGAAAGCCACGCAATCGTCTCGTCGATACGAATGAGATTAGAAGATATCTTCATGGTCTTTCAAAAACCGGAAATAAGCTACGTGGTCTTTGTAAAAGAACCATGTTCACCGCTCGACAAAAGGAAACGTTTCCTGAATCGACTTTAGCCGTTTCTTCTCTTTGAATCGTCCCGGTCGCCTTCCTCCTTTCTGCTTGGCGATGCCACGGAGCAGTCTGCATCCATGAATATTTTAGAAACGAACAGGTCCGAAATGGCGGATCCTCACCCGCGGGATTCGGCCTATCCTAACGTCGGTCATACTTCACGTCAGGACCCTCGGGGAAATCGACCGTCTTCCCAGGACCGACTACGTGATTCGCGAAATGTCCGCGACATTAGAGACACGTCTTCGGTGAGAAAAAGGTCCTTCCTCGACGACCACTTGACGCGTCGCGTGTCTGAGATCTTTTTCACCACGCCCAATACCCAACTGGACCAACCGCTCTCCCCTCTCCGCGGATCATTATTTAATAGGTTTATTATTTATCGTCTTATCAAGACGACGTTTCTCGTCAAAGTTCTTTTTAAGACAAATTACTCTCTTTTTAAGAGATTCCTTTTAAAACAAATCTTAAGATTCGTACTGCGTCCATTCTTTCGGCGATGAGGCAGCTCTTCAATTCCGTGCGACTTTGAAATTCCAGTCCCCGTACGGCATCGCTCGAAAGTTGCCCTTTCCCCAATCGCCCCCCCCCCCTAAATCGCGAAATATGTGCGTGCACACGCTCGGCACGCCTTTGTATGCATCGCGGCGTTCACGCAACCCGCGCGCGTGCCACGACGACGGCGTCTGTGCGGATAAGGTCGCTTGATATGCAAAGCGGGAGCGGCGTCGTCGGAGATCGCGGCGCGGGTGCCGCGGCTCGACTTTATTATTTCCCGAGTCACGTTAACACGACGACGGCAGATGGCCATTGGATTATGTGCAGGATCACGGAGACGAGGGCTATAACTTCCTCCTCGGCGAGAGGGAGAGACGGGAGGATGCGCGAGATATCGGGGAGGAAAAGGATGAAGCGGCGCACGTTTCGATCCATTCCTTTAACAAATCCCTTTTGATCCTCGCGCCTTTATACATTCGTAGTCACTGGCTGCTGCATCCGCGGCTACTTCACTTGGCTATCGCGCGCGGATCGAACGGGAACAGTTCGAGAGGCGATGAAAGTCCATCCTATGTTGAGCCACCACCACCGCGCGCACACACATAAACTGTGCAACCCTTACAACTCTCTCACGCTGTTGCTTCGATCGAGGATACTACCACCGGGGCTTCTCGATATTTCTCGCTTTTTCGACGTCTCCCTTTCGTCGCCTTTTTTCTCTTAGCCCCGTCATCGACGCCGATATCCGACTTCCACGATAGGAATCCGCGATCGCAGGAAACTTTTAACGCCTGGATGCACGAGCAAGGTCTTTCTTGAAAGCTGATAGCCGGCGTTTGAGCGACGCGATATCTTAGCTATGAATCTTTAAGCGCGGAAGACTTCAAAACGAGCTAAAGATGCGATCTTTTGAGCGCCTTTAGATTCCTTGTAAAGAAGGCGAAGTATGACGTATTTCTCAGAGAATTCTGGATTATAAAAATTACGCAGTTTACAACAAAGTTCATAAAACAAAAAACTTGATAGAAGCTAGAGTCTGATTAAAAATGAAACAATTTGAGAAAGAGAAACGCCAATCGCCGAATTTAGATTTTAACATCGCTCCAACATTTATTCTCGAAATAAATACGTCAGGCAAGACGCGGCTGCAAAAATGGTTATTGTGAGTGGACGTTTGTCCATCTAAAATATTTCAACAATAATGATCATGAAACATTATTACGTAAAGATCCCGCCCTTTCTACGCTCCAGGGCGTGCTTCGCGATCGTTGTTATCAACAACAGCCGTAAAGACGAGCGATAAAAAGTGCAACGGGCGAAGGATAGACGATTACGCGACTCCTCGCAACGAACAGTCAGCAGCCAGCAGCCTGTCGGCAGGAAGCGGCCGGAAGCATCGCCTGCAGCTGCAACCGACGCGAAACGCGGTTAACCGGGCTATCAATTTTCATTACGAGTGAAAGCTGCAGCTTCGAGTTGAGGGGCGCCGTCGTCGGTCGAGAGTTTATTCGCTGCTGGATATACACGGTCTCGACGAAAGGAGAAAAAAAAGATGGGAAAAACGAGATCGCGAAGTCGAAAAAGCGGGCCGCACGTCCCCATTTATATTCCAATCTCCAATCTGGAAAATGAGGACCCGTCTTCATTCAATTCGCGGCCGGTTTCGAGTAATGGAAAACGATCTATTAAGAGACGCGGCGCTCGTTGAAATCGCTTCAAGTGGATCGTCGAGTCGTAAGTATTCATGCGCTGTCGTTCAATGCTAAGAAAAAAAAAAAAAAAAAAAAAAGAGACCGGACGTCTTTTTGTGCGCTCCCGCGTTGGCGGCGCAAACACTCCGATTTCCTTCGCAATCTTCCAATCCTGACTTTATCCTCAATTTATTTCAACTTTTTGCAACTCGAGAGCCATATTTTATTCGTAATCCAAGGCGGATTAAAGAATTCAAATTGGAAATCCGAGATCGAGCAAGTCGAAGATCCCAATCGACCCGATCGACCGACGCCGTCGTGTATCTTGGCTGTGGGCGAGACCGTTCCATTTTCCACTTCGCTTTAGTGGTTTATTAGCAATGCTGCACGTAAGAACTCATTAACATGCGACGTGCGTTTATCTTCGGTATTTCCCTTATGCGTCGCTAATACATTTCCAGATAGCGCGCTTTTGTCAGTTTAACGTCAATGCATTGATGCAACAAGCTGTTAACATTATCCTCTTATCTGCCACTCATGTATATCGCCTCTTATCGCGACGATAACGACGCGCGTATAAGAAACGAGTGTCATAGATGAAGAAATCGATGATCGCGAAACATCGACGATATTTAATATAACTCTTACGTGATTCTATATCGGGTTCGGGGGATGGGGTCCGCAAAAATAACCGGACGACACATCAGCGGCGTTAATTAATTGTCATGACTTTGAAGTCACCTACTTTGTACGCGGCGTTTCTTTCATCTGCGCGTGCACCCGCGCAAGTTAAATTGGCCGAGGACTGGCACGGTGCCGAGATGCAGCCGCGAGACACGTTGCATCTGCTGCTACAAGCGGCTAATAAGTCACGCAAATGAGAAGAAAGCGAGAAGGAGCGAAAACACAGTGGATAAAACAAGTCGTGGTTGAAAGACCTTTCGGTTCCCTTTGCTGAAATCCGCGCGCGTCGCCAAACGTGAGAAATTCTATTTGGAGAAATTAGGTTGTCATTAAAGATCCAAGTTTTCCTTTTCCCACATCTTATTATATATTGCTTAATTTTCTTTAAAAGAAAAATTCAAAGTATTTTACGATCTCTTAAAGTTTCACTAAATATTTCGTAGGCCGAGACAAAGCAAAAGAATTTATCTTCGCTAAGGTTCTTTATTAATAGGTCACAGTATATATACCTCGGGCGCGAAAGCAATTGCCTTCGTGGAACAGTCCGCTTCAGCTTATCTATCTGATGGCAAAATGGTTCTACTCCAACGGTCCTAAATCTATCCTTACGTGGCCCACGTTACATACGTATATTAACATATCGGAAATCTCCTCGCACGAAAAAAGCAAGTACCAATATTGATACGGAACGTTCGAACGCCCGTGTGCCCGAGCAATACGAACTCAAACATCTTCCGTTATTTCGAAAAAAATTCGCTTACAATTTTATATTTGACGTAGCGTATCTGCAAAATTTATTCTGCAAAATCTCGATAGTTTCTTTTCTCCTCTCTTCCGGCTTTCTGCTTCCACCTCCCCCTCTACCATACGAATCTTCTTGGTAAGTTATAGCCATAAGAGAAATCCTATACCTCGAGTTAGGGAGCAAGTCCGCCGGCTATTTTGCCCTCCTCATACTTGCGAGACAATAGCCGACATGGAGATCGGCGTTTTAGCGCATTATCGGCATATTATTCGCATAGAAATGCGAACTATGTTCACGTCGGATTATCTACGCCGAGGAGATATGCAGATTTCTACGCCGCTAAAAGCGTTTTCAGTCGCACAGTTATCAACGGAAGTTGGTATCTACCTCATATTCTTCGTCATATCGACTTGTCTCGTATATAGAAATGAATATGGAATTCATTTTAAGTCTATCTCCCGTTGATAAAATGACACGCGTTATTAATGTCGATTCATTTTATAATACATTTTCTTTAAATGTCTCCTAACATTGCAGATGCGTTCAAGATTGTCAAAACGTTAATCTCTGGCTGAAGTCACACATCGGGATATTATCCGCTAATACGCTACGGTTTGGAAACAATAGCGTTCACGCAATTCTCCTCGGTATATTAGCGAACACTTATCCATTCGTCATGTGTCACGTATGCTGGCTCAAAGAATATATGAATGCAAAAGCGGAGATAAGGAGCGACGAGTTGCATGCTCCACCTGTATAAACATGAGACGCTTAAAAATACGTGCAACAACGTACATGATGTATAATCTGCACATTGTTGACAATAATGTTAATCATCTCCTGACGTACAGCCTTGCATTTTCAGGCTATACATAGTAAAACAGAGAATGTATGAATAGAGAACTGTAAAATAAAAGTTTCGTTCGCAACCGTGTAATTTATATAGTTCATTTAGTTTATATATATTTCACTAATATTATTTATAATAATGTACCTTATTGCTCTCCGAGAAAACTAATAAAAGAAAATAAAGATGTCTGTATTAACCGCAGCGGTATTTCACGATTACTACGTGATTTTACTCTGTGCTGAGTATACTATTTGAGATTTGTTTCATCCATCTAGTGTTCGATCAAGCGTGATCATCGAAATGAAACCGCTTAGACCCGACTTTTTGACGTCGAGCTCCGCCGCGCGCCGGGAACGAGCTCAAAGCCAATATCTCGCACACGCCTCTCGTACAATCGAATACCGCAGGCGGAAGCGTCGCGGGGAAAAAAAAAACCTATCGACATCTATCAGCCAATAACAATCGGCACGATGGAAAAGCGCACGGCGAGCCCGACCCTCCGGCAGGACGCCCATAAAAGCTGACAGCGGGAGTCGCGCTAATTTCATTACAATGATTTCACCCTCCCCATTTTTCCAATCCATTTCGTTCCCAGTCGGGCCGCGCGTACCCCCCCTGCGTCCCCCTCGCCGAAGCCGTCGCCACCGCGACGCGTTTGCGCGATCGAAACGTAAATTCACGCGGTAATTGAAACGCAAACGCCGTTCGCCAGTTACGTTAATCCAATGAAATACAGCTCGTTGCGGGGTTGCCTCCGCGACCGCCATATACCGCGACTACCGTCCGCCTCTCTCTTCCGTAAACCACCACCACCACCACCACCGCTACCGTCACCATCGCGCGGGTGAGCGGGTTTATCAGCTCGCGGCGAGAAGTCCGCATGCAAGAGAGCCCGCCCGGCCCCCATAACGGCTCGCGTGACTCTAATGATTACGAATTAGCTATAAATCGCGCGATCATGTAAAGCGCCCGGTAATTTACAGCGGCGAGCCGCGATCGGCGACGGCGACGGTGGCGACGAGAAAATAGGGGAGGGAAAAAAAAATGAAGAGGTAAAGAGGCGGCGCGCGCGGGGATCTCCGAGGGCGATCTTGATAGTGTGCCGGATAGTCGTGGCCGGTGCCTTGAAAATTCTCTTTAATCGACACCTGTATATATACATAATTCCCGGTCGGCACGCTGCAATTCTCGCCGTGCACCGCTTAAGCTATCGGCGGATCGAAATGGCAATTCGGGCGCGCTCGCATACGGAGGCAGCTCACGTGTGGAGAAGTGCGAGCGGACGCATTTAATCACGGCCATAGCTGATTCGCGGAGTGGAACGTGACGCGACGGGCGAAAATCGGGTTTGGACCGATCTATTTTCAGTCTAAAAATCGATTTACCGCAATATAACCCGGCGCGTATCTCTCCGCGGGAAGAGCGAAAAAAAAAAGACGCGCTATATATCCGGCGGTGCGATGCGTGCCAAAAAGAGGCGCGTCTCGCATTTCGACCGCATCACGATCGAACGAAGTTATCCCCCTCTTCAATAAAGTTAATGCACGTCCTCCGGCCGGTTTGAAAGCCCCTCGAAAGCTCGTGTCGCTCGCTCGACGATTGAGATGCAAAGCGAACGAGAGAAATCTATTTACTATTCTGGGACAAGCGACGTTAGAATAGTTAGTAGCGAACGAACGCGCGTACAAAAATAATAAAAGTGAAAGATATAAATTCCCGCGGTATAAAAACGAGTTTAAGCTATGATTGTTTGATCAGCTTACAGTGAACCTTCCTAATTGTCGATATGTCCGAGTTATAAACTACCAGCTATCCTAACAAAAGCTGAAAAAGATTATGTTGAATCAAGCGACAAAGACTGAGAACGAGAATGAAAGAGAAAGGAAGAGAACGATAGAGAGAGATAGAGAGATAAAGGGGAAAAAAAGAATGCGCCGACACACAACGGGCCGAAAGGGGATCGGAATTTAATTAACGCACGTTAGAAAATGGCTCGCTAAAGGAGACGGACGGATGCACAAAGAGCGAGGTTACCGAGGCTACAAAGCGGGAGGAACGAAAAAGAGACGAAGAGAGCGCGGTGCAGCATCGCACGCATCGGGCGCGCCACGCGCGTTCCGCTCGACGTTGCGGAAGCTACGGGGGCGCGAGCGGATGTTTAACCCTGTTTTGACGGACGACACGCTTTTTACTAGTGTTCACAAAGAGAGTTGCGTCAGCGGTACGCTTCTCGAGGCCAGGACTTTAGACGTGGTAGGATTTGCGCGGCCCCCCGGTCTCATTCTCGCTGCACAATCGCTTAATCGCATTAACGTCAAATTAGCGATAAAGCAACGATTTGAATGCGCGACCAGCGAATCTTCGTCGCTTTTCACAAAACGAGCGGCTATGAGGATCGCGAATAAAAGTAGTTTTGTGGGACGGAGAGAAGAGGAGCGGTATTCCATTTGTTGGAATGCGGTTTTTTGTCATCAGCGCGAAACGCGCGGTTCGATGTTACGATGGTGCATGAAGCCGCGAATGGAAGTGGCTGAAAGGACGAGGAGATTGCGATATACCTGCCAATTTACGACTCCGGTTATATCGCGCCGCTTTACCGCGCTGTTTTACACGCGTTACGCACGCACACGCGCGTGCGACGTAACGCAGCTGCTGGTCGGGAAGGCAGTTTCCTCGTACCCGGCTTATGAAAGGGGATGCTATTGACGAGGGGATGAAGAAAGAAGAGAAAAAGGTGGAAGAACAGGAGCCGTTCACGCGCACGCGATGTTAACCGAGTCTTAATCGATCTTGAAAATATAGGGGTACAATATATATATCTCAACATAGGATATATATAACTTTTCATTAAAATTTAAATTTTGCACTACTTTTAACTACCTTAGCAATTAAACTACGAATCTTATACTTCCGCTAAATCTATATTAGATAATTGATGAGAGAGGGAAACATTAATCAAGATAATTATTTATACTCTTTGTTAACATTACTCGAATTTTAATACCTGGTACTTTCATAATTATATCTCAGTGTTTCAGATAATTTTCTCTAAGAGGGAAAATTGACTTCTCAAAGTTACCAAATTATATCTCATTAAAATTTCACGCGGTATGGAGACTATACATTATTACTTTGCATTAAAAGGGCCGGCAGAAGAGTGCGAAAGAGCGAGGCCGGTACACAGAAAACATTGATAAATTAATTTCGAGGGGATCTCGAACGTGCTCCTCCCCTTGTTTGGGAAGAACGTCCTCCTGATTTATGCCCCCGACGTCGCCGACCTCTGACCTGCGGAGGGTATCTCCGGTCGGCATGGAGGAAGCCCGGGGAGAGAGAAAGAGAAGAGAGAGGGGGAGGGAGGGATGATGCCTGGCACTTTCAAGTGGTCGTCCTGAAAGGGACGAGAAAGAAAGTGCTGTGTGTCGGAGCACTTCATCCCCTCTACGGATTTGCCCACGCCTGGCGTATTGATCGAAATCGAAGGGGAGAGTTTCCGATGGTGTGCGGGGTTGGGTCATACCTAATTCATAGTCCCCGGGTTCTTCCGACCCCTCGCGGCGATTATTTCACCGCGAACGGGAGGGTCGAACACGGTGGTTATCGGAGGAAGAGGGAGGGAGCAGGAGAAAGGACAACGGGAACGGCACACGCTCCGTTCCGGAAATCGATGTCTCGTCCAGAACGTCGCGATCCAAACAGATCGTATCGACGCGCATCGATGCAGACTCGCCTCGCGGCGAGAAACGCAACCCGTGGCATTTTTCTGACGCGACCATGTGTTATGCGTTATGGCGGTATGACGACAGCAGAATTAACGAGATAACAATCTTGTATTCGCTCGTCCAATTTTTCAAAATGGAAAACCAGTTATTTGGACTCCCGATTTTAACATTTTATGGATTCTTCTTCCAGCGCTGTATTAAGACCCGTAAAAAAATAGAAACATGAACTGTTTCAAGTCGTTTGACTGTAACAAACAATTGAGTGGAAAGCACGAAAAGTATAGTTCATATGTCGCTGTTATTAAAAATATTATATATAATATACAGAAAATATTATTGAGAAATAGAAGATGTCGAGCTTCGTTTTATTCTTGAATGGAAAACGTAATGCAGAGCCGGAAAAATCAGATCCGAACTGGAGACAATTGTCGAAGAAAACGTATCTTCCGCCTTTGCACGACACGCGATACGAATAGTATCTCTGGTGAATGCGACGGCAGCGGCAGCTATCGATGCGTCGTTAATGGACAAATAAAGCGAGAACGGTGGAAGAGAGAGGAGAGAGAGAAAGAGACGAAGGCAAAAACGTCGGGGCAGTGCTTAATGTAGCGGCAATTTATGGCGATTTAACCTCTCCTCTGCCCACGGTTTCCGTAACCTTGGCAATTTACGACTCCGCGCCACTATCGATTAGCCGGTAAAACTCGCACCTGATCCCTTCCAATTGCACGGGCTCGCGGTTTAACGACGGCGATATATCCCGCCCGTGCTTGACTACGCCTGACATTCAATTAAGCCGATTGAGAAATCAGAGAGAACCGTTAATTCGCATCACCTTAGCGGGCATCCCAGCACGACATGCTCCGAATTCGAAGATAACGAGAGAATCATCACCGTGACCCTCGTCCGAACGAGCTCCGCGGACGACGTTCGAAGTCGTTATGCAAAGCATCCTGTAGCGCCCGCAACGTCGTAATTTCTTTTTCGTGCGCAGTATTAGCGGTATTTTGCGTCATTAGCATATATTCAATTAACCCGTAAGATTGCACCGACGATTGTGCCGTGCCGCAAAACGCGAATGTCAAACGCGACGAATATATTAACATTTGGTCGAGTGATGATGTAACGCGGAATCACGCAAATACCGTTCGTTATTTACCGTCGTCGCTGTTAAGTTCGTTTTTTTTCTCTTTCTTTTCACGACAAGGGTAACGTATTACGCATGTATTAGTTACGGTAATTTTCAAGCAGGCTGCAAGGAAAGAAACTCAGTCTTTAATACGCTAAAACGATTCGCGTCACTTCGACACGCTCTTTGATTTACAGCCTTCAGAACTTGAAATTTCTCGTCGTCGAAAAAGCGGTAGCACAAATTCCGATCGAGCTGACGCGAGTATCCCGCCGCGATTCATTTCTTATTTCTTTTATTCATTCCTTGATACACGGCTCGGCACTCTCGCGACGAAATGTATCTCGAGGCGCGACAGTCCGAGAGTAATATTCGCGAGCTTTACGGCGTGGCGTCTTCGCGCTTTCATCGTGAAATTCATCGTTATCTCGCGGCAGGCGCCGCGACGCCGCTCGCCCGCTCCCCGTGCATAAATAAAATCGTTGGGAGACGTTAATAATCAGAAGTCAAAAGTTTTACATCCTCGAGGAGGCGTGCGTTTCGGCGATAAAACACGATTCTCATTCTTCGTGGACTGATCTCGTGGAATCCACGCGACGTTACAACACGAGTTACGTAACAGAAAATACCTGCTCACTTCAACTTTATAGTTCATAACTTATCGAATCGTAAAAAACAACTTGATTATGAATTTAAAATCAGATTTATATTCGAAGCTCATTCGAGCGATGATATTCCTTTTTTTCTTGCGCCATGATCATTTCTTTATATAACGCGTGCCCTCATTATCGCGTACCATAAAAAAGGCCCGAACGAGAAGACTCGAAAGAAAAAAGGAGAGAGAGAGAGAGAGAGAGAGAGAGAGAGAGAGAGAGAGAGAGACACCGCTCGCTTTGAGTCGCATTTTTTTCTTCCTTTTTAGGGAAAAAGAAAATGGAGGAAAGGTCGAAGCGAGGGCGACTCTCGAGCGTGCTCGAACCCTCGACATGGTCGCCGTCGAAGCAGTCAAAGGACAGAGAGGCGACAGGTACACGCGCGCGCATGATGGAGGGTGGCGACGAGTGCATTTTGTCACGCGAGAAACCGGGTATACGCAACATCCGCCTCGGAAGGGGAATAAAGGGACGGGAATACGTCTCTTGCCTCTTGCCATCGTCCCGTCGAAGGTTGTGAACGTGCCTTTACAATCTACAAAGCGGTATGCTGGAGTCAACGAGGGTGGAGGAAGAGAAAGAGAAAGAAAGAAAAAGAGAGAGAGAGAGAGAGAGAGAGAGAGAGAGAGAGAGAGAGAGAGAGAGAGAGAGAGAGAGAACATTTATTACCTTAGAGTCGAGCTCTCGAAGACATACAACGACGAATATGTAATATGTACGCATATGTAAATAATTTGCAAAGAAACGGTAATAAAAGCGGACGCACTTACGGAGTTTGTTCCAAGAAAAGAACGCGAAACGGAGGGAATGGTACAAACGCAGGTACAAGAAAAGTGTACAAGTATTAAGTATAAAAATAAATAGGGAAAGAAACTCGACGTAAGTCGATGGGGAGCGGTATCCCACAGGTTACGTGCAATCAATAACGATTTTTTATTTAGGGTAAGCGAGAGAGGCAAGGTGGAAGAGAGGGAGGCAGGCGACTGGAACGAGACGGGAGGGGGGGAAAAGCGAGTCGACAGATGCTGAATGGTGCTTGTAAATACCGTGAACGCCGAGACACAAAGGGTGCACCAAAGCGGAGCGGGGTGCGGGCAGGACTGGCAGAAAGGGAACGGGAAGGGTAGGGGGGAAGAGGGGGCGATGTACGAGGTAGGTTCATCGTGTGCCGGGCCAGAAGGATAGCGCGCGTGGTGTACCCTCCAGGAAAAGGAGAACCGGAAAAGGATCGGGGCGGGCGGGGGGTAGCAGCACAAAGGGTTGTTTTAACAGCCTTTTGTCGAGTGTGGCGAAGCAGGAAGAAGAAAAAGTAACGCCGCCGGTTCGCAATTATTTAGCGAACTTGTGGAGAATGAGAGCGAGAGTGGCCCGGCGGAGCAGGGACGAGCCGAGGAGGGATAAAGAAAAAGACGGCGGGGAGGGGAGAGGGTACAGAAAGAAGCGGTTTCCTACGAGAGTCGAAGACGGCAGGTAGAAGGATCAAAATAAGCGTAAATAAACGACTGCGGTGGAGCTGACCGCGAAGGAACCGGCGAGGAGGGGGCGCGAGGGTTGCGAACCATCGTAAGACGGGGAGCGGCGAAGGGGAAAAAAGGAACAGTTATGCGAATTCGGCGTAAGGCTAAAGGAACGAGAATGAGGAGGAGGAGGAGGAGGAGGAGAAGGAGGAGAATCGCGCGCAAGATCCAAAGAGGAGGTAATGGACTTTATCAGGCCGCTAGGTGGTCGACCTTCCGTTTTTTCCTCCGCTTCTCCTCTCTTCCTTCTTCCACCATCTCCTCTGATCCTTCGCCGCTCCCTCCAACTGTCTCCCCTCTCTCCCGACCCCTCCTTAATTGTCTTCCACTCATTTTTACGCCCGTTCCACTTCGTTACGGTCCGAGTGCCGGGCAGGCCTTGCGAGACATTTGCGGTGCCGCACGGGTGGGCCGGATAAAAAGCCGAGAGGGATAGCGGAAAAAAAGAACGGGAAAAAGCGGAAGAGTACCTGCGTTCGTGCCTTGCCGAGAACGCGTTGCTTCTGAGGACAATTTCCCGACAGAAACATTGAACATGTTGAAATCATGTACACTGTACGTCTATCATAGCGATTTTGATAAAAGGATTGTAATAAAAATTGAAAATAAATAATAACATAAAATATGTAATAATAAATTTCAAGATATCGCCTACAGCGTCTTAAAACGCGTCGCCACAACATAACGTTGTAATACTTCCGCAGAATTGACTTGTCTTCAATTTACTGCGATCGGCTGATCGAGAATCGCATCTCCCGTGCAATCGAAGAAAACCATGTCTCGCTTCGGTATTACTCAGCGTGGCGAGTGAAATCGTGCGCGTGCAGAGAGGACACGAGAATTAGCCGAGTTAGACGCTGTTAGCCGACCACCCGGATCGGCGATCCCGTAATGGAACTGGATTTAACCCCGGGGCCTGTCAGTGGGGCTTCTCTCTTCCTATCTCTCTTTCTCTCTCTCTCTCTCTCTCTCTCTCCGTATCGCGCGAGAGACTCCCGCGGCCGATCTCGCGGTGGAGGCGCTTCGTGCATCAGTAAATAAGCTAACGCACGAATAGTGTTCGCCCGCCGACGGCTTTCAGGAAGGATTAACTCGCGAAGAGTGTTAAACTCGGAACGAAAGTTATTTTGCTTTCTCTACCCTCCCGCTAATTGCCGAACACGAATATTATTCACGCGAGCAGGCGAGCGAGATTGTGATCCGGTAGGCCTTTTAACTAGAAAAAAAAAATAGGAGAACTCCGATCGTACGGATAAGAGATAATCTCCCCCTGGGGCACTTGCCATTCTTCTGCCACACTCTTGGAGCTTCGTCATTACGGAAGGCTGATAAACGGAGAGGCCGCATAAACGAACACGTGGAGCGGCGATTAACGGCAGCGTCGTCTTTTATGCGTTATTAATAACGAGGCGGGAGGGCAATCCGTTGACCGCGCGTGCCGATTACCGTATATACCGACGCGGCCGTGTATCGAACGCCGCGTGGAGAATTGGTACGGTTAAATGTCGCCTTTAAAGAACGAGTTATTTATTTCCATCGCGCGCGGCACAAGACCGCGTCCGACAGCGGCGAGCGATAAAAGAGACGAGCTGTGAGCCGTAATGCACGCACACACGCACGCACGCACGCGGACAGAGGAGCCGCGCAAATATCAGCTAAATTAGCCGCTCGATAATCAATACGGGTCACTTAACGACAAGGCCTGTCCTGCGAGCATGCGAGCAAGCGTGACGATTGCACACACGTCCAGTTGCGTGACGCGACTAAACACGATGACGGTTTGCAGAGCGAGCCTGCGGGCGGGCCCGAATCGTGCACGAATCTCTAAACAATTGCGCGATGTTAATGACGGGATCGATTACGGCCACATCCGCGGAATCGGAAGCGTCGTTCGACGTTCCATCATTGCGAAACTGTAACCGTCATCGCACGTCGCGCCAGCTAGAAAAAGATATATGTATCTTCCGACGACAGAAATGACAGGAAGGCTGATCCAATGATCCTGTATAAAAATGGAAAAATATACGCGAAGGAACATCATGGCTTCCGGAATCCATGTTTTACCAACTTCGCGCGGTCTGAACGCGTATAAAAGGTGCGGCTTCTACATCCCAAGCGAATAACCGTGAGAAAGTAAAGTGGTGAATAATCGCGATTGTGACGCGAACCTGAGAGAGAGAGAGACGAGAAGGAATATTCAAACCGATCGCAGTAATTACGCAATATCAACAACTCGCCGTGTGTTAATCGCGTTTTAATCGCGGGTGGAATTACTTTTGTTAATCTAAGCGGAGCGGGTACATCGCGCTCGCGGGGAATCCGAGATAATCCAGCGGCATGCGATATCCGGATCGTAATCCGTCATGCTTTTTTTCCCGGCCTCCGCATTGGGGATACGATCGCGCGCGCGCTCGTTCGGTGCAAAAAATGCGAGCTCGCTGAAAATCCAGCCGTATTGATAGATAATTAATTTTTCGCGCGGCGGGGAAAATGGCGGCATCACTCGAATGTCCACTTCATTTTACCGTTCGACCATGGATAACCGGAGGAGCAGGCTGGAAATCGCTGAGAGAAAACGACGAGATGCGGGACGCAGAGAGGAAGGACGAGGAGGGTTTCGTTATTACCGGGTATCCGCTGAAAATCTCGGCGTATTGATAAATAGTTAATTTTTCGCGCGGAGCGTCGGCGGTGACAAAAAAAAAACGGTGACGTCACTCGTACGTCAGGTCGTTTTATCGGTCGTGGTGGCTAGATAACGGAGGCACAGAAATTGTTGGGTGAGACGGCGAGGGGAAAGGCGCAGAAGAAGCGTTTATTATTGCCAAAGGGACAATGTCCGCCGCTCGGCTGCGAAGTGATTTACGGCCCGGGCGACAGGCTGTCTCACCGGCAAGAAACGATGTCGTTTGCCGTGCAAGCCCGACGATCATCGAGAAAGATATAAATCTCGAATAAAGTGGAGTTAACCTTTTCCGGCGCGAGAGAGCGATTTCGATATACGGGGAAGGGGTATATCTGTGTCAGCGAGGATTGTAATCACGCGAATGAATCTCGGCGATTTTCGCGAAACAGCGCGGCGATTTTTATGTAGAAATAATAACCGTGGTAAATTCGCGTGGGAGTTGCGGGCATGGATATTGACGTCTTGCATAAATGCGCGTGGGACGTTATCGGTTCGACGCTAAATAGATGCACAGCTCTCAATGCTTCTATTGCTACCTAAATACTTCAAGTATTTCAGCGCTACGTAAGTACGTGATAATATGCGAGCGATATCAAAGGTATTATAGCGAATTCAAATCGACGCGCGGCGCAGTGCGCGAGATAGCGATATCGTACGGACATGTAGAGGAAAAACGTTCGTCGCAACCCAAGGCTAAACTTTTTACGCTTCTCCAACAGCGCACACAGAAAATATCGCGGTGAAAAATCTATTATAACGTCCAAGCAAAAATCTCACAATACCGAAGTGGCGCGCACCCACGTCTGATTTACATCCTCTAAAATCGCATATTTAGGCTTGCATCGAAACAATTTAATCCGGTTTTTCTACCGATAGCTTAATAAACAGAAGTCAAATATCATTATTAAAAACG
>NJRQ01000219.1:246894-254394 GCA_003063805.1 Aphaenogaster ashmeadi | reverse complement strand
GAGCGAGACGATTTCTAAACAAATTTTGTCAAGAAAGGATCAAGTGGAAACTTATGCAACGGTGGAGGATGCAATGCTGCATTCGCTTCAATAACGAACATTCCGCGATCGAATTTTACGGCCACGAAAAGAGGAAGCAGGTGTATTTTGGCGCGTTCAAAGTATTTTATGCCGCGAGGCTCGTTTTTCCCCGCTTTCCAATCCCGCTCGGTTTACCGATTCCAAAATCGCCCCCGTGCCGGGAGGCAGCGGCGTTCGGGATACGCGATCGAAATAATTCAGCGTCGATCTCTCCGTTAGAGCCTAATCGCGTATTCCCGATGCACATCGGGGCCGTTCTCGCGCGCGATGCACCGCACGCGCGACACGATCTCGAACATCACGCGCGCATTAAACGTGCATCGCGTGTTAACGGGTGTCGCGTGAATGGCGTTCGTCACGTTGCCGATCGCGTCGGCTCCCTGCGGCTCTCGCGACTCGTAACGCAGTCCTCGCGCATGTTCACACGCTTCCGAAATCAAGAGCGAACGAAAAGCGCCAAGGCGTCGAAGCTCGAACTCGAGAATCATCGACGGTAGCAAATAAATTTAATAATCACAATAAATCAAGAGGGCTAATGAGCCAAGCCAGATAGTCGTGCTAATATGATTGTATTTTGAAACAATTCTTAATAAACAAATCGTTGAACAAACGTTTCGACCTTAACTTCGGTCATCTTCAGTGCGCCAATAAATTAAAAAATTACAAATAAATAAATAAATTAATTAATTAATACATAAGTACGCAGAAAAAACCTACTCCGCACGCCGATTTCTTTTTCGCAATAATTCGGTAATTTTCAAATCTTACTAAGATTTGTAGATCGCATGTTCATTTCTCTAAGGTTGTCAGTGATAACAATTGGCAGTAGTTAAAAGGATAAAAAGGTAGAATCTCTTAGGTGGATGCGTTGCCAACGTCCTGATCGTCATTTTAGATTCCCAGATAAGAGATGACCGTACGTATAATTATTTGTGTATGTGTCACTTGCTGGTTACTGAGACAATGGCAATGTGATTGTTAATCTATTGAGCCTAAGAAATTAAATTAATTATTTTTAAATTTAATAATTTATTAAACAGAATAATGTATTAGTTAATTATGTTCCTTATTTTAATGCGCGAATTATGTTGTCACAATATTTTAGTTTTGTATATAAAAAATGTAATTATACATATATAGTGTATATACATAATTCATCCTACTTATCGAGACACATGGTGCTCGGACCCATCTTTTATAATATACTACTTCACGAGGACTCTTCGAGAGTGTCTTAAGCACTTTGTCTCTCTAGCGATGCAATCAGGCTCGCGAGAAAGTGCCCCATCGTTCAATTATCCAAATAATTAGTTCAATGTACTTTTGATACAATTGATTTCATCTCTCTTATGCATTAGAATCACTTATGCCACGCAGTTCGATGAACCTTATGGTAGTTGAATAAACGTCTAATATTACACATTTAACTACATTTCAGTTTTGTCAACTTTTTATTGTTGACTAAATTTCTTAGTAAAATTTACTACAAGTTATTTATCTGACTTGATTTTTATTCATTTTGACTTGATTACAGTAATTAAATTTAACGCAATTCTGAGATATGGTTCTTCTACCCTGAGTTTTTTTTTCAGTGTAATAGCTTCTCAATTAAATTTAATTCAACAAATACAAATATTCGGATATTTTCTATACTTAGTCAAATATCATTAACATATTTTCAACCATTATTATACGTATTATCTGATGGACGACTTTTCAAGATTCTCTTCAACCATGACAACTAACATGGTTTTTAACATCTCGAACTCTATTTATTACATACGAACTATAAGATGTCATGTGTGTGCTAGTTTCGGTATAGCCTCTTACCACCTTTCTGTTCTCTCGCTAGTGAGATTTTTATAATTTCAAGTGCTATCAATTTTTATTCTTTGTTTCATTATGCTTTTGAATTTATTTTATTTATTTATTTTATCGGTATGAACTCTAATATAGTTGCTGAAGAAGACTCTGTGCAGTCGAAACGTACTTTCACTTAAATTATGATATATTAAATTATTTATTTATTTATATAAACATCTTTGTTAATTTATGCTCGTTCCTTGGCCTTCAACCTTCCCAATCTGATTATACGTATTCTTAACGATTATTCTTCTCTCTCCAAGTGTTAAACCAGACATTAAATTTACAAACGCAGATGCTAAATTTACATTAGGAACAAAAAAGGAACGCTAAGCCTTTCCTTCCGAGGAGAGAGAGTCAGTAATACAAAAACACCTTGTACCTGGATAGTAGTAAGGGTGTCCAGCGTGCGAGGGGTGCACGAGCGGATGTGGTGCCCGGAAGTCCATCTTGACAGCTGGTCTCCCGCCGAGCGGTGGGACACGACGAGCGAACACGGACGCGGTTGCGGAGGAAGCTACGCCAAGGGGACGACGACGACGAGAGTTCCGGCGGCGCGACGATGCCGACGAGTTTCCTTCGCGAGCCGATCGCGAGGCATCTTCCGCCGCTCGAGCAGGTCGGCCGTTTGTTCCTTCCGGTCTCCGCGATTCACGCACTCACCATGCACTTCTGAATCCACGCGACGAGGGGATTTAAGTCCGACGACGGGGATTCCTTCTCACCATCCGTGCGAGAGCTTGCCGCGGTGCGCACCGGATCCCGATGAGACGATACTATCGAGCGATCGGCGGCACCGTTCAACACACCCGCGCGCGCGCGCGCGCGCGCGTTATCGCCGCGCGGAACGGAGCGGATCGACACCCGGAACGATACCGATCGCGGCGGAGTATCACCGGCCGGCGCGCATCCCCGCGGGTGTGCACCGACTGTTCCTCGTCTCCTCTCGTCCACGCGTGATTTACGGCCTCGGTCGGGCCCGCCGCGGGCGCTCGCTCTACCGCCGTACGCAGGCGCGCGCGCGCGTCGACGCGCCGCGCCGCCGTGAACGGAGGTACCGCCGCCGAACCGAGAGGACCCGCCGCGTCCACCTTCCCGACCTTGCGACACGGCGACGTTCACGCCGAGAGGGTCCTTCGCGCGTTTGCTCCCGTCGTTGCGACAGAAAAGTCTCTCTCCCACCGATCGCGGTTCGATTCGGATGGCCGGCACGTATGCGCGCCTATGTACGAGGAGAGAGACGCGAGAGCGACGGCACAGCCCGCGCACTAATCACCACTTAATTGACCGAGACCGACGCGGCAGGTCGTGCCATTACGGCTAATTGACCGAACGCTTCGGCGCTGCCGCCAGACGGCGAGCATGTATTTTCACGCGCGCGTCTTTCGTCGCGACGTAACGGGGGACGCGCGAGGGCAGGGGTGCGTGCACGCATGCACGCACGCGTGCGCGCGCGCGCGCGCGAGCGAGCGCGAGCGCGGATGGGTTCCGGATATCACGATGGCGAGGGACGAGAGAGCGAGCGATGGAGGGAGAGAAAGAGAGCTCTCTTTTGAAACGCTGCTCTCCTCCGTGTGGCGCGTGCGCCCCGTTTGCACGTAGGACCGTCTGGCCCGCCTACGCGGCGTACGAGAGAAAATCCATCACTAACGAGACTCACGTCCCCCGCCGGCACGTCCGCCGTCCGCCCGCTCCGTCGCACACATATACGAGACGCGTGCTCGGGCTCGCTGCTCCGCTCCTTCCTTTCCTTCTCCCGCTCTCGCTCACGTGGCGCACGAACGTAACGACCGCCGCGACGCACGACCTACGGCGGCTGGCACTGGACTGGCGAGTGGCGTGGCGCGGCGGCGAAACGTCGTCGCGCCTCGTGCGTCTTCGGGCGCCTCCGCCGCGTTCGTCGATCCCTACCACCTGCCGGCCGACGACGCGTCTCGCGCGTCCGCCGCGCCGCGCGCTTCGACCAAGATCGAATTGCCGGCGGGACGGAGTGGGGCGCAGTTTCTCTTTCTTTCTCTCTTTTCCCTCGCCGCGCCGCCGCGCCGTCACGACGCGAGCGACGGCTCGCTTTCGGCAAGAGCGACGAGCCGTCACACGTTATTACATGCATCTTCGCGAATCACACCGCGAGGCAGCGACGACTCTTTCTCTATCTTTCTCTCTCCCTCCTTCCTTCGGCCCGTTCATCGTTCTCGCCTCGGGTCACGTAACGCCCGGCATGCATCAACCTCTCGTATCATGTGGAATTTTCTTTTTTCTTTTCCTTTTCTTTCGTTCCGAGGCTTGAAAGGAATCCCCCAATCGGATATCTTACAAAGAGACACGAGTATCTCCCGCATAGTTTCGTGGTAGACAGATAATTCATAAGTGGAACTTGTACCGTCTCTTTCGTCACTTTTGCAGACTTGAATGGTTTATTGCATTGAACAATGTATAATATAATTCCGCCTTTTGTTTCAGGTACGGTATATAAGTAAATTATTCGCACGTCTAAATACAACGTCTGTAACTTGAGCTCTCGCTCAATATAAGACTCGATTGAGTTTACGTTGCATCGAGACGCGATAAGAATACAGTGTTTAAGGAGAACGTGGGCACGTAAGCCAACGATCGCTATATGACGCCGCGAATGAATAAATGATTGCCGACACGAATGTTAGCTCCGTCCCCTCTGTGTTCTCCTCCGTTCCGAGAACCCACGTCAGCTTTATTTCTTCCTATACCGCGTGCACCAATAACAATACTCGCGTCGTACGAACCGCACCGCCATGTCCTCCCATTAGCATCTCTCCACGCCGGGCTATCGCCGCGGACTCTCACTTCTATAAACACCGATCGTTTGCAAAATAAGCCTCTTCGTCGCGAGAAACTAGATAAGCGAAATATAATCGGGGCCCAGCTCGTCCCGCGCTTCGGAGACCAACGGACCCCGGGTACATAATCCCCGTGCCACCCACGTTAACGGAAAGCGACCACCTCGCCCCTATACACGAACGGGATACCCCGAAATCTACGGGGCTAAACGTTTCTCACGAAATCCCCTCGGTAGAGGGGGAAAAAAAAAAAAAAGAAAAGAGAGACTCGGCGCGTTCGTTCTAGGCCCCCGAGAGCTGTCCCCGACGTCCCGCTCCTTGCCATTCTTTTCGTCTTACGCAACCAGCAGCCTCGAGCTAAACGCCAGAGACGAGAGGAGGACTTTCATCTCTCTTTTTCCCTCGTCCTCTTTCTATTTCTCTCTATCTCTACCCCCCCTCTCCTCTCCCAATCCTATCTCTCTTCATCTCGCTCGCTCGTTCTTTCGGGGCCATCTGGCGCCGAAGCGGCACGCGCTGTTCAACCAGCACAAACCGTCCCCTCCTCTGCCTTCATCTCAACCACCGCAGTCGCTCTCTCCGTCGCGTCCACCCCCCCTCCCCCCCGCCTCGTATACGCCGGCCCTACCCTCCACCGAGGTCTGAAATCCAACCACTCTGCACTCCGTCGAGGTTCCGCTCGCACCACCGACGCGACGCCGCCGTCGTCCCCTCGTCGTCGCCCACGTCTTCGTCGCCACCGCCACTTCACCCGGAAACCCGAACGTTAGGGGGTTCGAAACGATGTAAACGCGGCGAGGCGGATCGAGAGGCGGGGGAGCGAAAGCCTGACGTGGATGGAACGATTACGAAGTCGGCGGCTTCCTAAATAATTCGCGCGCGCTTCCGAGCGCGTCGTCACTTTGACGTGCGCGAGGATCTGTGCCGTCTATATCCGTCGCTCCGCTACGTGTAATTTGACTTCCGCGAAGCGGAGACAACTCGGCGAACTCGGCCAACGACACCCGCGCATTCAGCGTGCCATTATCCGTTAACCCTTTGACGCACGGCGTCACCACCTCTAGCCTGGCCGCTGTAATTCCGTCGCCACACACGCTATCACGGAACTATCAAAGTTGATTTACCTTCCCATATTTTCTACCTCGCGACTTAATAATGCAAAAATTCACGTATCATGTTCGTATCATTATTTAGTCATTCATTCCTTACGGCGAAAGGTCGTTCAAAAGAATGTTTGCGAGGCAAGCAGTTTGCCGAATTGAACACGACGATATACTGTGTATAAATTTATTTTATATACATATATTGTATATACAGTATATTGGACAAAAGTATTGGCACATTGGTGCGGTTGCTATTATTTTTATTTAGTTATATTTAATTATATTTGCTTTATATTTAATAATACATTCTATAAATAGACATTAATCAACGTAGTCACAAAAGAAAAATAACAACCTTTTTTGAGAATATTCTATCTTTGAACAAAAATATTGGCATATTTAACTTTAATAATGAAGAAAGGCTACACACAAAAGTAACTAGTATTTAATTGATAATCCATTTTTATAATTACTTCCTTTCTGTTTGTTATCAATATAAATACACATAATTTGTTAGTTGTGCCAACAGCTTTGTCCAAGGACGAAACGTTCTCGGGAAACGTTTTTAATTTCTTGTGTAACTGCATTTATGTTAATTTTTATAACGTGTAATTATATGTAAACCAAAAAATAAAAATCAACATTTTACTGCCATTTTCTTTAGAGATACACGGAGAAAATTTTATATTAAAAATTACTATGTATGGCAGTAGTCGTGGACCGTGCTGGAATTATAAAAAATTTTACTATGTTTTCACAGAAGAGTTTAATAATTATTAATATAATAACATAGTAAAAATTTTTATAATTCCAGCAATGGTCCACGGCTACTGCTATACATAGTAATTTTTAATATAAAATCTCCGTGTATAGGCCGTTTTATAGTAGTAACCACGTTGTGCCAATACTTTTGTCCAGCATTGTACATATATATAATATATGTGTATATACACAATTCATGTACACGAGACTTCGTTTTAATAACGACGCAATTACGGAACATTTTAATCGACCCGCGTAAACACACGATTAGTATTTTGCGATTCCATTGCGAAATATCAGTCGTGCATTTTCTCAGAAAATATTTACGATTTCTCTCGCGTACTCATTGCGCTTTAATTACGGGGTCAAGGCTGCTGCCGTTGCTGCTGCTGCTGCTCGCTCGGACGAAGGTAATTTAGCTCTCCGTAAAACGCGGTTTTAACGGACGTCACTCGGAAAGATTAGAGTCCCCGTGTCACCGCGCGCCGCTCGGCTACGACGAAAGTTGCACAAGTCGCCAAAGCCGCGAAACACAATCCGTGAAACCGTCATGGTCAATCGACGCTAAATAGACAGTCATTTACGCGAGGTCACGCATGCAACGATCCTACGGCTGTATATTACTAGCGTTTAGCGCGTGCGAGAAAGCAAACACTAAAAATTTCAATGAGAAAATACTCGAGCCAACGTCCGCTAAGAGCGTTGCGTTAAATTTTGCATTTCGCCAAAGACGCACAGTTCGTATCTTTGACTATATGTATAAGTATGGACTGCACTGAAAAAAACATTCTTGGTAAACTTGTGAGATGCATTTAGTATACTTTCTTTTGAAGTATTTGATTATTATTACCGATTATAATAATAATAACAAAACATTT
>NJRQ01000219.1:221280-246131 GCA_003063805.1 Aphaenogaster ashmeadi | reverse complement strand
CCCATATCGTGTGCCATTATACCCCGTTAACGGGGCTGATACGCTAGATATCTTCGAAGATAAAATGCATTTCCTTTACAAATTTACTTTTAAGCTTTTCAGTATATATATATTTTTGTTGCCGAAGGATTGTACTTTCGAATTATACCAGAGATAGGCACAAAATGCTGTTTATAAAAAAACAAAAAAATAAAATGTAAAAAGTTGGCCGACTTGCCCCGGTCTCCCACAAGAGTTTTGTTTTCAGTGTGCTAGTTGCTATATTCACACTGATAGTCAAAAAGTGGCGAAATCACTAACCAAAAACTAAAAATTATGTGTAATTTATGCACACTCGATTATCTCACTTGTCAGTAGCACTCTGATAAGTTGCGTCTAGCTCTTCAAGGAGGAAGAATTAAGTATTTTTGGACGGAAATCTGACGCAACAGTTCTGCCTGTTATGTTTATTTGTAATCAACTTCCTCTTGTGAAATTATTCCGATAGATGACTTTTTGAATTAATTCAATCTTAAATTGTTGTTGGCCGAATCGGTCCCAGTTTAAAGGATTGCGAGCCATAACTGTGTGTTCCATAATTAAAAATTAACGTAAAAATTTAGTTATTCTATTTACATATACAAATACATATAACGTAAGAGTTATTAATATCATAATAATAAACATAACGAAAATGGATAAGCTGTGTTTATACACTGAGAAAAAAAAGCTGTTGCTTCAATCAAAGTGGTATCACGGGGTGCCAAAAACACAAGTAGCTCATTCAATTGCACCATTAATAGACCCAATATTTGGATTATTAAAACAATGATTGAATTATTGGTTTAAAAATGCAGACACCGGGTCTAATAATAACACAATTGAATGAACCACCCACGCTTCTGGCACACCGCGACACCACCCCAACTGAAGCAACAGCCCCTCCTTCTCAGTGTATAAGCATATCACTATCTATTATATATAATTTATAGTTTTTCGACTAATAGCTGATTTAAATTTCGCGCAGATTGTGATTAACCAAAAACCGTTACAGTTGGAATCTTCTCGCTTGATTTTGCTATAAGATATGCAGTCTACTGGCGGTCCATACTTATATATGTATAGCCAAAAGTTCACATAGTCACAGATTAGAGTCAAGAGAGATTAGAGTTCGTCGTGCACATCTTATTCATCGATATCGCTCGAGGAAGGAACTTTCAGCGGCATCGTCGTTCAATCAACATTTACACGACATGTCTGTTCATCGTTACGAGATAGCTCGGCGCGATTATCTTATCCGCCGTAATTTACCGCGGCCATTAACCGCGGGAACAATTACCGCCGTCGATCTATTTCGATTCCAAGGCCGAAATTACCGATACGCTAATTCTTGTAAACGGGTAATTAACTTCGCGTCGCGCATAACGGCCTGCCACCGACAAAATACGCTCCCGCAATAATATCCTCCCCGCGTCGCCTCGCGCGCGCACGATACGCGTTTCACGTATCCGCGCGATGCGCAATTAATTCCCCCTTTCGCGGGGAGCATACTCGCGGCTATTGTAGCCGGCAATCCAATAAACTGATGTGGCCATTAAAGTTGATCGTTAAGCCGATAACAGCGTATCGCGCTCTTCCAAAGTGGCCACGTGTGCGTATATTAAAAGCAGCGCGCCGAGTGATCCCCGCCGATATATAATATAAGCCTCAATTTTTGCGATGGAAATCATTTTCCCCGCGCCAGCAACAAGTATAAAAGGGGCCGGGACGGTATTCGCGGGTAGGTATGTAGCGACCGTAAAGTAGCGAGCGTGGCTCTACCACGTGCATAGTTATATACGCGAAAATGGGCCCTCGGGTCGAAAAGTTATGTCCGCTAGAAAACCTAGCGCGATTTATCGCGTGAAGTATTAATTCGATATGGAAACACCAGGCTCTGAAATGCGAGGTATTCGGAAGGAATATTACTGTGCCATTTGTAAATATCATCAAGCGCGTGCACGCGCTTTGTGCATTTGCGAGCGCCTACTGCATTAAATGCCCCACAGTGCAGTGGGTTGATAATTAACTATTAACGCACACGCCGAGTCGATTATAGCGATACCCCGTTATCGATTTTGCTGGCATTATGCTCGAGCCGGACGCAAGAAAGAATAATTAAAAGGTCTTTCTTCCCTCGGCAGCAAACGCGCTCGCCTCGCAATATCAATCTAAAATAATTGCCGAGAAAGAGCTCGGAGCTGTGAGAGCTATCGATCGCAACATCGTCCGGTATCTAGGACTCTAGGCGCAACAAGTTTCCGTTAACACTTGGAAAAATTCTACGTATTTAACGTCTTTAATCTAACGCGTCGAATTTATTATGTGACTATATGCTAATAATCCTCTACATTTTTTGTAATTAATACCTGAATTTGAGCGGGTAAGGAATAAAATTATGCTGTTTAGCGCTACTTTTCGATAAGATTCACGGATGGCCAGCACAATTGACACTATATATCTCGTATTAAATAATTTGATTAATAAACTCTTAGTAGTCGAAACGTATTACTTTGTTCTCTTTTAAGAGTAATATATTACTTTTACAACAACTTTATATCGATTATTAGCCCTTACATAGAACCCTGAACATCTTAAGAGTCACTTAAAAAATCATCGCGATCTTGATGAATGTCTTCGTGTTCTTGAGTAAGAACGGCAGTATCGAAATCCGTTCCAACAGATCCGACATTACATTTTCCACATTTTCCACGTATCTAATCAGCGGATCTTCGATTAAGCTGTCATCGTGCAACGTAGCTGCCGATGACAAACGGTCTTCGTTTGGCTGGACGTACGGACTCGAAGGTGGTAAAGCGAGCTCCTCCGGAGTTGTCGAGCGATTCTCCGGGAGCGTTACACCGTCATTCGCGATGGACGATTTATTGCAGGTGTAGCTCGCGCGAAACAGCCTCTCGCAAGGAGCAACGCGGCGATGAATGGCGGCGGCAGCTGTCGTGGTGGCTTGCGCGAGTGTTTCGCGGACAGGACGGTGCTCCATATTCGATGATCAATTAGCCTTGTAAGTCGGCGCAATCCCGCATATGCGTGTTCCCGCGGTGACGAATGTCTCCGATATATCTGTTGCTCGCCCGCTGTTGTACTACCGCGACGCGCGCGCTTAGTATACCGCGTGTTCAACAGCCCCGGTGCAACGGACGGTGCCGGTGAACGATATTTATGGCTTCCTCGGGACTTCCGACGGCGGAAGAGTCAGGACTACGCGACGTGGGTAGGCCGATTGCGATCGAGTGCCGACGTGTTCGACCGGCGCGAGCCGGGGTGACCGGCGATCGATCCCGAAGAGAACGCACGTCTGTCACGGATACGTCCTGGAGACGAACTGACAGCGAATAGAAGAGAGAATAAAAACAGAGCAGGAAGAAGTATAACCTGGAGCTCACAGTCCTGCTATAATTTTTGCTACGGTGATGTAATAATGCTCAATGAATAACAAGTTACGAAATGTGCGCAGCACGCACAAGAAGATATAAAAGTAAAAAAAGATGTTGATGCATGTGCAAATTCGTTGTCTCTTGTTATTTCGTTATTGCAATAACAGCGATATTTTCCGAGAGCCTTGACAGCGATATTTTACCGCGCATAACTGACAATCACACGAACGCAACAGCGCGACGCTCTGACATTTTACCAAGCTCAAGCAGGCGCGCGTGAAATTGTGAAAGAATTCCTGCCTAAGAAAGAGACACTTAAGAAACCCATGCATTCCTCGCGCACGTAAATTCCAATTCTGAGCCTACGCGCCACGAAGAAGATCCTCCGAGACGGCAATCAGCCGACGAAAGTCAGTCTCTGGAAGACACCGCAAAAATTCCTGGGATCCTCCGTTATCCTAAATGAACCGTTTCTATTCCGACTGTCGCCCGAGAGTACGCGGCGCCTCGCAAGGGTCAACAGAGAGTGCCCTTCACGCCACTCGGGACCGTGTCATCGCCCACTCCAAAGGGAGAAGAGCACAAAAAAACCAAAGATCGGGGACTTATGTGGGAACAGCGTGCTCATGTAGGGCCCACGCGACATCCCACAGAGCGGCGGGTTAGGCTTATGAGGCAGACAGCCCAACAGCCGACTGTCTGTCGGGCAAAATCAATACGTGGCGGCGACAGGGAACTTCCCCCTCGTCCCTTCCTTTCACCCTAGACTACCCGACTGACTATCCTCTTCCAACTCCATCCTCCGCGCCTCGGTCGATCCTCTTCCGCTCCCTCGTATCCTCTTTCGGGGTGCCGCTCACTTTTTCTCTCGCCCCCTCCGCCGAACAAACGCGCGCTCTCACCACCCATTCCCTCTCCCCCTCGCCCGTGCCCTCGTTGCCTCGTCATTCAAGACCGCCACCCACTCTATAATAGCACGTTGACGTTCTCCAGGGGGTTAATAAGCTGTATTATTTTTATCGCGCTCGAACGAGAGTGACTCCGCATACGCGAGTGCTGCGAACGAGTCGCCCTTAACGATCGTGAACAAGAGAAGTGTGATCATGTTCGAACGTAGGTATACTAAAAATATTACGTTGCGAGAAGTCGTGATGTGAGGCTATAAATTTATACTCTCGCTCCCTTGCTTCGTCATTTAAACACGAAACATACAATTGCCTTGTAAACTTCCACGAAAACGAAAGCTAAATTAAGAGTAGTCGTATATCGATGGTAATGGAAAGAAACACTGTTCCGTGAAAAGAATCGTTTGTCGAGCACGTAGACTTTGACGGACGAATCGAAGCAGAAAAAGGAACGACCGTGCGAGAAAGCAGAAAGCAGAAAGGGGGAGCTAACCGGAAGGAAGGTTTATTCGCGGTGAAACGAGCCATGGAGCCGCCTGCCGACGCTGCCGCGAGCGGTTCTGCTACTTCGCAAGGCAGTCGACGGTGGTTAATTATTAACACGCGCCAAGCCAGAAGCATACTCCGTTAAGAGAGCGCATTGAGAGGTACACCTCGCTACATGAATTCGTGGCATTTGCTCGCGAGGCGTCTAAACGCAGATTTCGCACCGCGAATATCCGATTAAACTGCTCGTAGAACCGCGACATCACCCGGATTGAATTCAACCCTTTCAATCTTCAGAAACAATACGCCCTTAGGAATGTTTAATGTTTCGCTGGCGGGTAAACCTGTACATATATAATTTCCATGATTTCCATACAGGGCGTTCATTTATTTATGCAATATAATACCTGTCGAGACAATTAATTCTTTCTTCAAACAAAACTAATTAGATAAAAAGATAATACTTTTCTTCGCCAGTAAATAAGTAAAAAACGACAGATGTAGTAATTCAATTCGACCTGACTGGCCAGATATATATTTAATAGTGCACTACGTTTCGACCGTAGGTTTCGGTCCTTCTCAAGTGCGTTGATACAATAATTCGGTTAAACACATTCAAATCTATGAGATATGTCCAAGTATATCATCTAAAAGATTGAAAATTGGGTTGTCAACAACATCAATAAGTGTAACAGATCAAAAGCAATAAAAACTAATAAAACTTACAGATAGTATGCACGGTAGAAGATAAATTAACATATAACAAAACTTAAAGATGTAATATAATAAAAATTTTGGTAACATCAGACGAAAAGAACGTCAATGCGTGTCGAGGTATGATATTATACTGGTTAAAATTGAAGGATAAAATAATAAAGTGATGAAAACATGTGAAAGTCATAAAAACAAAGTCAAATCAGAAGAACGTCATGAAAATTATGTAGATCTAATAATTTTATCATAAATAGCAGTGAAGTTAGCTGTATCATTTTGTAAATTAATCGTATGTTCATGTTTTTTAATAAAGAATGCTTCGGCTATCTCACGCTTTTTTGTATTTATCTCTTTATGTAATATTTCAGGTAAAACTAATTAGACATAATTCCTTTTCGAATATTTTTCAAATCTCCATATTAAACATTTCGATAAATAAATTTCGAACTGATATTCCATCAAAGTAAAACCTACCAAAAATAAAGAAAAGAATAAAAATTTTTTATCTATCTTATTTTAGTAAAGTGATGCGTGCTACAGTAGCTCACAAAGTAATATCTAGAAGAGAAGCCCGGAAGGTCGATCGGGTCGCGCTTTGGCACCGATTTCGCGAGACAGCGATGGGTAGACGAGCGAAATCGAGCCTTTTGGCCGCGTGCCTGACTAGAACAGCCTCGAGTACACGATGCCAGTTATCGGGGAATAAGGAACGCGAGAGGCAAGTCGCCGATGACATTGATATCGATTCCCGCAGGAAGACGACAGGCAGGCAACACACTTCGGCGGATACTCTTCTGCCGATTGCTCTCTCCGCGAGTAAGAAAGAGAGAGAGAGAGGGGGGGGGAGAGAGGGAGAGCCAGGAGGGTCGCAGATGGACGTCGTGCACGCAGACGGACGGGGTGAGAGGGCTGACATCTCGCCCCGTACGTTTACCGTGAAGAGGGTCGATGGGCGAGTGGGCGAGGACGAGTCGAGGAGACGAGGACCGGGACGGGGACGGCAGGCGTGTTGACGAGAAACGATGGGGCTGGCTCCCTAATTCGAATTTAGGTGTTGGGCGGGTTGGCAAGTGGGCGCAATGCGGTGTCACGCTGCGGGCGTTTGCTCTTTCTCCTTCAGCCCCCGCCTGGTCTCCGCACCAACCCGCCAACCCGCCACCACTCTCCTCCGCGTCTCCTCACCCACAGTACGCCGCACTCCACCTTCCGCGCTTTAACCCCCTTGCTCCATCCACGGGCGCAAGCTCCTCGCTAAGCCCTCCGCTAAGTCCCATCCGACACCTCGAGCGCCACCCCCGGTACCCTCTAAGCCAGATCGACCGACCTTAATCGACCTCCTGATCTCGACGATCGTATTATACCTGCCTGCGCGCACTTCCTTCCTCCTTTCCTACCTCGACGAGAACGCGATACTCGGAGTTATACCAACGATTTTTGCGTTTTCTTGTTACATTTTCAGGACTTTTCCAGTTCGCGGTTCCGCACTGAATTTCCGCCCGTGCATTTAGTTGCTCGAACGACATTTGTAACGAACATTTGAAAAATACATTTCAATCGAAAATATATGCGAAAGATGGATAATTTGCTTCGCAAAAATTAAAGAAGGAATTCTTAACATCTTAATTAAATCGTTATTATATAAGTATTTGCGGTGCATACAGCTAGTACTTAAAATAGAAACTTCGAAAGCTAGCTAAGGAGATAGGGGATTCAATTTAATTTTAACGTAAGAAGATTAAATCCAGTTTTCACCCAATTCGGTAAATGTTATTATTCAAGAACGTATAAAAATTTGAAGCGTGCCATACTATGAACGGTTAAGAAGAACATTATTTTGCGTCATTCGTAATTTTTTGCGACATACGGTGAATTACAGAAATTAGAAACATTGCTTTCAACAATGTATCGAGTGTATATATCGTTTGATTATATATAAATGCTTCGTTGCAAAAATCTCGCGGAACGGAAACTGAAAATGAAGAAATCGGTCGTTCTTTTATCAACAGTGATTTTCCACAAATGGACATTACGTTCGCAATAATGATACTTAAGCATCTCGAAAGGGTCACGCACAGCATCCGGATGCGCGAGTTTATAATAGCGCTAAAGCGTTTGGTATGTTAAACAGCAGGATTTCCGGCGTATTTCGCAGTGCTTCCAATATAAACGTAATATCCCCGTTTTATTCCCGATACGGAAGCAAAGTAAGTGGAGCGTAAAGTTAAAGAATCTTTTTTATCTCGAGATAAATTTTCTTCACGAAATATTTATCTCCCGGAATAATCGCGATGTTTGCAAAATAGGAAATCTTTTCTTTTTACAGGAACTTTAGTCGATGATCGAGCGGATTCAAGAACTCGTAGAGGAAGGCACGATAGCGTTGTGGAACATCCCGTACGGGAAGGTTACTCGGTTAATATATTTTTTACAAGCTTGTCTTGCGGCCGGATTAAAAAGGTGACTTCAACGGCCTGCTCGAGTGCAAGTTTACGACTCCTAAATGGCAGGTTTGCATGGTGGTCTCACGCGTCCAACGGAGTAAACTCGAGGAGACGTGCCTTCCTCCGCGCAACAGGGGCGTGCACGCCGCCGCTAAAGTCAGAACGAAAAAGGAAGAGAAGGAGGCGAAAGTGTTACAGACTAACAGCAACAAAGCCGCAAGGGAACCTTTCGCGGCGAGAAAGCTTTTCTCGGGCGCGCGGTGTCAGCGAATAAAAACGTAACGAGATGCACCACACCTCGCGCGCGATACTCTCGCGTTTAATCTTTCACGTTCTGAAATTTGATCGTACCATTAATACGTGTGAACACATGAGCGTACGAATTATTGTTTAAACATGACGTAATTGATCATACCGCTTTGGGATACGTGTAGAAAAAAAGGAAGCGAGATATAATTACGGAGCGTACGCGAGGCATGCTCACAGGAACGAGCGAGAAAGATATTGCTCGTAACTCAAGACACACTTAGGGGAAGGTTCACGGAGATAAGGGGAAAAAAAAGAAGACATAAACGCGGAAAAAGAGAAGGAATCAGAAGAAGGTCGGTGAAAAAAAAGTAGCGAAAATTCGCTCGAACGCAAACCATCAGAGACTATGTTCCCGGATAGCTCTTCACCGCCAGTCTCCTTTTGTCTGTCGGATTTTTAAGAGCACTACTCACGTCTCATCCACCCACCCTCTTCCTTCCACATCCACCGCTCGCCTTCCACCGTATCTTCCGCCCCGCCGAGTCTTTGTACAAATACGCGAGTGTACATGTATATATTTCTACACCGACACCCATATATATATATATATATATATATATATATATATATATATATATTTGCCATGCTTTAAGCGTGCAGAGTAGCGAGATCAAAAGGCGTTGCTTTCTGTTTTAGTACCGATTGATTCATACTCTGCGCTTCATTAACTGCTTCATTTCACTTTAGAGTAAAAAATAAAATTTGCCGACGGACGAGAATTCGCGAAGTGTAAGAAATACGATTGTCATTAACGAACTAATTAAATCTAGAGTAACAGTGTTTAACCGTGCGGTCGCAATCTTTGCGTTTCGGGGACACATGGATATTACGATCGATACAGCGAACTCGTGAGAGTTTCTACATTTAGCTTTTATGAGAAAAAGTTCCTGATCGGAAAGAGATAAGCATTCAGCTAAAATCCTAAAGTTACGAGTGTATCCTTAAACGAAAAATAGCAATAGCGAGAATACTAGTATATAATGAGATGAGTGAATTTTCTAAATTGTATGTTGTCCTTGTAACTACAGTTACCATTTTTGTTTAGCTCTTTTGTACCTAGCTGAGTAACTGGGATGGACGTCACTTGCGGCCAACGTTCCATTCAGTATAAGATCATTCATTTGGATTGCCGCAGCGAGATGTTAGAAACAACCCGACATCATTTCGCAATTTTATATTCCTGACTAATTTTTTATGTAAGGAGATATTTGAGGACAGCTCAAAAGCTGAAACGTATAATTTTTTTGTGTATATTAACTATTCAAATATAGCAGCGCACTATTTATTGCGCGTGATTCTTATTAGCCCCTTGATTCGTTCAGTTTTCGTTTTTATCTCAAGAATCCTGATTTAGTCGGTCTATAATACATAAATCCTAATCATAAATCTTATAAATATCGATATTTGAACTAATCTTTCTAGTTTAAATATCTAAAAATCGTTATAGTTGTAACAACTCCATAATTTCGTATATAGTTTAAACTGGATATGCGAATAAAAAAAAGTATATTTGAACGAGAAGTTTCAAGAGATTAGTCGTACGGCGCGAGTTCACAGCAGAATGGTTTCAATTTAAAAAGTACGGTTTAAATAAAAGTCAACTTGATATTATCTAAGTAACGGAAATATGCTTCAACTACCGATGCCAGAGAAAACCTTCCGAGAGTTGTTGGTTGATCCTTTAATTAAGAAGTGCTAAGTAAGTGCATTACTGTGTAAGAGACGAAAAAAGTTTAAAACCCGCTGAGTATACTTTTAAAAATATTTCAAGTGTGCTAAACGTCTTATTTAGACAGTAAAATAACATGATAATTTTTGTTTCGTTTTTTATCCTCAAGGAAAAAAGTTGAAAATATTGACATATACAAAAAAACATCTTCGTACATGTCACGCATATAATATGAAACTCACTGCGTAGTACACACATTTCATTCGAATTACCACTTACCTTGTTCCTTCTCCGGAATTTTTGCAGGTGCCTTCTTATCGGGTGCCTTTGGTGAGCAGTTCTTTCGTGCTGGCCTGACAGTTAATGTTGGTGGAACCTGTCAAAGATAAGCAAACGTACCGATTAGTCTTTGTTGGCATATAATAGATTTTATCGTCCATTTACACGCGTTATGTCATCGATGTGCAAACACTTAAATAGTATACTCACCACTTTCTCGGACCTTTCGCCAGACGGTAATCTGGCTATGGCCGCATCGGGACTGTCCTCGGGCGGTGGAGGTTGCACAATCCAATTGTATTCACGTTTCTCAACAGGCAGGCCCCATCTCTCATACTCGAGACTCTGCGTACGCAAGGTCTCGTAGCAGTCCAAGCACACCACCGCAAAATCGCCGTTCTCTAATAGTAGGCTCTTCTCCGGTTGCCTGTGATACCTTAGGAACGGGAAGTCCTTCACCGGCAGCGCTCGTACTCGTTTCCTGTACGTCACGATGCCGCATACATAACAGCAATAATCGTGGGTGTTGTACTGACGCTCGGCAGCATTTACTTGCTGGCCACCGGAAAGAGATTCGTGCTGACGCCATTGCGCTAACAGTGAATGATAACAAAACGTGCAGACCAGGGCGGAGCCATCCTCACGGAGCTGCTCGGCGTTCGGCGGTGACTGGTGACGCAACAGTTCCGGGAAAAATGGCGCGTTTCGACCCTGAGGACGACCATATAGAACTCTCGCCAGAGTTAAATCACTGTGTAAACCGCATAGGAAACAATAAATCGAGCTGCTCGATGTGCCCGGATTGCTTCCGAACGTTCGATCCGAACTGGAGCTCGGTGGTGTAGCGATTGAACGGTTCACGTCACCGTTTGGATGTGGACTAGGAATATCGTATCTGAAATTGAACATATGACAAATATTAATTTTTTAATTCTCTTGATATAACCAATAAAGATAATTTCTAGAAACAAGATTTAGAAACAACAATTATTTCTAGAAACAACAATTATTTTTTTCAATGTATATTCTTTCAATGTAAACTATTCATAAAATTGTACAATTATTAATCTTTTACACAAAGATTAAATCGTAGAATTATACATATATATACAAATGATAGATATGATCATAGATAAAATCATTTAAACCGACATGCAAAATACTTCTTGCTATTATTAACATGCATAATATATGCAAATCGTTTAAGAATAATAGCTAATGTAATTTGCGGCGGACTAACCTGCGGCGTTCTAAAGGAACCCGTTCAGCATCCATACTTTCCCACTGTTGCGCAAGATGATTCACACAGTGACTACACGCCAATACCCTCCCATGGCTGTCCATGCAAGCGTTTTCAGATGTACGTGCCATTCCTCTCAAGCAAGGAAAATGCATAGCATGTGAATTCATTCCCTCCGGGCTCGTAGATAACCTGATAAGGATAAAACGTAGAATTATCGATATCTCGCAGCAGGATTATGTTAACTGTAATCTACTCGGTGATATTTATATAGAACTTACCATTCCATATGAGTGCGAGGATACAATCTCTCACAGATATAGCACCTATAATTTTGGCCAAGCGTAACAGTCCCATTTTCCGCGGGACCGTTGCTAGGTGAATTTCGTTGCCCAGGCGTCGTGGGAGGTTTCACGGTGGTACTGCTTCGTTGCTTGTTTGTAGCAACCGTTGACTTGTTTAAGTCGTATGGCTTAAAGCGAATATCGCTACCAGCTGAATTGGCTGGAGATTTTGGGACAGCGGGCCGTGGAGAAGGACCTGCAGCAAAAATGTTTAATCCCTTTAGACACATTTGCAAACACTAAATAGAGTGTAAACATTCTCTGAGATTAATGAAGATTAACCTTGTTGACGAAAATCTACATTTTGCCCGGGTGGCTGCGCCTCATGATTTTCTCCACCAAACACCTGCTGCTTTTGCGGGATAGCTTTGTAACAAATGGAGCAAACCTGCACCATTCCCTGAGGACTAATAGGACTAGCTCCTGGCGGAGGTCTCAGAGAACAAATAAAAGGGAAGTACACCTCCTTCTCTGGATTAGGACAGCAATACAGAAGTCTAATACTGGATGAAGGGTACTCAAGAGCGCAAGTGTAGCAAATAAACGTTGTATCGGCTGTAGGTGCTTGCCGCTTGCGAAGCGTATAATTTCTATCACCATGCGGTACTCCTTGCCGCGTGTACGCTTTCCATTGTATTAAAAGGTGATTCTGGCACGCTGAGCAGGCCTAAAAAAAAGATCAGTATGTACGAATTGCTATAAAAATGCTAAAGGTAATTTTTTGACCAGTACACCAAGAAAAAATACGTCAAAAGATATACCTGCACTCGACCAGCACTGTCCATAGGTCGACTTCTACTCGGCCTGGGGTGAAGCATCAGTGATGGAAAGAACGGCGGTGGACTGGAAGAAGGATGCGGCGGGGTTGGCAGTGGCTTCGCAGCGATATGACTGAGAGATCCCCTCTTGAATTCGTCCCCGCACACATAACAGACTTCCGTCACCGAGTTTTTGTCCGGCATCGACAGATCCAGGATGTCTGTGCCGACGCTAGACGACGACCCGCCGCTGTAGATAGCTGCAATTACAACGTCAAACGACTGGTTATACGGTTCGCTCATCGTCGACGGGCACTCCATTTCACGCGACGTCGTGTAAAATCCGTAAACGCGCAACGACACAACTGGCCATCCTACTCGTCCCGGGAATCGCACACGCCTTCGAACATTATCATTGCGCTGCACGTGGCCCACTTAGAAACTGTATTTTTCGCGGGTTTATCTTCCACGCTATATCCGAATACGGAGAGTGTTGATAGTTTCTCGTACTTTCATATTCAAACGACAAACACAGTGTTTCAATAGCTCTATTTCGAACGACCCGGTTATCTGTCGGGGGCATACGCTGACTAATGAATATCAGATCGGCCGGATCGAAATTGCAGAGGTCACCGAGGCTCAATAATCCACTAACGCGCGCGGAGCGCGGGAGGAAAATCGCCCTGGAATCGCCACTCAGATCGGACGTGCGCGTTGAATGAATCGGACGACTCTTCGCCGCGACTCTTCCACATACTCCTTATCTGCAAAACTGTTAACCTTTACTTTCAAACGTTTACATTAGTGCACGGAAGGACTAAGGCCAGCGTAAATAACGACCCGATTCGTATTTACCGCGTACACATTCTAAAGTCGAGATAACATAATAGAAGTGAAAAACAGCTTTTACTCCTATCAGATAGCGCCTGTCCAAGGTGATTTCATGTCAAGTTATTTCGTTAAGTGCACACTTCGGACCTGCCTTAAGTATTAAGCGCATTAAAACGTTTCAATTTGATTGCCGCTAAATATTTTTCGATCATACTACGTCGTACACATCGTAGATACTTTATCTATATCTAAGCTGTTGACGGTCTTGCTTTCTTTATATAGGATGGCCAGTAAATCGTAATGAATCGTAGTAACCGGCAACAAAGTGATCTGTATCTTATCATTCGAAAATGTCAGGTATTTAAGTATCAGAGCAAAAGACAAGTGTCTTAATCAATAATTAATCAATAACTAATCTCATATTCTATATTTGTCATCAATTTTTTTTTCCATCGAAATAATTTCTTCTGACGATTATACCACAATTTACCATATGATGAACAGTGCATTCTTTGATTCTCTTGAAGTTAGGAATAAAAGCAGTAAGTTGACCTCAGATAAAGATCCAATTAAACTCCCTCGGTCAATTTAATAATTTGGAAGATCCCGACGGTTGCCTTCGCGTCTTGTTCTATATATACGTTTCTTAAAGTAACAGTACTTATCGACGCAGTAGTATTATCATCCAAAACAACCTATTAAAAAAAAGTAAAAATACAAAAGAAATTACAAATAAACATTAGTGTTTATTTTTGATTTTTAAAATAAAATGAAATACTTACAAATAAACTGAATAGAAAAATAAAATTAATAAAACCAAAGTTAGATATACGTCCTCTTTTTCATGATTTTATGTATGGATTGAATGAGACGCGACTGATGAAGTGAATGATTATAACCTGCAGGCGGTGGTAAGGTGGGTTGCGGCGCAGGTGAGCTTCTAGGTGCGTGTCTCAGATCCAATGCCGCCTCATTGGATATTCTAGAGTCTTCAACGGGCTGTCGTGGGCTCTGCAACCTTTGATGAGGTGACTGTAATCTGTGGTGGGGAGATTCCATTGTGAGCCTCGCTTGTTCCAAGTGCCTGTGCGTCTCCGCCGTGTTAGAATGCGGCCTCGGCACTTCGGCAACCGAATTCGACGGCGGTCTGGTTTGCTCGACTCTCGGCGAGGGCGAGTTCGGTGGTAATCGGGGTGAGATGCCGACTGGCCGACTCTCCTGTCTGAGCTGCGGCGGCTGATCGTTCGTCAAGCCCAGGACCTGAGCGGCGTATTCGCCTTGAAGTGCCATCTCGGCCCCCGTAAATGGACCACTGTCGCATCTCTTCAACCAATAAATCCGTTGACTGTGCGGCCTAGCCTCTCGCTCGTAACTCTCCCACTGTTGCAACAGCAGAATGTAACAGAGATTGCAGGCCTTAACAGCACCGCTTCTAGCACCGTCGCCGCGGTAGCCGCTCGGCGGCTCATGCGACTCGAGAAACGGAAAGTAGGGCTCATTGGGCGAACCACCTGGGCTTGGTTTCACTCGTAACCAATGCTGCTCGCTGTGGCCCACGGCGCCACAAACGAAGCAGATCCTCGCTCCGCCGCCGTCCTCGACGGGCGGATTGGGCTGCGCATTCGTGAGCGATTGCCCCTCAAGTCCCGGCTCATTCTTCACATATAATTTGCCTTCCATCATGTCAGGAAACCATTGGATCCCTTTTTAACGCCCTCTTATATCTTCGTGTTTGGCACGCATGTACGATCAGAAATCACAGTGATTGATAGAGCTTCTACCTCTTGTGTATATCTGAAAATACAGAATAGGTTCGTAAGTAAATTATGCACGGTACATATTCGGTTTTGGTATATATATCTATTTGTATTATGGCTTAACAATTGATTAGGAGACAATACATTTCTTGGTAAATCTGTCAGCTAACTATACACAAATGCATTTAAAATGCCTTATTGTATGCAAATGAAATTGAGTGCAGGTGTGATATCATTTTATATATTAAATATTTTGCAAAATAATAAGAAATTTGCAACAGTTATTAATGCATTTAAAGTTGACGAAGTACTCATTTCAATAATATCAAACTTCTAACAGTAACGATGCTTTACGTACAACTATTGGTTTGAATAATAAATATTTAGAACTTTCAAAGAATCGGAGCACAATCGACAAGGATTCTTAGTAAAAAAAAAACAATAAGAATTTTTAAATTGAGTTTAGCTTTCAGAAACTATACGGTTAGGTATAACCGTATAGTTGTAAAGATGTATTCATCCGTCGTGCCACGGTTCATTGAACAATTTGTCGTTTGTACTAGTTGATAATAAATTGCATTTGCTATTACAACGATAAAGACATTTTGAAAGTAAACTTTGTGAATTTTAATTCTATTGCACACACAACGTCCTCAATGCCAATCGTCCATAACTCGTCATCAAGCAGCGTACAAGAACAGAGCAGTAATTCGAGCGCAAGCATCTGGTAAGCAAACAGACAGTCCCGCGAGGTGACGGCGACCAGGAGGCGCGTTTAAAAAGAACCATTCGTAAAATCGTGACGATACCGCGGTATTCATCCGCGATGCATTTAGACCGCCGGCAGGCATGCGGTATATTTTTGGAGCATCGCTACATCGACGTTTACCGAGCCCGACCAGAGATCAACTTCTCGGTACATCGGTAAGCGAGTGCCGAAGGATCGTCGTTCAAGGAGAAGCGTGTGTGTCACCCGTGTGTGTTTTCAGCGGCGTGGAAGCGGGGTAAGGGAATCGGAATGCGGGCGAGACGCAAACGTAGGCGTGGAAGCCGCTTCCCGGTCGCGTCGACGGGGACGACAGGCCGCGTCGTCGTCGTCGTCGTCGTCGCGGTCGGGCCGCAGGATGACAGCGGGGCGAGCGGAGCGCGGTGCTCGCCGCGAGAATCGACGAAACGTGGTCCGCGAATTGGCGTTCGGACACAATGGTGGTGGTGACGAGCTCGCCGCTCGCCTCCGCGAGTCACGTCGCACGTCCCCGGCGATCGGCGATCGCGCGGCCGACGCGTTCGCGCCTCGGGACGGCGTGCGTGCGGGATGCGGCCGCCCCGGAGATTCCGGAGACGGCGAGGACGACCTGGGCGGCGCGGAGCGGCGCGCCGCGTTGCGTCGAGTCGCGCCGCGCCGCGCCGCGCGACCCAGAGCTCGCCGATTCCAGGAACGCCGATCTCGCGCGATTCCGCGATCCACTCGCCGCTACCGAAATTACGCGGGGCCGCGCGATCGCGAGGGCCGTCGGCACGGCACGGCACGCGCGCCGCGCGGCCCGCATCGGAGCGGAGATCGCACGGCCGTGCCACCGCGAAGCGTGCGACACTCACGTTCTCACAGTTCGGCAGGGCTGGCCACAACATCGCGTCGCTACTTCGTGCTTCCGTCTCGGCGGCTGCCGCGGCTCGCTCGCGCTCGGACAAAAGCGGGGCTCCCTTATCGCGAGCCCTAGTCCCTGCCATACGTGCTCGAGCGGCGCACGGTGCCGCGGGGTGTCACCTTCGTCGTCGCGCTGCCGGCCGTCCCGCTCATATTTACACGCGCCAACGCCGCCGGCACACGACCGACGCCCGACGACCGGACACGTATCTCCACTGTCGCGCGTGACTGCGGGGTAACGACGGGATCGCTACTACGGGCGACTAGGAAAGATACATTTTCCGATGGCACAGCACCCGCGACTTCGCCCTCACTTCACCGCCATGTTGCAAAATCGCGATCCGCCGTCCCGTCATGCCACGCAGCTCCATCATATGACAGCGCCGCCGGGACGGCCAATGGGAGCGCGCGGCGCATGCGCGCCGCCGCGACTTCGCGATCGGACTGCCGCCAACGGCGGTCGGCCGCGAAATTTGAATTTTACGTCGCGGTACCGGTGGAAAATAACGCCTATCCCGTGTCTGCGTGTCAATTTTTCTTTATATCTTGAATCTTTCTTTGTATTTCGAACCTTTAGATTCTTCGAATTTGTCGATAACTTTCAAACAGAGTAATAATCACCATAAAGTTTATTATCGTTATCTTATGTCCACTTTCATCAATGTAGATTAACTTTAATCTCGGTTTAATTCTTAGAACTAGAAAAAAATTAAGAGTAAGTTAAATCGACATTAAAGTTAATCTACATTGGTGGAAACGGACATTAATGGCCGTTTTCTTTCGCCGAGACCAATTTGTTGAGATGAATAAAATTCTGCAGATCAGATCTTCAAACGCGCCCTCTTATTTTATCAGCGTTCAGCGGCGTTTTGATGATTGTTGTCATCATTAAAACTCGACGGCTCATCGATTTCTTTAACAAGAATTTAATAGTAAAATTAATCACATAAAATTTGTATTCAATCCCATTTTTAGAATAAATATGGCCATCTACTTCCCAGTTTTGCTCCATTCATGTTGAAGATAAGTAATTATGATTTGAAGATTAGGTGATCGAATCTATCACTATAAATAAGAATATGTTGCCCGATATGGGGGATAAATAAATGATATCGAAACGGTATAAAAATATCACTCGCCGCTCTTTCGCTATTATTAGTTGTCCTTCTTTTCGCGATTGATTATCAATAATGCAAACCGTAGAGCTTATTGATTATTATTGCGAGAGGATCGCAATTTCATTTGAATACGAATATCTAGATGTATCTTGATTTTCATCTACTATTATACTAAGGACTCCCGAATTGTTGTCTTAAGGGGGGTAGAAAAGTTTCAAATGTCGAGAAAATTGATTTTCAATTTTTTGTATTTTCGAATAACATGATTTTTCTCAAAACCACGCTTTTCAACGGTTTTGCAGGGATAACTCAAGAATGAACAAAGATATCGGGATGTATTTTTTTTAAATTAAACAGCATTAAATTTTCTACAGAACCTGCCCAGAAAACACAGAATATTGCAGCAACATTGCGGCAATGTTGTAACATTGTAGCAACATTACAGCAATATTGTAACATTGCCGCAATGTTGCTGCTATGTTCTGTGTTTGCTGGGTGACTACAGTCAACTATATACTGTTATTTACTGTTACTATGCGTTACGTACCATGCGTAATTCTTTAATATTGTCTTTCACCTGTCACATCGGTTTCTATTGTCTTTACACTCCATATCGTATCATTGCAATATTGTTCATTGTCCATTTGTTTAATCTTGTATTTTGTTTATCTGGTGGGCCTTGTAACAGCAGCTTTGCTGATGCCTTACCTTTTTGCGCACTTTGTATACTGCATTTATTGTAATTTTGTGGCTACGCAATAAATTAAATTAAATGAAATTTATTTACATTTTATAGCAATAAAAGGCATTCTACTTCTTTGACTTTTTGTATTTTTGCCGCCATTTTGTTAATTTTTACCGGATTTTTTTATTCTAGTTCATTCTATAGTGGAAAGCTTCCGAAACATAATGCCGTTTGATTCGATTAAACATTTCAACTAGATCACCCGCAAAACCACACCTCCATGCGATTTACCCCGCGCGATGAGTCAGCCTGCAGCAGCGTCATATGTTAATATTTTCTAACTTTGCAAATAGTTTTTTATTGTTAATATACAGTATAAATAGCCCACAAAAGGATTTCGTATTCAATTCATTCCTATGTCTATAGCGAGACAAAGTTTACCGAGTTTTCGTGCATAAACCTTTCTACTGCCCCTTAATTTAGAAATCTATATTTTTTCGACGCATTTTTTAAAATATTGCAACAGACGACGCGTATGAGCGATTTCGAAAACCGTAGTGTCAACATGGACTATGAAACTGCCGGGGGGCAGATTCCGTCCACCTGCTTTTTTTTTGCGCGACGTGTAGATACAAGAAAAAGAGTATAGACGGCTGCAGCCCGTAGCGCGAACCCGCTTTCTACGAACGCGCCGACAACCGAACCGGTCGTTCCACCGTGCGATGCTAATTTTTACGCTGACACACAATATCTGCTGAATAGAGGAAACCGAACGTGCGTGAGAAGTGCCGCGACAAATGTGCCTCTTATGAAACGGCAAGACGTTTCGCAACAGAATGAAATGTTAAACGGAAAAACGCGCGCGATCCAGAACGTGCTTTATCGCTCGACGACAATAATGCTCTCAATCATTTAGCGTAATATAATTAATTTAATTAACGTGATATAATTAATGTATTATTATATTAATTATATATTTTTATATATAATAAATATAATATATTATTTATGTTATATTAATTATGTATAGAATTAATAGATATTAATAAATTAATAGATATTAATAGAAATGAACATACAATTAATTTAAAATGATATATAAAATTATATATAAATAAAATATATAATATAAATTATATAATAAACTATATGTAAAATAATATAATAGAATAATATAACATATGAAGTTTATTTATATAATATTTATAGGATTGCTTGTAGGGATTAGAAGGAAAGTAAAGAAGGGTCGATATTCTCAATGTTTCACGGTATTTAATCAACAGATTGGAACATCGTATTGAACGCTAAAATTTACGTCTCGTAAGTTGTGGTAATTTCATATGTACGGGCGCATTTCCCCACCGTCTCGCGCATCAGGTGGAATTTTGATATAATACTAAAAAATAATTGGAAATACTTTAAAAATACTCTTTGCAAATAATAACTTTTAGAAATACACACACTTTCTCTCTCTCTCTCTCTCTCTCTCTCTCTCTCTCTCTCTCTCTCTCTCATTCTCTCGAAATATTTTCGTCTCTACCATACAGATCTATTAGCTACAATATTTTGAATTCTTCTTTTTTTTCCTTATACGTTTTATACAGAGATTTAAAATCACAAGAAATTATTAATTCGTAATGTGTAATAGTAGTGTTATTGTTGTCATCATTATTAGTAATCTTACAGCTATCGACACGCAGTAGTAGTAGTACAAAGTTATTTTATAATTTTCACATTCGCGACTGCAGACCACTATACTTCATAGAACGTAATCGCAATCATATCAATCGTTTCCAAAGCTAATTATCATCGTTTGAAATTATCCCACGACAGTTACACGATATTTCACGACAGAAATATTTTATCTTGACGCACACAGCAGTTGCCTATTGCAAGATTGCATTGAATTGCATAATCACGATTTTAACTTAATTAACTTAATTGTTTTTACACACGTATTGACGCTCGCGTTAATGTCTAAAAGAAAGAATAGATCACTCAAAGCGATACTCTGATCTTGCAGACACAGTATAGCTCTACTATCATATCAATGTTCTAAAAATCCGCAAAATGTCTCGTGATAATATAGAATACTAAATCTGCATTTTTCAAATGGAAAGAAGGCTACACTGTGACTGAAGAGGAGTCTCTTAAATTAAACATAGCGGCGTGTAAATATCTATATCATCTCTTCTTATAAATAATTACAAACTAAATCTGCTTTGCATTGATAAATGACTATAACGATCATTACTTTTTCATTCTACATCTTTCTCTCTTCTACTTTTATTCTCACTATCCTTTCGTCACTCATACAAAGTTCATAGAATGCTACTGATGGATTAGAAATAATTCATTAGAAGCTATCTTTCCACATCTTGCTAATATCGAATTTCTCTCACTGACCGGAAGCAAGATGGAAGGTCAACACTTCGAATTTTTAACCAGCTCAAGATGCACGATTTAAACGAGAATGTTATTTTTATTCAGGAATGACCTCCCTTCGTGCTTCCTTGGACACAAAATGCCAATGACTTTTTACTCTACGATTTATCTTTTAGGTGCAAAGCACAGGCAATTAACTCGTTTCGCTTTTATTATAACTTATTCGAAGAATGACGTATCCGCGTAGTATATTAAAACAGATTTGACATTTGGTGAACTCATGACTTTTACTCACTTGACCCTACCGCTGCGGGTTATCTCATTTCTTATATACATATATAAACAGATATTATGGTAATAAAGTTTCCTTCTTCATAGGATGCTTCAATAAAAAAAAGAAAGGTAAGATATACTTCGCAGGGAATCGTTTTCGGCTAACAATTCTGCAATGATTACATATTTAATTCTACTTGTTCACTACGTGTGATAAAAATAGATCCACAATATATATATCTAAATGTGATGTCCATATTGTGTTGCCTTTATCACTACAATCTACTGTTATAGTTAAAGTGATAATGCAATACGTAATACTCTAAGTCCATCGTAAATTGTAACATCATAATTAATGTAAATATATCGACACGATTTAAATTTTATTTTATCGAAACATCCGTTAGAAGCGGCTATATTGTAGCAGTTGTTTTGTAAACCGCATATATGCGTAATGAATAACGAATGTTGTAGTAAAAATATGCTGGGTCATCGATTCCGATAAAAGTCTCGACCCAATACGTATGTATGTATAACCTGCGAGTGTTATCTAGATCAGAGTAAACATATGACCAAAAAGAAGCGTATCTATCTAAGAGGAACACAGAAGCATTGAGAAAGATCATGAAATAACAAGGAAAAAATTGGTCCGATCATCAGTTAGAAATAAAAATTTACCCCGAGTGCTTTTGGATCTTGTATAATACAGATTATATCTTTGTTCGCACACTGTTCGGCAGCACTGTTTCTAGTTAGATTCACGCTGCTAATAGCACTTTTCGGCCGTTCGATTAAAGGGACTATTTGTAACATTACGAATATGTAGACACAATGATGTAGTTCCATGATTCCCTCGTTAGATTTGCCTACGCTACCTTCGTATCTCCCGTGCCTTCTCAACAATATCATCTTTAATCACAGTACCTTTAAATCATTTCTCAATTTCGGTATTTTCAGACCATTCACCCTGTTTTTGTTAATTATATTTAAGAAAATCAGCTTAACTATTCCTGAAAAACACATTTCTTTGGTCAAAGAACCAAGAAAAATTTTTCTTAATGGTTTTGTTCATTTTTACTGAAGGAGCAACCGAGGTGTCAAGATCCGTGATTCTGCATAAAACAATGTTTCATAATAATTTCAAAATAGGAGTAATGTCGACAATAACGTCGGAATAAGTGTTTAATCGTTCTGTTGACAATAAAAAAACTTCTGTAAAAAAAAGATGATTATAGTAATCTTACGAATATAAATATTATTTTCTATAAATTAAGAATAAAAGTAGAGAAAAATCGAAATGACATCAAATAATAATAAAACAAGCAACTGCACGTAAATTAAAGTCGTCGCGCGAAATAAAAGTTTCAAGAATCGGATGAGAACCCGACGAGCGCGGGATGCAATCCAACGAACGTCGAAGCACTCGGTCGGTCGCTCGACGGGTAAATAGAAAAGCGCTCCACCCCGGTATCTCAGTACGCCCTTCCTGCGCGGCAAGTGACAATCCTGAAGAATCTTTCGAACGCGCCGAGTCTACGTCTGACTCGACGCTCTCAAATGTTACTGTTCACCGACGCCTCGCTGTCCAAAATTCTTTTGTCCTTTATCTCCTCCGTCAGCGGCTTGCTGAACACGGGCTCGATCGTCTCCGACAGCAGCTTTGGATTGTGCTTGTCGATGTGCGTCAGCTCGATCGGGAGGTATATCGTCCGGCAGTAATCGATGTCGGCCCGGCATAGCGGGCAACGCTCGCAGCGACGGGCGCAGTCCAGACAGGCCACAGCGTGTCCGCAGGGAAACAGGGCCGTGTCCAGGCTCCGGTCCATGCAGATCCGGCAGAGCATAGCGTCCAGCAATCTCGCCAGGCATTCTCGAGATTCCTGAAATCGTACGGATCGTTTGTATCGAGTACGCTCGCCGGCGAATCTTTCGATTATCAGTACGATACACAGACTCGTCCGCTCACCTTGCACTTAGGATTCTCGCACTCCCCGCAGGCATGCCTGTCGAGGATCTCATTCTCTTCCGGCAGAGCTATGGTCGCCGCCTCGCAATAAAGCGCACGCCGCGCATTGTCGTATACCTCCCGACAGGTCCTGCGTATGTCGAACACGTACTTCTTGCCCAGGGTCGAGTCCTCGTTGAAAATGGAAATTATTGTCCCCTGGAAGAAAGCAACGAGGCTCGATTATATATCGATATATTATATAGCTATTCGGACTTAATAAATACAAAAGCTTGAGAAAAGAAACTGCATAAAAGAAAAAAGGACGGTGTAAAAAGAGTCGATCAAAAAAAATTTTTTCAAATAACGTAATTGGGAAGAAGACGCCCTGGAACCTCCATTTAATTTATAAAAGAAATAATATATATATTTAAATTAATTCAAATAAATGTATGTTATTTAAAAAATACAGTATTAGAAAACACTATAAAATGGACATAAAGTAGTAGTTAACTAATAAACTGATAAATGAATTCTGAACCATGGTTGCTTGGCATCTTCTCCCCAATTACCTTATACGAAATTTAATAAAACGAAATTAGCTGCGGGGGTATACCTTTAAATCGCGGATAAACTGCGCGGTGACCGCGCTCCTGACTGTCTCGCAGCTGTAGAACGCGTGTTTCTCGGTGATCGCTCTGTAAAGTCCGCTGGCAGACTGGCTGGAGTCTAATTTAAAGTCCAACGACGTCTCTTCGCCGTCGAGTGAGAGGTAAACCAGGTGGAACATCCGCCGTTGTGACGTAGCGCTTTGTATAGCTGTATACGGTATGCTGTAACGCAATACATAATACATCGTATAATAAATTGAACCACACGGTGAAGGTAAAGGTAAAGTAAAATCTTGATGCTAATCTCTCCCTTCTGCATAATGGATGAGGCGAAAGCTCGGAAGGGCTCTATTGATCTTATTGCATGTAAGCATCTTCCATTTATTATTACTATTTTCTTAAGGATTTTATTAACGTAGAGACACGGCTTTGTCATTTTATATTAAGCGCGGATTGATAATGAAGTTCTCTCAGTAACAGCTGTTCCGTTGAACGATCGTCCCGGCGGATGGTATAAGGTTGTAGCAGCCGGTACGTGCCGTCTCCTATCGTCGACAAGCAACATTAAAATGACCTGAGATTTCGCGTTGATAAATATGCAACTTAACAACACGGTGCTGCTTTGATGAATTGATTAATCAATATACAAGAGCGCTCGTTCAAGCTTTCTATTTAATCTGCGTTCAAATTTATCATGATTAAAAACACCTAACAAAGTATATAATATGGCAAAGTTTGACACACTCAACTCAGCTATCCCACATTTTTCTTGAACGTTAAAAAAGAATTTATCGAGGAAAATTGTTGACTGTGGACGCAAATAAATTTTTGTGTTTATACAGGGTGCCCCAGACATACCGTATCACCTGTTAATGGCAGGTTCCTGAGATCCTTTGAAGAGAAAAATCCTAATACCAAAATGTCGAGGCTGCTATAGTTTTTAAACGGGAAAGGTTCAAAGTTCACCAATCGGCTTGTCAAAATTTCACGCGCTCAGGAACGTCGCATGTCGAGAGAGCTCTTCCACAACACTTGAAATT
>NJRQ01000219.1:189630-221180 GCA_003063805.1 Aphaenogaster ashmeadi | reverse complement strand
TGTGTCGAACTGCAAAGCATTCATGTGAAGCGTGTCGCGGACAAATAACGTTTCTCATGTAATGACAGAACAGTGTACAAAGAAATAAAGTGAATAATAATTTCAAGTTTTTCTGTCGAGCTGAGTAAAGTGTTGTGGAAGGGCTCTTTCGACATGCGACGTTCCTGAGCGCGCGAAATTTTGGCAAGCCGATTGGTGAACTTTGAAACTTTCCCGTTTAAAAACTATAGCAGCCTCGACATTTTGGTATTAGAATTTTTGTCTTCAAATAATCTCAGGAATCTGCCATTAATAGGTGATATGGTAAGTCTGGGACACCCTGTATATCAAATATATATATGTATATATTAATGCATAATCACTTTTGTGTCTCTTCGTCCTGATTGCGGTAGACCGTGATTCCGTGCGGGCCAACGCCAATCATAGACACCCCGTTGTACCCAAATTTACTGTGAAACATTTCCTGTCCGAATGCGTCGAGGTTTGATATCTCTTTCAAGAGCCAATATTCAGCGGTCGATGCTTTCATCCCCTGAAAATTCACATATATCTCTGTTATTCATGTAGATCGTGCGACGCATATTCATGCAGCATATTCAGTTATCAAATTGTTAAAAAACGAATTCGTTGAAAATCCCCCCCCCCCGGAAAATATATACGTATCTCTCTACAAATGCAGCTATTCAACAAATATGTAGGTATTGTATTTTTTCTATTAAATGCAATCATACGTATTCCATTTCAAATAAAAAAATTCAAACATGCCGAATTCTAAAAAAACTAGAATAATAAAAAAAGTTTAAACACCGGAAACGAGAAAACGCAAAGTTTGTCCGGTACATGTAAAATTTATTAGATAAAGAAGAAAAATAAAATAAAAAACACAAGAAGAATGACAATCGGAAAGTTGCTAAAATTAATATTGTTTTGTATAATAAATAAATTAATTAAACACTATACTGTAGAAGAAAGTTGTCGTTTTTATTAGCAGTAGTGCAAAAAAGAATATATATTTATAAATTTGTAAAATTAATCTAAAAAGTGTAAAAGAAAATAAAAAATTTGGCTGGTTGCATAGCTCACTGTCAGTGATATATATTCAGAGAATCTTGACTTGGCTATTTCTATGAGAGAAATTTATCTAAAATTTTTTAAAGACACAGTTATAGTTAACGTTATTAATATTAAAAAGTACATTTCATAGCTTGCAAAATAGCCTCGATCATCGTGTGAGTTCAGATGCTCGTTATTTCAAAAACACATATCACTCTGCCATGCAACCAGACGAATCATTTTTTTATAATACTTATTTTTACAAGTTCATATATACATATAATTCTTTGTGCACTACGTGCTAATAAAAACGATGGGTCTCTCTTCTACAATATACTGTTTAATTCATTTCATTCCGACCAATCATTACAAAACAAGTTGCTGAAGCTATTTAGCTTCAGCAACTTCCCGATCGTCACCCGGACATATGTGTCGATCGCGTTCGTGCGGCGAGCCAAATTATAATTAATACCTCTCCCAACGCTCGTACCTTGATTTCCTTGTGCTGCTGCACTATCCGCAGCAGGAAGTCCTGCGGTTTCGGCTCGCACGGCTCCGCGGGCTGTATGTGACAGCATTGAGAGTAGAGCGCGTGCGGCGGTGACAGCGCGTCGTAATCACCACCGTCGGCTTGCGCTATCAGGGCGACCAGGCGGGCCACGGAGCCCCAATCCGCGACCTTCAGCCTACCCTCGACCAGCTCGAGGCGGGAGTGCAGGTAGAACTGGTGCCTGCAATCACAGAATGCGGGGGGACGACGATGAGACGACGAACTCGGACGTGTTCCGCCGGAGAAAAGCGGAGAGTTATTAATTGCAATTAGTTCAATCTCACGCCGGCCGAGCTAATATACACGATACTCCCGGGCTAAAGTAAGATTGATTACTCCCCCGTTCTCGCGGAGAGCATTGTTTTAAGGCTCTCTTTCCCCACCTGCCTCCCACTCCTCCCCAGCCAAGCTGAACAATGCGGTAATACAATAATGCAGAAATGATTAACGATCGAGGCACGTTCGTAGCGGCGAAAAATACGTTTGCGATTTAATTGCGAGTGGCGTTTAGGCATTATCGTCGGGCGAGAGATGTTTCTCTCGTCTGTGCGTGACGCGAATTCTGCGAATTCGATGCTCCGAGTCGAGTTGGCGTGTCGCGTTATTTCTCTCTTCAACGATTTACCTCCTTTTTTTTTCGAGGGGTCACCGCGAGAAGAAGAAGCTTCGACAGAGGATATCTTTACTTTGGTGTTCGCTCGCTGAATTTCCGGTTGACAACTTAAATGATTCATATCGCACATTTCCATGACTCCGTGACTCCGCGTTCGCATGCATATTTGAAGAATGCCGGAGTGCGCGACCGAGGGAAGAAGGGGGGGCAAGCTCTCTCCAAAATATCTCCGAGCTCTCCTTTTGCATACTCCTGAATATCCTTCAGCCGTACAATGCATACATCTCGCGATAAACATGTTGCCGTCGCAGAAGTGGAATTACGCGTCGAGAGGAAGTGAATAGCCCGTTCGCGAAGTACCAGAATACGGTAAAGAATCTACATTAGAATATACCGAACCGTGTACCATTTTTCACGATTTCTGCACGCCGCTCCATTCTCCCCCACCTCCCTTTTTCCTTCCCTCTTTTAATTCCCTCTGGTGAACTCACGTCGCTCGCGGAGATAATGGATAATCAGAGCATCAAGAGACACGTGTGCACGCGTCGACGGCATAATAATTCGGCACAATGGGAAAGCAATTTATTGTCCGTACGAGCGCGAGCGCCGACCCTCATTCGGGTCGCGAGCGACACTTATAAAGCGTCGGCATCAAACGCCGGCTCTATCGTCGCATCAACGCCATTACCTCGATATCTCAATTGATATAAAAGGGAAAAAAAGAGAGACGAGAAATATCTGCGGGACGTATTCCCGAGTTGTTCCGAGCAGTTGACTCGCCAGGCTCTCGACGAGAAAAATATCAATTTCGATCGAGAGTAAATCGGGTCGACGCCACCGATAAACGATCCTCCGCGAGGATCCATATCAGCGAGTTTGAAGAAAACATCAACGAAGTTGGAGATTCCGAATTTGCCGAACATTGTCGGTATCGAGAAACGTTCTCGCGCGTCCGGCCTGTTTACCGGCAAAACTTCGGATGACCTCGATATTTTTCCTCTTAGAAAATTATCAAAAGAACGCGTTCTCGAAATCGCGTCAGACGGTTGCTGCGTAAAAAAATTAGGTCGCGATCGTAATTTCGCGAGGTCTGCGCCCGAGCAGTCGCGAACCCTGCCAACCTCATCACCGTCAGGGATCTTGAAGCGCGTTCCTTCGAGAACGTCGTGGAATTCCGGGTAAATTAAGCGATTTTCCCCGCCATAAAGTTTCACCGGTGCTTTGCGCTCGAACTTCCCCACCCGGGAGAAAAAAGAAAGACGTTATTTACCGCGGGTCGTTCTCCCCGGTCGCGGATGTGCGAACAATCTTGCCGCCCTACACGGACGGAATTTGCCGTCTCCGTCGGCCTCGAACTTCGGCGACATCCGCGGGATGGTAGAAACTGCCCCAGGGCTCAATGACATTTGTCACCGCGGGAGAGATATTGGTTCTGCCCGAAGTTCCAGGCAGGGAAGGTGAATGCCGGAACTCCTTCGGTGGACTCATTGTTAACAATCGCGCGCGACGAAAATCGCCGCCGAACTCTTCCGGCTGAAGATTAGCGTGAAGACAAAGGTTCGGCGATTCGAGCCGCTTTCGCAGATTGAGATTCGTGGAGTTAGCTCTTAATCGACGCCGGCCTCGGCTGAGAACTTCTCGCGATATTTCAACAACCGAAATTACTCTCTAGAATCGCGAAATTTTCGTTCTCGCTCTTCTTCATCCGCGAATATTACGAAATTACACAATCTCACGATTGCAAGTAGTGACCGTAACATCTCGATTCTCGGGATAATGAAATAATCAGAACAGCAGTCTAATCGAGTTCACTTAATCTCGATCTGCCGCGTAGAGGAGCCGTTGGATAATTAAGCAGAGTTTGCACTTTGCATCTGCAGCGATACCATCTGTCTCGCTAATCTGAAACGACACCGGATTTAATATTCCTAACGCATTCCACGTCGCTTACCGTCCCGTTTCGATTTTCGGCCGGCGATTTAACCTCGCTCGCAGTACTTTATCTGATTTTTCCTTTCGCTGAGAATTTTTCCGCTCCGCTAAACTCGAGAGGAATGAGGCAAGAGGAGCGCGTCGAATTATGAACAACGCTTCTAACATCGGACCTACAAGAGCGGCAAGAAGATCTGACTAAACGAGGCTAGGCTGAGTGCTTTTAGAAAGCTTTCAAGTCGCCTTAAATGCCGGGAAATCCCTCGGTGGAATAAAGCTTTTATTAAGCGCTATTAAAGGCGAGACTATTTTTTGAGAATTCAGCGCGATACTTCTTGTGCCCGACGAAATATTTATTAGACCGCATGCCGAGCCCCGGATGTCCTGTGTCGTGCCGTGCTGTTTGACAAATACAACCGCGTCGCATGGGAGGGATATTTGAATTAGCGTGAGCCAAGTAACTCCGGCAATATTAACGACATCGTCATAGAACGTCTGGCTGGTGGCGTATATTTCATTCATGACGTGTACACAGCACTTTCCCATACATAATTCAGAAATGGAAACAAGGTCGGCCCTTCCGCGCCGAGTTTCAAATAGGGCGTTCCACTCGATTGATTGTGCAAGAGGTACTTATAAATCAGTCATACTGGACTAACGCGCCAAGTGTTGGTAACTACGTGCACCGTGGATCCGTGAGCGCACCTGCGAAATTCTAGAACGGAGTCGCAGCGCATGTTTCGCACGACAATCGAGCACGTACAATTAATTCCCGTTTCTCCGAGACTGACGTATCGTTATCTAAATCCGCACTAACTCTCGTCGTTAAACTCCTCCGGGAAACAAATAGAAGAAGAGCATATAGAAAATAAAGGAGAGCCGCAAACCGTCGAATTCTACGACGTGACTAAATATACAACTTTCTCGGGTGTTTTTCTAATAAAGATTACGCGCGTAAAAGACGACGCGCATCGCCGACGCCAGCAAAGAGCTGCCTGAAGAGCGTGAAAATTCGAGTCGACGTTTGCGCTCGGGCGAACGGGGTCGTGAAAAGCTGCCGACCGACCTCCGCGGTCCTACGTCCACAATATTTCCTGGTAAATAATTCAAAGGTTATTTTCAGCCGGTCCCGGGTAATTTTAAAGCGGTCACCGCGGCCCGGACTCCGTCCGCCAGTCTGGTCCTCGTGGATGACGCGAAAGATGGAGGCGGCCGGGGGGGATGCAGTTGCGAATAAACCGGCGGGATTTCTTGGGGATGCAATTCGCCGGGACCGCAGCGAGTCAGCTGCATGCGGATTAGCATTAGCGTGCGGTTGGCACGCCGCACGTGGACTGTCGCCGGTGACATTAGCCGACCACGTTGTAAATGAGTCAACACCAGATCCGACGAGTCGCCTGAGTTTCAAAGAACGGCGCAATTTCGCACGTTCGCGGCCGCTCAGATTTCCGCGCGGAGAATTTCGCTTTCGGCTTTGGTAGCGGCCGTAAAGACCGGTTGCAAAGTGACCGCGAGGCGATCCCGGCGCGGGAGCGCTTTAAATTAGGTTTCATTATTCCGAGGCACGAGAAAACGGGGACGTCGCAGGATGCACGTGCGCGGTATTAACCACCGCGTTCATAATGTATACGCGAATTACTAAGTTTCCTGCCGGTCGAGAAGAACTGAATAATTAAATGATAATTAAACATTGAAACATTAACTGCCTGAAATACCCGATCATTAAATTATTTTTCATTCATTGCGCGTACTATACTGAAGCGTTATACTACTTTTACGAGATTTTTAAAAACTAAAGTAACGGACATAAATAAAATAATATATTAACATAAGCGTGTTAACGTATTAAAAATTGATATTATACAGAATGTGTCCTATAGAATATATTATTTAATCTATTCTAATTTTTTGAATAGATTCGATATCAAATTTAGAAGCATGTTCCGTCAGATTGACTGATAAACAAATTTAAATGAAATTAAACTTTTGCAGCTTGCAGCTTGTATCAAAATTAAGCGAAACACTCGACACAAGTCGCTTTACGTTTACGTTGCCTTTCACCATGCATATTTTTCTGTCATATTTACTAAAATATACTTATTAAAATATTTTTCTGCAATATATGCACAATCTGCAGTCTTTGTTCAACGTGTTTTTCACCGTGTTTAAAATTCTTTGCGACAATAAGACAAAGCCGTGATAATGGAAGGCGTGACAAAACACGGTGACAATAATACGATCTTACTTATGGCGTAGACGTGAGGCGCATACATCTTTCCCATTACCGTCTTTTTTCTTTTTCTTCATCTTTTTCTTCTGAACTTAAATTCTAGAGTAAAAATTGTAAAGCGTGAATACAATTGATTTTCTTCTTAACTCTTTAGTTTTGCAGTTCATTTAGCACGTGAGGAAGAGACGAAAAAATGCCTCCAAAATTTTCAAACTCCTCAACCCCTTTCCTTACGCAACACCCACGAAAGGCGGCTTAAAAATAAAAATAGCGACGATGTTGCGAGAATGTCTTCGCGTTCATTAGTGACTCGGCAACCGAAAGCTTCGCGGGTGCTCTAATTATGCACACGCTCTAGAACGCGGGCGCACACAAACGCGTCCTCGCGTGTATTTATTCTTGTCCATGCCCGCAGCACAATGCTTTAATTGTACCGTACGGTCTTGCCAGCAATTTTCAGGCACGCCCGCCGCAGCGACCACGTACGATCTTGTATCTAATCGGACCGTGCGTAATTAATTATTACGCCGCAGTCGTAATTAACGAGCCAGCCCTCGAAACAAGTCGTAATTACTTTTGCTTTTCCGGCCGCGACTCTCCTTCCTGCCTCCGCGACAATTTTATTTCGGCGAAACAATTCATATCGATGTTTTCTTCTACATGCGTCCGTGGGTACATTAAAACGACTGTTAATTAGCTTGCTGATAAGACGGAGAATTATAAAGTGATGAATTTCGTAACTTGATGTAACGATTATTTGCATTGTAGCATAATAACGTATATATGTACACGGAGAAAATGTTATATTAAAAATTACTATGTATGGCAATAGCCGTGGACTATTGCTGGAATTATAAAAATTTTTACTATGTTTTTCATTGTTTTACATAGTAAAAATTTTTATAATTTCAGCAATAGTCCACGGTTACTGCAATACATAGTAATTTTCAATATAAAATTGTCTCCGTGTAGAAACAGAAATAGCTTAATATTGTGTAATTTAAAATATATTCGCTGTGACCGCCGGGTTCTGTTCATTACAATGTCGAATCGATAATTCATTATTATCGTATTTAATCGGAATAACTAAAGTTCATAACTGCGCCAATACCGAGGATTCAATTTTGCATTATGTGGGGCTCTTCCTCTTGGCTAAATACGCGGGTACGCAGTAGAGTGTAGCCGTATAATTTAATTATCTCGTGTCTCTACAATTTTCTCCCACGAAACTAACGCAATCACGATACTGTTCTCGAAATAATAATGGACTGTTATCGAAAGTATTGGGAATCAATGAATAAGAGCCGATATCGGGCTTCGTTTTATTTTATGAAAATTCGGCGCCACGGATATTAAATTCTTCGTGCTTATCGGAATTTCAGTCTTTATTTTAGCGGCTTTTAATGCTTATCGGGGAGGAAAGGCAATAATATAAAAACCAATAAAATTATAATAACCCACATAGACTCCTCCGCTCGCGACTCCTTCTCCCTTCTTTTCGCTGCGCCGGTCATCTCGCGAGTGCCGCAATAATTGACTTTGCTTGTTCTTCGTTACTTCATAATAGAATTTTCTCTTTGGTTCCGTCCGCGCGTTATGGCGTGGCAAGCGTGAGACCTAACAGGAAATCGCGTCAGCTCGCGAGTAATTAATCCTCGTCGAAGGGGTACGCCCGATAATTAAAGTTCAGGAGCAAGTAATCCGCGGAGCGTACTCGCGGTCGACGCTTTCTTCTCGCGTCGACCGACCCGTATATCGCGCCGGCCATCCCCGTATTTCACAGTGCGGATCTGCTTATTATCGAGGATCGAGATTAATGGAAGACCGTTTCGGCACGCTGAAGCAGCTACACATCTTCCCCCGAGGAGTACCCAAGAAGCTTCCGACCGTGAAAACGCAACTGATCTCAACCGTTGAATTTTCCACCGCGTTTCGCGGCGATGATCGCGTAATGAAATTAACGGGGGTTGATTCGGGGGTCGCGCCGGGGTGCTCTCGATCGATTTGAAGTCACCACGTGCCGTGTCACGCGAGCACACGTAGAGCGGATATTTACAGATATTGTTGGCGTATCGCGAACATTGTACCAGAAATGACACACGGCTACGGTTCAACGATTATGACGGAACAACGAATAATAAATTTAGAGCCCGCTGAATCCAAAAGTGCATATTGATTCTGGCAGATGGGCTTTAATATCTCACATTTCCACGGACGGCACATAGGGGGGGTCCGCCGGATTTATTTTATGTATGCTCGAAATGGAACTTGCCAATCAGATTATGGGATCCGCGTGGGAATACGCGGGAAAACGGCGGGTTACGTGACACTGAATAAAACAAATCTTTGACCTGATAAAGTTCGTGATCCGAGTTACTGCAAGGGCGGATGATGGAAACTTGAGAACCGGGGAAGCCCAGGGGGACCGTCTTTTCGTCGATCGCAATTCTATTTGCGTTCGCACAGCAACCGTGAAGCGAGAGATATAATTCGTATAACGGCGTATAACACGAGAATAATTACATTTCTACAAGTTCGCGAGTACGTTCACGCGTGTTACTTATCTACCGTGTACATCAGGGTATGGAAAGTTACTTTTTAAAAATAACATAGTTACCGTTACTCGTTACCGAGTCAAAAAAGTAACTAGTTACCGTTACTAGTTACTGATTCTCAAAAGTAACTCGTTACCGTTACCGTTACTTAAAAAGAAACGATTCGTTACTTTCTTCGTTACTTTTTTAATGCTAAAACGAGACTAAATAAACACATTAAATAAAAAAGTTTACTTTTGTAATACTTTTTAAATATTAAAATAATTTAAATATTTAAATAATTTAAAATATTAATAAAAGCAATAAAATCTTTTAATTTAAATTTAAAAAACCATTAAAAATTTAGAGATTTTATAACACTAAAAATGCAACATAAAAAATTTTGATTTTTATTAAATTTATACATAAAGCCATAAATTTGGCTTCATTTAGTATAAATACTTTTGTACTTCCAACTTTATGTTTAAAAATTTTAATATAATAATTTTAAACTTAAAATCGTTCTTAATATGTATGAAACTACAAAGATGATATGGATCTAGGATATAAGATTATTTGAATAATCTCAATCTGGATATAGGATTATCTGAATAACATATGAAACTACAAGGATTATGTAGGATTAAGTAACGATAAAAGTAACTGTTAAATTCGTTACCGTTACTGAAAAAATGTAACTACGTTACCGTTACAGTTACAGTTACAGTTACAAAAAGAAAAAAGTAACGCCGTTACCAGTCCGTTACCAAAAAAGTAACTGTAACGGTAACGGCGTTACAAGTAACGTTACAAGTAACGCGTTACTTCCCAACCCTTGGGCTGGGTTCAATCGCTCTCGGAGCGATTATTGACGTCACAACTTGCGCTGATTGGATTATTTTTTTATTGGATTATTACTTTTAGATCTGAACTAAGATTGGACTATTCTCTGGATCTACAATAGAACCCAGCCCAATCGAAAACGCTAATAATTTCGTCGGTGAGAATAAAATGGCTATTTAAAAAATGAAGAGAGCAACTCGATCTTATAAAATTTTAAGATTTTTCCGCTCAAGAAGCCGAGAAATGTAAAAAACTTTTACACAATTTAGATATATTAACATGCATCGTTATACATCTATATCGGTTTCATCTGCAAGGAATCTTGAATAGCTACTTGTTTTTACATAAAAGGATCAATCTTTTCTATGAAATTATTTTCAAGAGTGATTACAAAGCGAATATGGATACAAAATGAATATTGCAGAAAGTATGGCATACTTGCACTATTAGGAGAGATTCTACGCTTAATTAACAATTTTACATCAAGTCAGCACTAGCGATTCTTTTTCTGTGCCATATGTTCATTTCGAGGAATGCGTTCACTGTGCAATTTAGAATCGCAAGTACACTATTCATAAAAACGTGAAGCCAGCGTACTCCCATATTCTAAATGAATCTATTACGTTACACGCGCGCAGAGAGCACCGTTTTTATACATTCTGCGTAAATCTGGGAGGTAATATCCATCCACTATGGGATAATGAAGTACGCAAAAAATTAATTGAGACAAATAAACACGAGACTACCGTGAGATGCAATCTGAGCGCGCTAATAAACATCCTCCGCCTGCAGTCTCCCCACGGGAAACCACTCTGCAGGTTTTTCCGCTGTACACTGGGTTGTCTCGCTAATAGCGCGTACTTTAATAACAAATTTTTTAATAATGATAAAGTTGATTCACCTTCGAAAAATTTTTAAAAAAATTATCGTAAAGATTTAACGATCTTTATCAAAATAAATGTAGCTATGGATTTTTCCATCTGAACTTATTCTCCTGCGATCCGATAACATGTAACGTCTCTCGTGAAAACTTTTTGTTATTCCTGCTATTCATGTATTCTTTCGCAATCGGCGATAAGCGATCGTCTCGGAAGGGAAGATCTCCGGTATCGATATCCACCGTGAACGAAAAGGAAAACCCTTTCGTAGCGAGAGACAGTGGTCCTGGGTCGAAAAGGATCCCCTCCGGAAATCCGCTCGGATTTATCTGACGAATTACTTCCGGTGCACTTGACTGGAGACGAGTTAGCTCGAGTGGCGAGTATTCGGATTCTGTTTGCCGCTAACATCGCGCTGAAATTTCGGGCGGCGGAATGGATGCTTGGGGGAAGAAGGAGGAAGCAAAGAGAACCGTCTACGAGCACTTTACTGACGTTCACTCGCAAAGTCCCTCGACTAGCGGCGGACGTCGTCGTCGAATTCTGACCGCCGGAACTATCCGGCGAAATTAAGCGAAACTGCAGCGTTCACGAGCATCGCGAAGCCCCCGTTCGGCTTTTACCCGCGAAGAAGTTCAAGTGCTTTTCGTGTATCCGGCACCTGTTCTTCCCCGCCGCCGGATCCATTTATCTGCCTATCCGTCCGACGCGAGTTTGGCCGTAACGAGGGTCTGCGTGTTAAGGGCTTACACGCAATTTCGGCCTTCCGCACCGCGGTCTGACCGGCAAAAAGCTCCACAACCACATTAACACGCTCGTGCGATGTACTTCGTATTACGGCGAGCGTTGCGGTTTCGAGTTCATTCGACGCCACCGGATTTGGATGTTTCGCAAATTCGATTAGAGATAAATAGCATAGAAAGCACCCCCAAAAGGAACTGAATGCATAGTGAGTAAAAACCTTAGATACGGCAAGATAAGATGAAATTATCGAATTAAAATTTTCTTTCGAGTTTTCCTTTTTCAAATTATTTTTACGCGATAGCAGTCTGTACACTGCAAATTCAAGCGTGTTATTTTTACACGCATAAACATCTAAAAATGACACTTTTGACTGAAGCTCTTTTTATGTTTCTTGTCGTTTTAAATTACGTTATTTAACACGTTTAATCATATTAAATTAAAAATTAATACGTTCAATCGTGTTAAATGGCGTGATTTAATTAATATTTAATTTAAAATGGCAAAAAATGTATAAGAAGAGCTTCAGCTAAAATAACACGCTTGGATTTGCAGTGTAAAGAAGCGATCGTGGTTATATAATCGTTTGTATATAGAAGACAAAACTGTATGCAGCGGAAATGGCATCGATCGCACGACGAACGATGTTCGGGTTCCTGCCGCGACCTTTACACTCCTAAGCAAGATTTGAATCTGTAATTTTGCAAACCTCCCTGAAATTGTACGGAAACGCCCGGAGACCGGTATTACTCCCGTTTAATTCTGCCGTGGCAAGTAACGCCGTGCCCCGCACATATCGATCCGTTCGGCTAAAATTAAGCTGAGAAACTATTCGGCCGATACTGAAGTTACGCGAGATCGTCCGATTTTACCGCAGAAGTTTTCATGGACCTCTGAATTTCAGTCGTTCACCGCTCTCTGCCGTTAGGAGACGTTAAAATGCGATGAATTCCGTGATTAAAAGCAGTAAGAGTATCTTCGCGGTTTTCCTTGCTATTCAATCGCATATTAGCCGTAGAACCGAAACGTTTTATCTAAAATTGCACGGCGCTTTATACAACGACTTAAAGATACGGCATTTCGTGAAAAATAATAAATGAAACAAATATCGTAGGAATAGTATTTAATATTAATATTATTAAATAGTAACTTTATAATATTATTAAATATTATCCCTAATGTTATTAACATTAGTACTCTTAATATGTTTGATGACGCACTACATATGCAGTATATAATTTGATATGCATTATAAATTAATATACCATTTAACGAGCCGCGATTATTTTAACATTTTGTGAAATACGGGCGTTTTACGCCCGAGATAATTACGCGAGCCCCAACACATTATCTAGTTTGCTATTTCGGTGAAATCAATAGCGCCTACAAAAAAGAAAGTGACGTGCACCGTAACTTATCCCACGCTCAACAGGTTTAGTTTCGATTTATACGCCTCCCTTTCCCTTTTTTTCTTCTTCTTCATTTTATCACAACATGACGCGCGTAAAACTTTTACCCCAATATTTAACCCGTCTATCTCGGGATTTATGAATTAAACTTCATGTTTGCTAAAAAACTATTTAAATAAACTAACGGAAAGAAAAGATATTTTAGAAGATGAATGGCCTGTCAAATATTCTAAAAATACTTATTACATTCTGAGAGCTTTTAGCTTGAAATGCACGTATATTGAAATGTATATCATATTTTTTAATTTATCAACATTAATACATCGACCGATGTATAAAAAAAAGCCAGCGCGTAATTGATGTTTTTGTCGCAAAAGTGACGTAACGCTATCGTGTTGCAACAGTTTACTCTCGCAACGAGCCTCGAACAATAAGGTTTACCGTTACAGCATCGTTGCATTACAACGTGATTACATTACAATATCGCATCGGAAAACAGGCGTGTTTTCGCGCAAATAGGCAAACGCAACGCAAACGCTGTTACATTTATCCACAACGCGGAAAAAAAAGAAACATTTATTCGCGGCACAGAGAACACACGCGGCGACTCATTATACCGTCGTTTATCCCGCGCAACTCCTCGTTTCCGCCCGTCTACGCTTACATTACCATGGAATTACACGGCCACGCGGCCATTACATTCGGGATGCTTTCACGAGCAATTAAAGGAAATCCCCTTAATCTCAACGGCGAGTTTCGGAAAAACTTTGGCGCAGCCACATTTCTCAAGAGCCACTCCTCCGCGATGTAACGCGCTTCAAAGAGAGAGAGAGAGAGAGAGGGAGGGAGGGAGGGAGGGGGAGAGAGAGAGAGAGAGAGAGAGAGAGAGAGAGAGAGATAAAAGGAGAAAAAGGATAAGAGGCGTGCTTCTTCGCGGGAGGCTGTAATACCGTCAGATTACGACGCCGCAGAGATGCCAGACAGCCAGCCCGCGGTAAAACGAAATCTCGGAAGCGAACGCCCTATTTTCCGGTATAGCGATGCGCCGCCTGCACTTTCCTCCTTTTCGGCCGTCCTCTTCAAGTCGCGGTTGCTTCCGAGTGCCACGATAGAGGCTGAGATGCCGACATCCGACGTCGTCGTGTCTCCTCCTCGCGTTGCGAAACGGAATCAGAAGTGAGTTTCCACGCCGATAATTTTCGAAATTTCCTTTCCCGTCTAACGGGCTCGCGGCCACTCTGAATTAATTCCAGGCAGGTTCGACAGCCCTCTCGTTGCTCTCAGCGCCGAGGATGATGATGGTCGGTCTGGCGGTAGGACAATACCGGGTCAATTAGGGGACGATAATTTGGAGGACACCGCAGACTGATGCTCATAACAGGACCCGTTGATGCTTTATTACATTTCAATATTGATAGGATCGGAAGACCAATTATGCAGTAATAAACAATATAAATATTGAACTTTGTCACTGTTCAGTTTGAAATGTCATAATAATATTAATCAATCGCATTAGAAATGCGTAGAAATGCGAGAGGAGATGGAGCAGACACGTATGATGTGAATTGTAATTATTTTATAATATTGAGATTTTTTAAACATTATTGAATGACGTTGCGTGAAAAATGAGAAGAACGTTTACAGAATGAGTACAGAATTGAGAGATTAATGTGTGAAAAATTATAAATCATTACAACCTAATTACAACCCTTAGGAAAAATAACAAAATAATAAATTATTAAATAAATGTTATTAAATCATTTTTTGGCTCGTAGATTGTAAAATAGATTTCCATCTAATAGAAACACGAACGTAATCTCTATGTTTATTGGTACCAATACAAACGCAATAATTGGCTTAAGATGCATTCCTAATTGTGCCACGCTGACGCTGCTACGTACATCACCGTGTAACTAATTAGTTCAAGAACTAATTATGTCCCATAAGCTCCTTCGAAGCTAATCTCTCTCGAAGACGGAGTTCGCTGTGATCGGGCAAACGATTCGCTCTTCAATGTGAACCGATCGTCTTCTCTTACTTTCATCCTCGCTTTTCATGTGCGGCTTATCCCTTTTCAGGGATATGCAGCAGAAAGAAACGAGAAGGAAAGAAGGATCGCTGCGGGATATATCGTTATAGCGGAATCTCGGTGGAAAAAAAGTTTCTAAAAAGTATTCCGGGGCAACTCCAAGCGCTTAACTTGACGGCGACCGCGATTGCCATCCTCAAGATCGCTCGCAATTAGGTCCGCGGTATTTAAAAGCGTTTAGGGACTCCTGGACAAAGTTGAACTCTCTTTCTCTCTCCTTCTCTCGCGCGCAATCACACCGAGGGATATGCCCTTAATATCAAAAGTTGGCTCTTCCACGGCGCGCGCATAAAAGTTCGAAAGGGGCTTTTACGAGCCCCTCTCAGATTGAGATTCCGCTGTAAATCAGATTAGCCTTTTACGAGGCTCACTTCCGCGCGATTCCCGCCGATTTTCCGGGATCGTAAGCGGCACGCCGCGCCGCGCCTCCCCCGCTGACAATGCCGCCGCAAAATTGATATTCTTCCATCGCGGAAAGTTGGCCGAAGCCGGAGGCGGAAGCGCGAAGGAGCCATTCAGCCGCCGCCGGTAAAACGGCGAACGGCAGTAAATCACGAGCGTATCTCCGATGCCATCGATCGCCGTGCTCGAGGTAGTTAAACATACGACGGTAGACGGAGCGTGTAAAAAAGATCTATGAAAGTGTGCTGCCATATCGGTGACGCTCTCGACTGAGAATCGCGATATCAGTGGCGATAATACTCCTACGATACCTGCGATGAAACGTGCTGTAACGAGTATTTTTGACCTGTGTGAAGTTGGCTCTCCCAAAATTGAATTGCTTATAACTTTTGAATTAGAGGGGGGCAAACAAAAATTCCAACGGGGCATTCGTGAGCAAACGATCGGCAAACGTGTGCAAAAAGAAATTTTTTATTTTTTAACATTGGGGGCTAGTGTGAAGTTGGCTCTCCCAAAATTGAATTGCTTATAACTTTTGAACTAGAGGGGGGCAAACAAAAATTCCAACGGGGCATTCGTGGGCAAATGATGGGCAAACGTTTGCAAAAAGAAAATTTCTGATTTTTCGACATTGGAGGGCTAGTGTGAAGTTGACTCCCCCAAAATTGAATTGCTTATAACTTTTGAACTAGAGGAGGGCAAACAAAAATTCCAACGGGGCATTCGTAGGCAAACGATGGGCAAACGTTTGCAAAAAGAAAATTTTTGATATTTCGACATTGGAGGCTAACTTCACACAAGTGTATTTTTGTGTAATAACATTGAGACTCGAAGCTCGAATAAAATGCGTCGTCATAATACTTTCGTTCGCTAGAGCATTTTCGCTTTGTTTGAAATGAATATATTGTAATTCCGGGATATATATCTCACGTAGAAAAAGGGGCTGAAATCGTATTTTATGTATCGCTTGTACAACTATGGAACGGTTAGGTCATATCGAAACGTTTCATCGTAACATTTGTTCCTGCTGTGCGTAATCCCTGTATTATTAAAATCTCGTTCGACAACGAATCTTTTTTTAAAAATTGCGTTCGAGGCATGGAAGTTTCTCTTATTGTACATTTTCATTTCTTCTTTATATGCCATTGTAATTTTTAATTCATTTTCCCTTTTAGGCTGGCTAGCTTCAAAGTTAAATTTTCAGCGAAGCAGCTGGGGATGAATCTAACGAAAAACACGCGACGACACGAAGAGATTTCGATTCCTTACTCGCAGATTCGATTCATCAAGCTATAAGTTTACAAACCATTACCGAAACCAGTACCTCACCCCTGTCTCATTCGCCAACTCGGAGCACAACGAGACTCACTGTGTGCCAAGCGAATAAGCCTCTTCTCGAGCTTGGCTCGGTCCGAACGCGTTGCCGGAGCTACAATAACAATGAATTACTTATATTCTGGACCGCGGCCGCTTCGTAATTTTCCGGCGAATTTCCTCGCGACGCGAAATACGTGATAATTGGCGCGGTGACGCGAATTAAGCTACGCACCGGCGGATAAAAAACGCAATTGCGCGATTTGATATTCTCACGGAAAATCGGCGTTTACGTTTTCACTTCCGGAAGAGGCGTAACTTCCGCAGAAATACAGTGCGGTAAAAAAAAATATGCTCGAGTGAAAATACGATGGCTGCTATCCGCGCGCATTATGCATATATAACGCAGAGTTACCAGAAGATAGATGATAAAGGAAGATTAAAAATAAAAATTACAAAAGAGCTAAAAAAGATTTGAAAGAAAAATCTTGATAATTTTCGTATGAGAGTGAAAACGAGCGAATATGCAAAATATTCGGATATTATTGGCAAAATCTATATTTATTTAATAAATTTGAAGTTGACTTTTTCGTAGCAAAAATATTGACTCTTTCATAAATAGTTTTTATATTGCACACGATTGAATAAAAAAATATTTTACGAGTGAAGCATTAGATGAAAATAAATAATAAAATTTTATTCTTCATTTAATTTATATATATAAAATAAGACTCGTTTTCATTTCAATATTATTTAATATTAAAAGATTAATCAAGTATGAAAATAACTAGGATTCGAATCTAAAGAAAATGTTCTAAAGAAAAATCGACTATTAACTAATCAAAAGATATGCTTGAATATTTTATGCCGTCGTAAGTATATCTCAGAAAAAGATTCGAGGAATGCAAAATATTATAGTTTAAAAATCGGAAAAAATCTACATATGTAAATATGTATAATTGAAAGCATATTAAATACGCATGCAGTAGTTAGACATTTGGAAGTTGGAACGGACGGAGAGAACTTACAAATTCCGCCCTGTACGTCGTTCCAATTGCATCATGCGAAATTTCTCCGTTCGCAAGAGTGCACCGCATTCACTTGGATGCGCGACGTTACAGTAACAATGAATTATGCACTTAAATCCGCCTTGCGGCACGTGACGTAGAGATTTGCCGGAATTGTCATAGGTAGTTGTGCGGGTGAGCGTTCGCACAGCCCGAAAATTGTTGGTTTATATCTTCAACATGCACATACACAATACGCATGCACATATACACACACATTCCGCCGACGAGAGATGTACGGGTGGACTTAAGTATATTTTTCTTTTTCGCCCGACCCAAATCGCCAACGAAGTTCCCTACAGTGCCCGGGTGGATTAGCGCATCGTGCAAACGTCGCGGGGAGAATGTCTGGAGGGAAACAAAAGTTATCATGCCGCAAATTGAAAGAACGTAACTTTATGCCGTCGGAAACGATGATCCAAAGATAGAATATAAATGTTCTATTTCAAGGATATTCGTACATTTTTATCGTACATCGGGGGTGTCTGCGGTCGTTCCGCATTGAATACGGTGCTTCCAACGTAAGCACAAAATTATACCGGCGTGCTGTAAGAAGTAGCGTATTTTCGCGTAAATTTCTTTTTCGAATCGTGTCACTTCTCGACGCGATAAGAAAGCTCGATGTCGCGAAAGAGAACGGCTATCGTCAAGGGTGTCGCGCGCTACGGGAAGAGATGCGCGCGAGGAGAATATCCTTGAGTATCTTCCGACGCTCGACGGCAAAAGGCGTGGGTAACCCGTTCCCGACGTTTAATGCCATGCCACCTTCGTTCCCCGAAAGCCGTGCTTCGCGAAAACGATATGGCACGATGAACCCCGCGCCGTGGTAACCCGCGCGTTCGAAATCGATCGGTACTTCGCCCCGGACCCACGAAAGTTACACAAAAGCATTTGTCGAGGGAGAGAGAAAGAGAGTCGGCGAAACTCGAGGGAAAACGGGAACTTCAAAAGCGGGACCATGCTTGTTATTTGTCTTAACTTCGACGTATCGGTCGCGAAATCGATGTGACGCATCTTTGTGGGATCTGCTTTGAACGACGCACGGGACGATAGTCAGATATGCAAATTTGATGACACGCGAAGAGAACTTTATTATGCTGATAGCGCAATAACGAATACTTTAACACTCTTCCGCAATTTTATTTTACAATCATTTTACATAACGCTTGTTGAAATTTATGCAAATTTATATGGAATGACGTTCCGGTAAATGCGGCGTAATAAATTTAAGCATAAAGCGCCGCTAATTAACGCGAACCATGTACGCACTGGCGTTCAGAATTTAACTAAAATTTATTTAAAGAATTACCACGTGACAGAGTAATATTTCATTTAATTTCTCGCGGTGCCGCGCAGCGCGACACATGCTCGGGTCTTTAACCCGCTACCCCGGCAAGGTTGATTTACAAACGACTAACTCCCTGAATTATGTCGTCCCTCGCTAATGAACCCGCCGTCTCCTGCGTGCTTCTCGCACACCGCCTGGGACAAATCTCTTCCGAGCAGGATGGTACTAGAAAATGTATCCGCCGTCGCGCGGTGCGTCTCCGTAAACGCATTAACGTGCGACTTCAGATTTACGTTGCAAGCCTTTCGAGCAAGCCGGAGGCAAGCCGAAGGCATAGAGAAAGGCACGTAATTGTGGGAGTTAAGAGCCAGGGTGCTTTTGAAACGCCACGCATTAAAATGCGACGTATAGGAAAAACGTGCGGCTCGGCGAGAGATTTAGTGCGAGCTGCATATACATGTGCAACTGTCGAAGTTGCGAAAGTCATCGTTCCACGGTCATAAAGAATTTAACTGCGGAAACGCCGAGGAAAAAGCTGATGCAGCTGGAAGAGACTCGGAGGGTACGCCGATTAAAACGCGAAGAGATTAAGGAACACGATGGACCAAAAACTTTATCTCATAAAGAGATAAGAGATTTTATATTCTCATAAAATTATTCTAATAAAATTATACAATTTAAATTTTAATGCTCTATCCATTGGAGATGGTCCGTTTTATTTATGTAACGATCGAATTCTCTTCCTCAGAGCGTTCGCCAATATAGGTATTCGGATATCCGCGGCAAATTCCGGCGATAGGATCGAAAGAAGGAGCAACGTTTTTCGCCGGCGGATCTTGATATGACTGCCTGATGGCGAAATATCCCTCGTTGAATGTCGAAAGGATTACCGGCAGATATATTCAACATTTTACGACAATACCCCGCGTTGTAATGAATCCTAATTTATATTCTTAAAGCGATCCGTTTTCTCGAACTCCGATTTCTGTATTCTCGTTGCTATGTTCTTTATTACGTCGCCGCGCTGTTTCGCCCTTTTAGCATGCGACGCATGCACTCGCATCCTCTTCTCTCTCATCCTTTCCACAATTATCTGTTCGATTTTTCCAGGCCATCCTCTGGATGCCGCGCGCGGCCGCTTTTACCTGAACGCGCGTCCTTTGTGCGCTGCAAGTTTATTTTTATTTTATCGGCGAACGTACGCCTCCGTCCGCGTGTTATTCGCCTCCTGGCGTCCGGCCCACCCTTACTTTTTCGAAAAACGGCGGCGAGTTTTGCCTCGTGCGAAAAGCTCGGCGAAGAGGATCGAGGTCGGAGCCACTGACAAAAGGGAGACCAGACTGAAAAAGTCCAACTTCCACGCTGCTGTAAAACACTCGCGCAAGCGTTTCGAGCAAGATCCACGGTTTTGCTGCCCTTTACAACTTGCATTTTCCAACGCTTCAATGGTCACTCGGAGATTAACGACAGCGCGAATAAAAAAGGTGCTGTTATTTCGCATCTTAAGAATCATTTATAGTCGGGGCCCCGATCGCCTCTCTATCCTCGTTCCCCGATTGGAAGCGTAATTAATAGCGGATCGTTATGCATGGATTTGCGTTTCGCAGAAACTACAATGGGGTTTCTTGCGAGGAATTAGCATAGATTGTCGGAGATTCGTAGATTCGTGAAACTACGCTTATTCATCAAATAATGGCCGGCTATGAATACCGTTGTTAGGTATAGTTCGTCCGGTCGACTATTTCGCCCCCCCTTGTCAAACCCGGATTAGTGAGCGGAATATCATTGAATATATATGCTGCGCTCACACACATCAACGCTATCGTGCAAATATTAATATTAATGAATACCGTAATCTCTGAATTCATCCGCTTATTCAAACGCTATCAGATCTGTATGGAAAACAACTGCGAGATAAAATAATAACGGTCGAACGCGCGCTAAGTGTGCGAATTTCAATTCTCGAATGTTTCTCGTGTCCGGAATTTTTAGACGATTTTTCGCCTCGAACCTCCTGGATTCTTGCGCGCGAATCATTAGCCACGCCCGGCGAGCATCACGTTTGCCGGGACGAAAAAGTTGGCTCGCGAGCGCGATGAGCTCGAATTTCTTCCTTTGTCGCGCCCTCGTTTCTGACGGTCGCACGCCAACGACATTTTTCTTTTCATCAGAGCTAAGCCGTATCCGGGTGAGAGATAAAACTTCTAATTTATAACACGTAGCACATGCCGCGCACTACTGACCTTTTTTCCACGCGGCGCGATTCTCGACGGCGGTGGACGCAATTCCAGACGCGGAACGATATTTTTTTTCGCCGATACAGCCGATAAAAAACGGCTGTTTCCTGCCGCGCGTTTTCTGCCCATCGGTTTTTTTATATCCACGCAAGCAAAAACGCGACACGTATATTTTATTTTATTCCGTTTATTACCGTTTCCGTTTATTACGGAAAAAAATGTTTGTTTAACTTTTCAAACGTAAACGTTTTTTAGTACCACGCCAAAATATATAATCGTAGATTGGTGCCATTTTGTCAATTTTGCTGCTATTTCGCGCTATTCAATATTGCAGGCTTTAGTAGACACTCAAATATTTTTTCTAAACATTGAATATCGCGCTGTGATCTTAACAGTCTCACTGATCGTAAAAATTCTGAATGTTCGTGTCCTAGTTAAAATGGGATGTTCTATATAGACTTTGGCAAAAAAACAAAGTGCTAGTAAAAAAGTAAAAAATATCCGACTTGAAGGTAGAATTGAGGTATAAATATTAAATTACGATATAGTTCCTTCATAGATATGCAAGTGAAGGTCTATGTAAATTTATATAAACATACTCTAAAATATCAAATATGCATATCGAATAGTTACATTTGCATATCATAGAAATGTTAATAGCGATTGCAATTATCATTCATGCTATTCTTTACAATTAGTAATTTCTCAATTAGTATTTATGTAATAATTTACGAATATATTGCGAGCAAATAATTATTTACGAAATAATAGTTTGCTCAAGGAAATATCCCGTACATCCGCTCGTAATATTTACAGCAAACATTTAATATTTACATAAATCGGTCCGTTCTCTGAAATATTCAAATTTGTTGGAAACGTGGTTTCGACGATCGCTAAAAGTAACGCTGTCGTAACTCGTAATCCTCGAGCTCACGCGAGTTTTTCCCCTCAAACGCAAATCTCCGGGATCTTCGCGGCGCGAACGAGACGAGGAACGACTCGCGGCGTTATGGTATTCTTACGTGAAGTCGCAGTTGTAATTCTACAGATTAACTATGAGCCCCGACTGTCTCGGATACGGGAAACGCTTCGTCTTTATCAACGTCGCGACTTCGCAGTCGGAAGAAATGGACGGCGGCGATCTCTCGCGTTGCGACGCATGATAGACGATCCTGCCGGTGACATTTCGCGAATACGGAAATGCAATGCGAATTAATAAGAATGGAGCGATGGAGTTTCGCTCCTCTCAATCTACCCGCGGCATAAATTTCGACGTGCCGCGGGCGAACAGGGTGCATTCATTGAAATTTCGCAACGAGCCATTATTACGAAATTAATTGCGCAGGCCAGTAATTTTCGCTCGTAACGCCAGTGGTAAAATATGGATATAGCAATTTTCCGACGCGCTGTATTTTTAATCATCGATCACCGCCGCGATGCGATAATGGCGAGGCATGTCACTTCGCGCCCGTACATCTTCCCCGAAATTTACGGGCGGAATGTGACGGGAAAGTCGTGACGTCGTTGCAAACGAAATGTAGATCGCCGATAAATCAAACGCGAGCGCCGGTATGAAGCCTCCACGTCGGAGAGAGGTCCGAATTTGCGATCGGAGAATTGTGTTTTTGCGAGCGGATAAAAATGCAGATCGATAAATCACCGGCGGAGTCGATGGCGCCAAATAATTAACGTGATACCCCGTGATTTATATCCTATGATAAAATATAATGATGAAGTATGCTGCGTTCCGAGGCAAAAAAAAAATCATATCGTTCTCGTTTCGCAACGTTTTTCTATTTTTACGAATTTCCTGTGCATTTCCACATTGGCAGTCGTCGATGAAAATATCGTCGACGAGCTTAATGCGACTCGAAATTACCGAAATATCGATCAGGCGCGGAAAACAAACTGCGAGCCGTTAATTTCGATGAGTCGTAAATGATTAAACGCGTCAGTCATAAATTTCTAATAACGTAATAATACTGTGACGCGGAAATAATAGAATGCGCATTCTATGATAATAATAGAATGGCTCCTGCCCACAGGACGCATAACGCGTGAGTCACGTGTTGACCAATGAGCGTTTCGCTTTTCCGGAAGTAATAGATATATAACTTTCGTTTCATTGATCAACGCGTGATGCCCATATCATACTAGCGATTGGCGATTGCGTCTGCGTCTGCGTTTGCGTCTACGATTGTCTCTTGACCAATCAGAAAGAAGCTGCTGGCGATTTGATTGGTCAAGAAACAATCGTAGACGCAAATGCAAACGCAGACGCCAATCGCTAGTGTGATACAGGCATAACGCGTCCTGTGGGCAGGAGCCATAACCGTACATCAAGTACCTCGAACATCGGCGTGTCGGTCCTACAAAAACCTTGACACGGCGCCCTTCCATCCCTTTCTCGGAGAGACCCGCCATGAACGGCACGGTGTAACGCAATTAAATCTGACCCACGTCGGGATTAATTTTGTTAAATCTTATGTAACAGCCCCGAGACAAACCCTTTTACTCGGGCTCGTGCCATACGGATTTTACCACCGAATATACACACGGTCCTCCGAGATATCCCGGCTAGAGTGGAAAATAAGCGCGACGCGGTAATGTCGTAATTTTGTTAGGGATTAATTCGCTTACGCGTCTGCCTGCGTCCTGCGAAGCGTCTCCGAGAGATTAATTATAATTCGCTCATCCTACGTAATTAAAATAACCCGGCTTGTGATGAAATAATCTACGTCTTGAGCAACGATCATATTGACGACGGCGATACCGGAAAGTTCGCGTGCCAATCGCACCTGAAAGCGGTTACTCGTTAACCCGCCAGAAGTGAATCTCTCGTTGGATCGGATTTAATTCGGTCGACGACACGGCAATGTCAAAGGACACACGTCGGAAAGGGACGTCGAAGCGCCGCGGATTAAGAGGCTCCGAGAGGAGCTTGGGAAATCGACTTTTTCGACGAGGCGTAATCGGGCTAGGCGCAAAATCCCGCGTACCTTGCGTAAAAGCGTAATTTCTTAATTAAACAAAATTCCTATATTTTATCTGATATTCGTTTCGCCTGCAATAATTATCGTCTTAATTATTAGCGCTTGGACGTTATGAAAATTAAACGTCATTAATTTATGGTATCAAAGCCGAATGCATATCAATCGATTCGCGGTGCATTATAGATAGTATAGAGTGCCTTGATCCCGAAAATCCATTTTCGTTCCTTAATTAAAGTTTGGGGGATGTTATTTCGAGCGAAAATATTTCGCAACGTCTGTCTGGGCATCACCATCGCGTCTTTTTTCACATTACGCGCAGAGGAAGAAGGATTCGTTGTAAATCTAACGGATTACATATTGCTGGACAGCGACAGAATTTGTCGCGTCAGCTGGCGTAATTACAGCAGCAGCGTCGAGGTATCAGTGACGAATTAATTCGCACGCCGGACGCATTACTCTTCGCGCATTTAGCTCCACGCGGGGTAATTCGAGCGACCGCGATTAAATTGAAATTACGTTTCGATCGGTTGAAATCTGCGGACCGGTACTAATTACAATCGATCCGGAGAGCTACGTTTAATTGCGTCGATTCGCCAAACTTTCGACACGAGCGCCGAGCGATCGTCGTCGGACTGTCGCGTCGGGAATTTTTTCGCCCTGAGAGCCACGAGAAGCTCTGAGAAGTTGGTGAAAGTATCTCAAATAGTAGAGAGTACGTCGCCACTTTCCAAAGCTTAATCGCGAAAGGGAGGAACGTATACCGATGCGAAATTCGAATATCGAAACTACCTCCTCAACATAAAACGAGTTTTCTCTATTCGCAGAAATTAAAGTCTATCTGTTAAACAAACTTCTTTTTTCATCGAATCTCTCGGTCCAAATTTCTCATCGCCGGAACGTGATCCGTTCGGCGGAAATCCGCGATAGGAAAATTCCGCGAGAGCTCGCCAAATATTCCCCGCCGCACCGCCCCGGCGCGATTCAATCTCGCAATGCGGCAATTGTATTGCGGCACGACGGTCGCGGAATGTCACGTATCGGGGCGGCGCCGATACAAATGCCGCGAATAATGCAAAATAAATCGCATCGGCGCCGTGCATAACATTATTTACCGTGCGTCTCTCGCCCGCGGAGGAGAGGCGCACTCTCAGGAGTCGCGCTCCCGCACTCGCGCCGCGGAAAACACGTATCCGACAACGCGGTATCGCCGGATGCAATCAGTACTCCCACGGCGACGCCAGCATGCAATTTCGTACGTGCTCGCTCGAGGATCGATGGATCGCATGGATCGCGCCCAAGGAATCCGGCTTGATTGCACGAGCGTTTTCGCGCACTCTTTTTCTCTCCCCTCCCTGTCTGTTTCCACGTTTTTCCCTCTTCCTCTCCTTTCTCTTTCTCTCTCTCTCTCTCTTAATTTACTCACGTTCATCATAGCCTACGTGTATGCCAGTTCCACGGCACTCGAGTCTGCGACTTAGACACTCGCGTTTTGTCTATCTCTGTCATCTACTCACTTATAGCTACATTATTTCCTTTTATTTTTCTCTACACCGAAAAAACGATAAGATTGTCACAACCACAATAATAGTAATATTTGGTACAGCCACGTCCTGTGGTTGTCACATTCACATTGTTTTGTGTAGTGCACCTATATATGTTTGTCTCAACATTCACTATGTTTGCTGTACCAAATGCATATAGTTGCCTTCACATCAATGTGGTTGTCACAACCACAGGACGTGGCTGTACCAAATATTACTATTATTGTGGTTGTGGCAACCTTATCGTTTTTTCCGTGTAGGTTATTACTTCTGTATTTCTTTTTTTATATTTTTCTTTAACCTATATACTTTCGCCTCACTTCTACTACTTAATTTATTATTGCGTATATGTTCTTTAATTGTTTTTTCATTCTTATACTACGCTTGTACGTTCTTAGAGGGCTCGCCCTAGAATGTTAATAAACGCTATCTATCTCTCTCTCATTCCTTTATTATTCTTTTTTCTCTCGCTCTCTGGCTCTCCGAGAAAGATTTTTACGGCAGAAACGATTTTCAATTCGGACAAGGGCCTCCGAGTATCTCCCTCTCGCCGTTGCATCCGCACGAGTGCACCCGCGCGTCGGATTACAGCGGACACAATTCGCAACTGCCGCGAGTTCGCGGCGAGTCTCGCTTTGAATACGCGGCGTCGTACCGCGGTAACGAGCCAATCAGAACTTCAAACAAAACGAGTTCCCGTTTCCCGGCCGAACATATCCCGCGACGTATATTTCCCGGAGGCAGTCTCTCGTCCGGCAGTTTACAGCCGCGGATGCTGATTTTAAAACACAACCGGACTCGGCTTCGCCCCCCGTGGGATTTATTACATATTATTACAAACTGCATACACGGTACGCAATATCGTCATGTTCGAGTCCGTATCGCATTAACGGAGTTCGCGATCCGGCAACGGAACATTGCAAAGTGAAACTTCGGCTGAATTTTAAAACAACCTTCCCGTATAAACGTTCGAGGATCGATAAAGGGCGCAAAGGGGTTTGGTCGACGGTATAGAGAGGGCTCGAAGACAATGCAAATGTCCCGTAATTAAAGCGGCAACGATAGCAAAGAGGGATCGGTCTAACTACTTCCAGTTACCGATACTGGAAATTTATTGTAGGAAAAGAAAGACGGTGGGACACTTGGATTAAGAGCTCTACCGTGGATTAAGAGCATTCCGGAGCAGTCTTATTGTGAGATTATCGTGATCCCGTAGGTATCATCGACGTCTAATTTAACTATGGACAGTGTCGCGCGCTAATCCCCGAAATAAGATCTTACTTGAAATCACATCGACGGCGACCAATCAATCGCGTAGGATTGCTTGTCTGTCAGGCGTGTAAACCATCCGTTCATCTCAATCTCCCGGCTGCCAAGGGACGACATTGTCCCTTGGGAGTTTACGAGATTACATGTAGATCCCTTGCGAACCCTCGTTCATAGACGGAGGGCCATAAACGCAAAGTAGAAGCTTCACTGAATTATCGCGTCATTAGACAATCATACGAAGATATATCGAGGGTAAAAACAGTTTCAATTAAAGCTAAGTTCAGCTGAGTTCAAGGAGACATTATTAACGACGTTTTTACGTGCAGATAAATTAATATTTCTAACCCTTCGTGTATAAGTCCAATTTTAATTGTTTGAATTCACGTTGCTGAAAGTATATTTACGGATTGCCTCTAAAGAATTAAAACGTCTAGACTTGTTCGGTCTGTCTCGCGACAGATACATATATTCGGACAGACACAATGGCGCGGCTCGTGCCGATTAATTTTCTTTACCTGGTGGCCTCCTGCAGCAACAGGTGAGGCGGCACCCAAAACTTAACCCTCAGAGCGAATCTTAGAGGCGCCACGCCGCCGCCGGTCTGCCGCTCTATGGGGTTCCTCAGGTTCAGCCAGAGCTCCTCGCCCTTCGCGTTCTGGTACTTCAGCCCGAAGTAGTCGCACTCCTTGCTGACTCCCAGACAGTCGCAGGCCTGCAGGTCAAACAAATCGATCGTTATATTCTTCTCCCACGAATTATTCCGCGTCGTCGCGCTCTATATATTGAAGGCTCGTCGCGGCTCTATATATTTCAAAAAAACCGAATCGATCGCGCGCAAATGCGCTTCCTCGCAAAACGGCTTGCTCACGGGACACGACCCAAATTTTCAAACGACCCCCTATATCTCGTCGGTTTAGCGTCTATAATTAATCGTTGATCCGCGACACTTGGACCGATTAATCCGCACGGGATTCTCCTCGGCGCGGGCGAGGGTCCGGGAGGCAAACAAATCGCTGGCAATAATTTAGAAAGTTACAGCACGCGTGGGGTACCATCCGACCGCGCGCAGATATCGCGGAAAGGCGCGCGCCGCGGAGTCATTATCCGCACCGCGCCTCTCCGCTTCTCCTCCGCCTCGTTTCCGCCGCGGCCGTTTCCCCATTCTTGCCGGTAATTTTTCCTCGCCGCGGCCGCCGTAATTGCGGACCGGCAGAAATATCGCGATCGGGGCGGCTAACGTATGCAATTAAATCAAGCGTGCTGCTTGCGCGCTCGCAATTTCTTTCTCCGTAACGATTGCTCAAATCCTTCCAGCTCGCGATTGAAAATACCATGCCAAACGGCGACTTAAAATTGAATACTTACACGGAAAGAACGGTTTTACTGAAGTATCTAAAAATTTAGTCAGATACAGATCAGAAAATAATTATGTTGGACCATCCAAAATAATTATGTCGGTCGCTCAAGTTGTTTGCTAGGATGTCAAAAACTTTTTGCCGCATTGCCATTATGCTTGAGCGTCCTACATAATTATTTTGGATGGTCCAACATAATAATTTTCAAATCTGTATCTGGCTAAATTTTTAGACACTTCAGCAAAACCGTTCTTTCCGTGCAGCTTTTTCATCCCATCGCAATCTACTGTTCCCTGTCGCAGCGATTTAGATTTATACGAAATAAGCATGTTTATTTTATTTTGTGTGTTGTGTTGCGATCGGGCATAAAACAGCAATAATTAAATTAATTATGGTTACATTGCAATTACAATTGTTGAATTGTGAATTTCACGTTGTCACACGATCGACCGCCCGAGTGTCCGCGATCGACCGTTTGGCCCCCTCTGTTCTTAAGTATAACAAAGAATGACGAAGAAGAATGGCGAAATAAGACAAAGCCGTTTATTTTGTGGATTATAGAGATATTGAGATATTCCATCTCCACTATTCCACAGAAAGATCTTATTTCTTCCATTCATCTGAATTATTTAATCATTATAGACCTTTTCGTCTGATAGATTGTTTGATAGATTCTGTTGGAGTCAATCTTTATCTGGTAATTTCTCGCAGAGTTTTTTAATATTCATCGTTAGACATATTGAATTGAAAGGTAGCTGTAAAGTATTCGGGATAAATTCTTAATAAGCAGTCTTTTTCATTTACCCGCGCGCTCCGCACCATCGAAGGATTCTATTCATCCGCACCTCGACTCGTTTTTGCATTATAAAATCGATATTCACGGTGATACCAGCGATCGCACTTTTATCGTAAATTATGCCTTTAGCACGCCGCTCGGTCGGCGTTATTGCGAGCTATTATATCCGTTATTTACGCCGCTAGAGTAAACGCCGCAAGCGGCGTTGAAAAAATCGTTAAAAACATTACGGAAAGTGGCACGTGCTTGTCTCTGATACGCAACATCGATCTCGCTATTTAAATCGCGCATTTATGCCACTAACTCTCATCATCTTGAATAAATCATGGAGCGCGGTCTCGCTCGGAAATTCGCGCAAAAAATCCGCACGTGGAAAATTTGCGCGGCTCATCGAGAGATATAGTCGTGATTGATAATTATCCATCGCTCATAGCCTGGTTGACCCGGATAAGATAATTTCGCGCGTTGCACTTTCACCCACGGACAGAGGCATTTTAATCGATTCACCGTAACGCGACCGCGTAATTTCTCCTAATAAACAGCACTAATAAATTCATCCGGCAACATGATCGGTGATCGACCATGCGCGATGCGGTTACGCGCTGAAAGTATCGGCGCGATACATTTTATCGCGGTAGCGAGGATCAAATCGCGGAAATTAAATTACTCATACCGCGGTGAAAAAAAGAAAGGAAAAAAAAACGGTTAGTACCAACATGTTTGGCGCAAAAATTTGGATCAAACGAAATAGCCGGGAGGCTAAGTGGATTTGCACATGGTATCGGCGAACTGTCGGGAATAACCAATGCTACAATCAATCGGTTGTTTCTCTAGCTAAATATGCGTATACGCAATATATAAATATTGCGTATGAGCGACAAAATAAACTTCGAACACACGCGGCTCCGACAAGAAAATAGAGAAAATATCAGGTTTCTCCCTCTCCGTTATTTTCTTTAATTTGTCTCGTTTCACTTTTGATTCTGAAAACATTTGCCTGCATCGAAAAACGATTACCGTGTGCCGAAAATTTCCATTCGCCGCAATATTCGATATAACGCGTCAACAAATTTCTCAAAAACGCTTTTAAAATGTAGCACGATTGATGGGCCCAAAATAGAACCTATTATTTTTATCTTTTTGACAGAGTGCCATTTAAGCCTCTCAATGTCGGCGTGTGACACATGCTTTAACGACACAAATAAACATTTTATTGGTTGTTATTGATGGATGGGCGATTTTATTAGAATAATAACGATATCGACACCTAATAGCGAAGGTAAAGTATCGACGTTAAAAACCCGATGGTTGTCGATGGAGAAGCGTCGATACCTTCTATCTGATACTAAGTGAAGTTTCCGGAGAAGTATTGCGGGTGTTGCGAATTTCCGTAGCGACTCTCCCTTCCTCTCTCTTGCTCTCATTCAATCTCTCTCTTGGAAGACCGGATTTTCGAGGTATACCGATGTTACTCGGGCAAACTCGGTCACGTGCGTTGTGATAAGGGAAATTCACGGAGAGCGCTCGCGCCCGTTGTCCCCGCCGTAATTTATCGCGCCCGGCCGACGATGTCAGCTGGGCGGTGGCTTTTTCCGGAAGTAGGAGTGCGCGAAAACGAATAGCCGGTCGACGACGAGCGTCATCCGCTTTGCAGGCAGATGACGCGATGCGCCGCGCGAATATAACGCGGTCCAAGCTTGTATTTGCCTTAAGCCGACTACAGACATGGCACGATATGGCCAATGTATGCCAACATCGTTGGTAAATGAGAGGTGGGCAAACTTAGGAGCACCAAGATCTAATTTCAGCTTCCTCACCCCATCGCGATCTACTGTTCCCTATCGCAGCGATCTAAGTTTATATGTGAAATAAACATGTTTATTTTATTTTGTGTGTTTGTATTGCGATTAGGCATAAAACAGCAATAATTAAATTAATTATGTTTACATTGCAATTACAACTGTTGTATTGTAAATTTTACGTTACCATACGATCGACCGCCCGAATATCCGCGATCGACCGTTTGGCCACCTCTGGTCTAATTGTAAGACATTCGCCCTTGCAGACAAATGCGTCGCATCAATCGTAATTGGCTCCGATTGCGCAGAAGGTAAAGTTCCTTCGGTATTCATGGGCTTCCCTCTTACACTTGTTCCATGTACACGCGTAGAAAATAAAATTTTAAAAGATACAAGATAGGATTATGGCATACTACCTTTGTCTTCGTTCATAGCTTTCATAGCTTTCTTGCCCATGGGCAAGACGCTGACTTCAATCCCATGGGTAAAACGCTAAGTGTAATCGAGGAAAACCACGTGGGCAAGACGACATCGTCATGCCTCCGCAATATTCAACTCGTTGGATATTTTTTGCTAACTTTGCGGCATGACGCTAACAAGGAGAGGCTACGGTCTGC
>NJRQ01000219.1:169073-184770 GCA_003063805.1 Aphaenogaster ashmeadi | reverse complement strand
GCATAATTGAAAAACATCAACTTGAGACTTGGAATAACCAGTTAACTCATTCTTCTTCAAAATGTCGGTTGGGTCCTTATTGCATATGGGGGTCCAATTAAAGCTACTATTATTATTACTATAATTACGAATAAAATCTTTTCTTTGCCAGTAAATATTATAGATAAAAGACAACAAAATTGTTAATTTAATTCGACCTGACTGGCCAGATGTATTATACAAAAAGGCACTACGTTTCGACCATGGGATTTGGTTCTTTTCAAGTGCGTTGATACAGTGGATTAAATAAGTACATAAGTCTATGACATTTACCCGAAAAAGTCATCTAAAAAACAAGATAACAGATTATGAGCAATAAATGCCACAAATACGCAATATACAAAGATAAAAATGTTTCAACTTACAGATACTTATGTGTCAAAAATATAATAAGAAGTCGTATGAGTTATATGCCATAGAGGCCAACTAACGTCTATTCACATCGAGACATATTATAATACTAACGTTAATAAAAGGAATTTAAAACAAACATTAAAACTCATCACTACAAAGTCATATAAAATAAATACCCTACAAACTATATAGATTTAATTATTTTGTCATAAATAGCGTCAAATTGTCAGTATCCCTTTGTAAATTAATAGTGTGGTCATGTTGTTTAATAAAAAATTATATTTTTATTATATTTTTGACACATAAGTATCTGTAAGTTGGAACATTTTTATCTTTGTATATTGCGTATTTGTGGCATTTATTGCTCATAATCTGTTATCTTGTTTTTTATATGACTTTTTTGGGTAAATGTCATAGACTTATGTACTTATTTAATCCACTGTATCAACGCACTTCAAAAGGACCAAATCCCATGATCGAAACGTAGTGCCTATTTTGTATAATACATCTGGCCAGTCAGGTCGAATTAAATTAACAATTTTATTACTATAATTGTTACTATCATTATTATTATTATTATTATAATTTGCGTTAACTGTACGGTTAATAAAAATGGAAGACGAGAGACATTTAACGGAGAAGATAATCGCCACGTGCGTAAAATTCGCACGTTCGAGGATGGACGCGGCTAAAACGGAGCAATTTGCGCGCGTCGCGCCGCAATTAATATCTCGCCCACGGGCGAATTACGTGGATTCGTTAATTCGACGGGGAATCCAGGATAAACGAACTCTATTGCCGTCCGGTCGACGACGTTCGCGAAATTTACGCCGTCACCGAGCTAATCCGCGCCTGTTGACGCTTCAGCGCAACCAAATTGAGAGAGGAAAAAAAACCACGAATCGCACGACGCAACGTGCACAGAAATTTCACCCGCGGATTGTATCGCACATGTTACTTCGCTGCACCATGCGAATTCCGTCGCGTTAAAGCCGCGCGCGGTTTGGATTACGCGGCCCGCAAAGGTCAACTTCGTTTTTCAGTTTGATTGCAATCGCGGTGGCTCAGTGCTCGCGCAGAGGACGCAAATTGCAGTTTGCGCGGCTGGAAGTTACGAGCATGTCGCGAAATTAAATTTCTGCGCGTTAAACTCGTTCGGTATTATAATCTAACGGCACCGCACCCTTTCCCTCAGCCCTCCCTCGCGCATGCTTCTTCTACAAGGGTGTACACATATGTGTGTGTTGCATAATGGCCAAGTTCGACGTTTATGAGTTTCTTACTTTTAATGCGATTTATACAAGCGGCGCAATATAGCACCGTGTAGCGCAGTGTAATATTCATATTATGCATTATGCGGATGCATATGCATAATATCAATATCGCTATAAGGAATTCGTTATGACAAAGTCATAAGAATAGTTTTGCTGAAATATCTGAAAATTCGACCAGATACAGATTTGAAATTTATAATTTTGTTAGATCAAAAGTCATTAAGTAGGACGCTCAAAATAATTGCTAGAATATTAAAACGTTTTGCAACATTATCATCGTGCTTGAGTGTCCTACCTATACTTTGTATTTGACCAAATTTTTAGATATTTCAACAAAACCGTTCTTTCTGTGTATGTATTTTATAATAAAAAATTCTCCAAGCTTAGTTACTATTGACATATCGGACTGTCATGGTGATCACTAGTGATCGGCGCTATCGAAATTTTTTAAAACGCTTGTAAAAAATAAATAACATTTAATATAAAATTCTGAACGACGTAAATAACTGGAAAACAACGTAAAAAATGCACAATTCGTACTATCCAGGATAAGAGTGTGAGAATAAAATCCGAGAATAAAAAATTTTATTTAAAAAATCACATTATACACACTGAAAAAAAAATTCCTGGTAAACTTGTGAGATGCATTTAGTAATACTTTCTTTTGAAGTATTTGATTATTATTACCGATTATAATAATAATAACAAAACATTTTGTAATAATTATAAACATTTGTAATAATTATAAAATTATGTAACACTTATACGTTAACTAAACGTATAATAAGTGTTACATAATTTAGTTGGCTCAACTAAACAAAATTTGCTCTTTTATAATTATTACAAATGTTTATAATTATTACAAAATGTTTTGTTATTATTATTATTATCGGTAATAATAATCAAATACTTCAAGAGAAAGTATTACTAAATGCATCTCACAAGTTTATCAAGAATTTTTTTTTCAGTGCAATATTTTATTGTTATATATTATAATAAAAATTCTATTGTGACGTACACAGTAAATCATACAAAAATTGCTGAGCAGACAACATGTTAAACTATCTTATAACTTATTTATAAATTAATAGAAACCTGTATATGGAAGGAGTTGGCATTAAGGATGGAACATATGGATCGTACGTCAGATCCATACGGAACGCGTATGGATATTGGCTGCAGGCAACTCAGTATCTATGCGAATTCCCTCGGGAGGAGACAAGACTTGCCATACGTTCGGCTGCACGCGTAAGAGCGTTCAGGGTTGATTAACGGATGCGCATATTGTCTAGCGGATATGCCAGTGACACGGATACGTCAACCACGTGTCGGGTAATAAATTCAGCCGAGGATGTATTTCCTGCGGAACAACCGCCGTCCCCGATAAACGTCAAGTGAAAAACCGACGACGGTTTTTGCAGGAAACCGAGCGGAAACTCCCGGGACGCAAAAAATTATATCGATATATCACGCGCATGTGAAATTGGTTTGGCAGTTGCGTGTGATTGAAGAGGTTCGTGCGTACGAACGGGACGTATGAACGAGCGCGAAAGCGAACGTGTGCCGGGCCGAGATTTAATTCGTTCTCGAATGTCTGACTAAAAGCGACAGTAATAACACGGGGGGGAACGACGAGCGAAGTCGCGGTGGCTGAAATAATAGCTGCGATAAGGGACGGCCTCGCGGCATTCGACGCGAGCGTTTTCGCCGCGGAAGTTCCTCCGCGGGAGATTATTTTTCTACTTTTAAAGTTCACTTCTCCCGAAAGTTTCTCGCTCAGCTAGAGACGCAGAATCGGAGTAATATCCGGGTGATCGAATTTCCCGCGGGTTTCCTGCCTTCTTGATCTCTCCCTCAAAGATATTGCCATTCCGGGGGCATTTCCGCGCGCGTTTCTCACCGATAAATCACCGCGAAATTCTGCGCTAGTCACTTCCTGATACGTTCAAGACGATGGCCAAAATCACAATGTTTGCTTCCTCCGCCGCGTCACAGCTCGCGAAAGACTTTGCTGTATCGTATTGTGATAGATTAGAGATTCAGGAATAATATAGTCGATATATAATATTCGTTATTACGAAATCCAATCATTTAAACAATACGCTGCATTTATGTTAAAACTTGTAATATTTTCAATCTCTCCCGAACTGCTTTAATTGCTGTTTCAAAGAGAAAATAGAAGGGGGTGGGTTGGTTGAAAGCTTTCACGTCGCTAAAATATACAAGTGCGACACGTCTCGTACACTGTGCATTTCGACTAATTATAGTAATGGAGGCCCCACTGTTCTCGTGTGCTCATTAACGTTCGTTTGATCGAAAGACGAAAATGGAATGTCCCGCCACCGTGCATAAACGACTCTGCACGTGACATTAAAACAGCATGTATAATTGATAATCTGTAACGGCTATCGCAGACAGCTGGCACACTTACCGGAATTAATAGCACTGTACTAAATGGACCGTATATTCATTACACATGTGTATATCGTTTATATCTTATACACAAAATGATGATTTAAAACCTTACATCAATTTGCGTAAAATGTTTTGCAAAACATTATTTATCGAAATAATTAATTTCGGCTTGTAACATTACGAAAGTTATTTGTTCGATCAGTTTGTGTCGCAAAGCTTATATCTCGAAATTTAATTGATACATATAGTGTACGAAAATAGCAGTACTCCCATCATAATAACTTGGCGAAATTGCAGTTGATACAAGGATGAAAGAGTATCCAGTTCACCGCCAGGAAAAGTGGAAAAATGAGAAAGAAAGTATTTCGCAGGAGAAAGAGTGAATTTCGATCCTGACTTTCTTGCTATATTTCTCGCTCGAAAGTCTCGCATCGAAAGAATATCGTTTGGAAATAGAGGAAATATACAATAGCTATCGTATGAGCCGCGTGTTTGCTGATGGATGATAGATATAAAAAAAAAACTTTATTTAAAACAGTCTCGCATGTCAGCAATTTGCAAGTAGATTTTTTGAAAAATAGAAAAAAACATAAAATAAGTCGAAATATTCACTACGGGAACCTAACAAAGTATTTGGACGAAAAAACACCGAGATAGAAACAGCCCCGAAAGTCAAAGTTCAGAGTATCACCGATAAGAATGCAAAAAGGCAAATGTTGAAAAAATAAGACTAATTGTAATAAAGTCACTTTTACAAGGTAAAAATCGAGATAAAAAATATTAGAAATCTTCTTTTCAAAAAATATCTTCATTTTTTCGTCTTACAATTCGTATAAATATGTCTAAACAAACAAGTAACCCATCAATAAAAAAATACATTTTTGAGAGACAATTTTTAATACAACTGATCAGGAATGGAAAAATTGCCAAGCAACTTTAACAAAGCAACGCTTATCCAGAGAACTTGTTCATTAATCAAGCTATACATGTCGACACATCTTTGCATAACGCTAAAGTGCTAAGTAGCGAGAAATTGCAAATATGGAGGACCAAAGCGAGGTGCGTTGAGACCTCTCAGAAGGCCAGCATTGTTTATCGCAACGGTCTTGTAAGAGGAGTCCTGTTGTTGGTCTCAGAAGCATCATTACGCGGGACAAAGTCTCGGGCTTAAAACACTGCCATAAATCAACAGGTATAACTCTGAGCTTGGCGAAAAAAAAAAGACGTAAAATAATATTATACGAAAAGAAAGAGATGGTTTAATAAATGCTTAAATTAAACCACGTGTAAATACAAATTTGATCATCAATTGTAAAAGAAGTACGCGAAGACTAATGCGCCCAAATCCGTGGATAATCTACGACACAAAGTCGCGGACGAAAGATTTTCGAGAACCGGGGAGGAAGACAGTAACGAACGACGTCCGAAAGCGAGGAACTCGGCGAGGCGTACCAACGAGCGCGCAGTTTCAAAGCGGCCCGCTTTAACTGGGATATCCAGAAGGAATTCACCGAGAAGCTGCTTACCGCCGGCAAACTTTTCTCGCGCAGCCACATTTTTCCACGCCACCGTCCCTGCCACGTGCACGCGCGCCCGCCGCACGCTCCTTACTCGGTTCCCGTTCCACCCCTCCTGCTTTGCACCCCCGCTGCTTTTCTCTCCGACACTCCCTCGACACATCCCGCTCAGACTTGCTTTTGCCATCCTCTCCCGCGCCTGCCAGTTTCGCTTTGTCCCGGTCGGTGTTTTCGTACTACGCGAACCATTTATTTGTCTGCTCCTGTTCGTTAACCCCGACAACACCTCGACGGGTCCCTCCAGTCGATACCGGCGAAACGGCAATGCCCTAGGTGCAACGCACGGCGTAAATCAGTAAAGCAAGGACTCTCATTGTTTGCGCGGCGATCGCACGACGTGCCCTCTGAGTCAGCATCCCGGATGGGACTATCGACCCGAGATATCGCTACACTTTGTGGCTCGATATATTTGTGGATTTCCTCTTTCGGGAAGGAAACTAAAAATATTTCAGAGTCTTTTCCTAAAAGTCCTTGCTACCTCTTTATCTCTATTTTATTTTGTACACGGAGAAAATTTTATATTAAAAATTATTATGTATGGCAGTAGCCGTGGACCATGCTGGAATTATAAAAATTTTTACTATGTTTTCACAAAAGAGTTTAATAATTATTAATATAATAACATAGTAAAAATTTTTAGAATTCCAACAATGGTCCACGGCTACTACCATACATAGTAATTTTTAATATAAAATTTTCTCCGTGTACCCATTGAAAAACCATCGGGAAAAATTAATTGTTCTCGCTATCGAACCCGTGCAATATCTTTTATTGTGTTTCAAACTATTGCAATGTTGTAAGCGCGCTTCGAAGTGGATGGATAACGCGTGTGCACATGTCGATCTGTGGAAATATACGCGAATGACGTAATCAAAATTAACGCACGCTATTATATCGCCATGGATATGTAAACGCGTGTATCGCACTGTTCGCAATTGTCGGTCGCACTTTCGGGACGAAACGTCAATTAGAAGCACTGGGCGCGTTTATAAACGTATATTTCCGACGATAATTAACCAACCATGCCGCTCGGGACTACGATATCTATGAATGAGTGCGGCTTGCGAAACGTGCCAAATGTTTGCGCAACGTTAATTAAGCATCCGTCAAGGCTACTTTAACGTGATATTTAAATCCCTTTTCGCGGCAAGCGCGTAATTGGGCGCAACATTTAATTTATCGGGGACCAAAAACGTGAAATGAGAAATTTCTTTGACGTTAGTTAAATCAATCAACTTTTTATAATAAACGAAGCAAAGAATGATGGATGTGCTCTGAAATAATTAGTATTCTATTTGTAGTGTATTAAAAACTACGGAGATAAATTACGCGTTTTTTGTAAATGAAAAACTCTAATTGATAATAATTACAATAAATACCACGTACGATGAAAACAATTTACAAATGTTGCTGTTTCAAGCAATGGAGAATATTAATGCGCCAAATAAACAAATATGATTTTGTGTGATGCGGTACGAATATCAATTATTCCTTCTCTAATCAATATCTATATTTCGTTATGAAATTTAAGCCGTAATCAATATCATATTCCACACTCATTTCGCAAAAATACGCGGCCTCGTCCATTCTCGGTTAAATCAAAATTACGAAATTTTGCTGAAAAGTTGTTATTATTGTTTGTTTAGCGACGAATCGACAGTTGAGCGAAACTCGATATAATATAGTTCTTCATGATCAAAGTAATTTCCTCGTAACATATTGCCATTTCGATATGCGACGGAATATGGCGCGGTTGAGACCTGACAAATAGCCTCGCTGTACAAGGTATTCTATTTCCAGCGCGTTTAATTTTCCAGCCATAACACATAAAAATAAAAGATTAAAAGGTAGCTACTAGATAAAGAGATAGTTATACTATTATAAAACAATAATAAAATCAACTGTAATATAATGATAAGAATAGTGATGATAAGGATGATTATGCACTGAAAAAAAATTCTTGGTAAACCTGTGAGATGCATTTAGTATACTTTCTTTTGAAGTATTTGATTATTATTACCAATTATAATAATAATAACAAAACATTTTGTAATAATTACAAACATTTGTAATAATTATAAAAGAGCAAATTTTGTTTAGTTGAGCCAACTAAATTATATAATACTTATTATATGTTTAGTTGAAGCTATTTCACCAAAGTGCTTGGTAACGTTAACCAAGCCTGGATTTTTATAACCAAGCCTCTTTTTCAGTGTGCAACAGTAAGAAAATTAATAATATTATATTATAAAAGAAATCTTTTCACATCGCATACCGATAACTCCAAGCGTGCGAATGATAGCACTGTCCGCGCAAGACTCTATCGATTTCCATATAATCCACAAGTAATTGGCTTTCAATTAGCGAAATGTCATCCAGGATCAACGTACTGTAATGCCTGAATAATTGGCCGTCGCGTAACTTCATCACGCGCGAATATCTTTTAAATTGGAATGCTTTGTCGCCGCGTTAATTAAGATAGGGCTTAGAACATCTCGTTCTGAGATGGCGATGATAAAGATACTCGATCGCGAAGACTGCCTCTTATCGCTAATAGCGCGCTACGTGCAAATTCGGTAACGCCTGAATATCGATCTCATCCGGTAATTACGCGACTCTTTCGAAGACAGCTGTCACCGACGGATCCTCGTCGTCGAACACTTTAACGTCGTCTTAGAGGTGAATAGAGTCGTCTGTGATGAACGCCACCCGGCAGGCATAGCAGCTCGTCGCGTCGATTATTTCTGCAAGCGGCGGAGGTAATCTTTAAAGGAACCGCTGACCTCTTTCGCTCGAGACACTTCATTAGCTTATATCGCCTAACGTCGAGGTTACTCACGGTCGAAGAAAAAAGCGGCGAGAGAGAGAGAGAGAGAGAGAGGGAGAGACAAAGAGAGTGATGATAAAAAAAAGAGCCATCCGCCTCGTCTCGCGGAAAAGCGCCGTAGATTCTTCCGCAAGAATTCCCTTCCTTCACGTGGAATCTCGAAGGACGTCCTCTCCGCGCCGCGGCCTCTCGTTGGCTCCCCGACGACTTCCTCTCTTCCTCGCGTTTCCTCGACCGCGAGCGAGAGCGGAGAACGACGCTTTAATGACTGTCGCGTAATTGAGGTTTTCCAGGTGCGGTGACATGGTCGGCCGCTACATCGACACGTCCCACAACTTTTTTCTCGGATGTCGTTCGTTTGTTCCCGTTCGTCTGCTTCCTCTCCCCGAAAAGGATGAGGAGATCGTTAGGGAGCAGTGTAAGTAGAGCGCGATGATAAAAACCGACCGGATATCCTCTCTCTCTCTCTCTCTCGTCATTTCTGCTCCTGCGTTTCTCGAGCCTCGGCGTTTACTTGTCCCCCGACCCCCTGCAGGGTTGCCACAGAAAATAAATTTTGAAATTCCCTGACTCTTCCATGTTTTCCAGACGATATTGAAGAATTTTCCATGACCAATCCGTAATCTTAAATTTTAACGTTTAGAAGAAACAGGAATTGCAGGAAAGATAGCTTATATTAATACAAGCAAAACAAATTTAAAAGTTAATTTACTAACATAATTCGAAATGCAAAAAAAGTAAATAAAAAATAAATGAGAAAATAATAGAAAAAATTGTAATCATGATGGTAAAGGGTGACAGACGTGCGCAACATCGCCCTGCAACATCTCCTTTTCAATAGGGCCACGGTCTGCTTTTGGCAACACTGCACAGTACACAACAATGTTTATCGCGCGGCAATATTCCAGGCTTTTTTGCATTTTTCTCTGACTTTCCAAGGTTTTCCATTTCCATGACTTTTCCCGGTTTTCCAGGTCTGTGGCAACCCTGCCCTGCCTATCTCTCCCCGAGAATCATCTTTATTATCCGTCGAGATATATTTCTCGCAATCCATTTACCAATGGCTTTTTTACGTAAAATCGTAATGATAAGTAGCGTAAAAATACTTTTAACAGATGTGTATTTCGATTAGCAGTTCGCAGCCGTGTGGATCATATCGATGTAAAAGTATATGCATGAGAGCAATTGTAGCATGAGATATTGATATCGCTCTCTAATTTCTAAAACGCTATTTTGTATCAGAGTGCAAAAAGCAATCAAATGAATCAATTTTATGGAACGCTCGAAACGGTTATCTTATTTAAAAAATGGCAGTATACGTCAGAATGTATTACTGGCTGGAAAATACGCTTTTCCGATAGAAGGGCGAGCGTACCGGGAGGCAAAATAATCCGGTATTTACACAATTCCGGATTAAATATAATTTACTAATACCTCTCCGCGCGGAGAGAGCGACAAAGTTTCGCGACAAACAGCCTGGAATTGCAGAGACCCCCCCCCCCCCCCCCCCCCCCCCCCCCCCCCCCGAGCGTCGACGTGCACTTGTTTTCAATTCAATATCGATTTTTGATCAATCCTCTAAGAGGCGCCATTGCAATTTTCATCTTACGTAAAAGTTCTGCACCTGCGTAATGTAATTTGATGCGGTAATTCGATTTCGAGAGAGCGTGTCAAATGCAATAACAACGCGTACTTAAAGATTAATGAAAATGGCGAGCATGCAAGATGCACTCCGGGCAACGAGGGCACGCTCCAACACACGTAGACGTTCGCGACGGTTCTGCCACAGTTAATTCACGGGCCCGGTATATTGCCCGGCCGTGATCTATCGGGTGGCGGATACGGCGCGACCTTACGTCGCGTCGGGACGAAACAAATTCTGCCTGAATTCCTAAGCAGATTATCTCCCGCGAGGGAATTTCCTCGGGGCGTCCCCCGCGACGTCGCCCCGCATTCGGATCACGGAGCGCGGGAGATTTGTCGCGCGCCGCGAGACAAATCGTTTTCTCCGATGGCCGAATCTTTTCCCGCAGGAGGAGAGATAGCCGGAAGTGGGTCCTCTTCACAGGCGACGCACGTCCGCCTCGCAACAATCCCGTCCGCGCTATAACTTGCCCGTTGCGCAACGCTCCTTTCGTCCGGGGTATTAATTTGTGCGCTGGGGACAGGGGGAGGACGTATGAGATGTAAGACATTTTCCCCGTGTGTTCTCGCAGCTTCAAGATTTTGGCGATCTTTCGCATAATGTTACACAAACCGATCTTACGAGACAAATGAATTGCTTACTTCACGTGCGAGAACGGTACAAGTTTAAAGGTGCCATTTCATGAGCAGCACACAGAAAAAAAATTTTTGGTAAACTTTTTTATAATTATTACAAAAGTTTATGATTATTACAAAATATTTTGTTATTATTATTATAATCGGTAATAATAATCAAATACTTCAAAAAAAGTATTACTAAATGCATCTCACAAATTTACCAAAAATTTTATTTGCAGTGCAGCGTCAACGTGGTCTCGATTTGACGCTTAGTGTCTGGCTAGAAGTTGAATTTGAAATAAATTTTAAAATGACGTAAAATTACGTCAGCGAATGCGTTAATATCGAAAGTCTCTTATTAAAAAATTGATACAGCGCGTCAATTTACATTTTAGTATTCATGTAATGATTTTAGTATTCTCGTGATAATGTAAAATCAAGTGGCTCAAGTGATCGAAAATTGGAGGATTATTTTAATCCGTATAAGCACGCGCGTGAGTGTCAAACAGACGAAAGTTATAAGTTTACTAACTAAAATATTACATAAAGAAATATTTTAAAAAATATAGATTTCTTTTAATTTCTAATGCTTGAAAATTATTTTATATTTAAAACATGTCTCAGTTTTTTAATTATTTATAAATAAAAAAAATTTTGTTTATTACGTCAAAAAAAGTCACGCAAGCACTTACGGTAGTTAAGTAGCATTATCTAAGGCGCTGAATGCAATTTGCAAGTTCTTACGATCACGATCCGAATAAAATCATCCCTACAAATCAACGAATCCGCAGAGACGTACTAAAGTTGCAAGTACATTAGATTCGGTGCGTCGAATAATTGAAACAACTATTCGACACATAATTATAATTTCTCCAGAAGATTGCTATAAGGAAATCGACTGTATCTCATCCAAAGGGAGTTGATAATAGGACCTGTAAGATGCTCACTCGGTCGAGAAAACAGCATTTCGCCGTAGGGGCGCGCGATGGTAATGTCCTAGTATATCAGCCGTAAAAGATATCGCGAAAATATCACACGGGGGTGGAAAAGCGAGTGAAAAACGGAGAGAAATAAGCGGGAAAGGGGTGAGGCGAAGGCAAAGGGTCGCGCAGTCGCGGTTTACGCGAAAAAGTCTCAGATGCCCCGTCGGAAATATGATAGCGCTTTCTACTTTCCTATCCCCCCTTTCGTTTCATGACTCGACTGTGGATATCGACTTCGCATTTAGTGCATCGATACTGCGCGTTCCGACGTCCATATTCCGCGCGCGGAATTTCCGCGCCTCCCGCACGACTACCTCATTTTTCTCGTCGGCCGCAAACGTATTCTTCTCTTTCATTTAAAACCTGTTCGAGCGGAACCTCGATTCCTTCCGGGAAGAAGTACGCATTTGGATCCCTTCGTTTAACACACGGAAATTGTAAAAGTGAACTCTAAACGGAGAACAAAATATTAAAATAATCTTCATAATCTTTCTAAAATTTCATTTATAAGGTGTCTGAAATCGCTATATCAACTTAATTTGATTTCAAGTCAAAATAAATTATATTCGACAACAACTGGCCAAATTGATTAATTAGAAATATTCTTACTACGTTAGCGACCACGGGTTTTGGTTCATTTAACGAGCAGAATTTTAATAATTTTTGATGCTAATAAGCATCTATAAGATCTTCCCTTCCCCGAAAACTGTAAAGAAATTATTGCGAAAAATATTAATTTGATTTCTTCGTTGGACGATAATTGTAGGAGTTTAGGGGTGAATAATTTAATAATCTAATATGATGTAACAATTATATAAATCTGCTGACGTGTGGAGAGTAGAAAATCGGAGGGAAAGTAGAGTTCGCTTAAACGCTCCTGTCACATCGTGAGATAACGTCACGCGTCATTAACCGCTTACCCGATTGTAAATAATAAACACGTTATGACGGCCGTCGAGCGCTAATAACTTGCAAATCGCGTCGTATTATCGCGCGCAAGTAAACGACGGATATCCGTATAGACACGGTCCGCTTTTAGACGAGCATCATCGTAATTACTCGCTGCATAATGAATTATCAATCTCGGAGTTGTCTTTTTTCCACGCCCAAGAAAACGCTGCGAATATTTAATTAAATCCATGATTCCGATTACCGATTCTCTGCCATGTACTTTTTGCAAAAGAAGTCGACAAACCGCGAGCGAGTCAACATACCTTAATAATTAAAAGAATGTAAACGTACGCACGCAGAATGGAGCCGAGCGCGCTGCGGAAATAAATGTCGCGCTAGAAGTATGCATATTAATGTCGGAGTGGAGCTTAAATCACGATTACATTAAATCTCCATTTATTCGTGGCGCTCGCTCGCGCGTGGTCGTTATGCGATGCGAATCGTGTCGGAGCGGTAACGGCCGGGGTGCAGCCGTTCAGATTTTTCAACTGGGAGTGACTCTTCTCCCCGGTGACACTGCCGCGAGCCAGCTAAAGCGCGAACGACTTCCCTAATCTGCGAGAAAAAACCTCGGATCGTGCGTATCGCCGCGAAAGGGTGAAAATGCGAATGATGGGCGACAGGTCTCACACTGTTAGATATTAAAGGATCAAATTTAAACCACTTTCTTGGGTTAAATCATATTTGGTTATTTTTAACTTTCACCTGTGTCAAACACAACAATAGGTTATTTTTGACACATGTAAAAGTTATACATTGACTTATGTGATTAGTAAATAGTAAACTAATTTGGGTCAGATTTTAATACGTTCCTTGAGTTAAATTATTTAACTTAATTAGTTCTAATTCTAGTTAAATTAACAACATATTAGGAACAGTGGCGACCTATAGGAATGGTTATAAATAGCCAGAATTTGGTTCAATTTAACATTACAAATTTAACAGTGCAGAAGAGGGGTTAAATTTTGCCGTCAGGTGAAGAAGTCACAAGAATACTCGTTCCTTTAATAATGAAGATTAGTAATCACCTTTTTCCATTAAAATAGAATGTTATGTTGCACCCGACTATGAAAAAATATATTCAGATAGACATGTTCAATATTCACTCGCCTGTTAATGTTCAGAGAATGTTCACTGATTTGAAAGATCTCTAATTGTTAGTCAGAGAGTAAAATCGTTAAATCTATAACGTTGCTAATTGAGCACAAGTATTATCAAATAATAAAAAGAAATATATATTTTTATATATTTTGTATATATGCCCTCTTTAAACTCTGTGTGTGGTATAATTCATAATTTCCATAAGAAACTTACTTAATAGATATCTTCGCATATACACGAAATTATGCATATATACATGGAAAGAACGATGTTGCTGAAGTGTCTAAAAATTTAATCAAATACAGATCTGAAAATAATTATGTTGGACCATAATAATTATGTAGAACGCTCAAACGTAATGCTGTAAAAAGTTTTGACATTCTAGCAGGCAGCTTGAACATTAAACATAATTATTTTGATGATCAAACACAATTATTTTCAGATATGTATCTGGTTAAATTTTTAGATACTTCAGCAAAACCGTTCCTTCCGTGTAACAATTGTAGGTAAACAAGAAATACGTAGCAAGTACAACGGCAGACAGACACAGCTAAAACATTTTACAGTCTCATTTGTACTCGCTCAACTAAATTTACGGTGTTTTCCACGCAACAACAAAATTACCGATTAATTAGACTTCGCGCCGGTTTTACGCACGCTCGGGAATACTAATTATGGCGCAACCCGTAATTTCCGTCGCAGTTTGTTACGCGGGATAGTTGCGGGGCTCTCTACCGGAGTGGTACTGTAGGAACGGCAGATATATTCAGATGCACCGAATTTTCGTAATGCGCGAGTTTCCGACCTCGAAAACGTCCGTAGATTCGCTGACTCGCGAGGGCAATTTATTCGGATATTCGTCTGATCAAGGAGTAACCGTAACAAATATATCCGGAGTAAACGGAGTATTATTGAAGTTCCTTCGTTGGACAAACTTTGTTCGGCCCTAGGGGTACCAGCGGACAAATGAACGGATACCGCGAGCCAGTATTACTTACTATAGTCATCCGGGATTATCCTTTTATTTGCTGAGCATAGTCGGCACGTACGCAGTCCATTTCCTCCATGGTAATATCGTTACGCGCAAATACGAGCGAAGTATCTGCGAGCCGCGGAATGTTTGTTATAGCCCGAAGAGCGTATCGACAGAACAATCGACCGATTGAATCGCGTGCAGTTGAGAATTTAAAAGATTCCGCAAATTTGTTATGTGCTTCGAGAAAAGCGGCGCGATGTGTATCATTTAAGGGATACATAAATCGACCAATTTCCGATTTTATCGCGATGCAGGAGAAGTCGCGCGTGAGGCAAAAAATTTTTCATTTCCTCCTTTGCGCTTGTATTTCGTTCCCTTTTTTCTTTTTTTCTCTCTCTCTCTCTCTCTCTCTCTCTCTCGCTATTCCGTGCGGTCTCTCACATATCGACGTCACACGTGCGAGTTTCCGCACGAGTGAGAAAACCGGGACGGGACGGTACGGTGAGCGATATTTCATCTCCCGAAAAGTTCCTTAAGTACCGTACGCTCGAATTTATGCCGCCGTCTAAGCGAAAGCGGAGCGGAAAAAAATACCGGCGAAAAGTTTCTTCCTCGGAAACGGAGGCTTTCTCCCCGTTGTCCCACAGTGTCTAATTAATGAAAAGCAAGTATAGCGCGTTTATCTCGTTAGAACGGACTTTTCTAAGAATACGTCGCAATTGGCTCGATTATACTCCTTGTCCCGTTTCATTTGATAAGCTAAACGATAATTCTCGTGGCTGAGGGTTAAAAACAACTTTCGTAAGATAGAGACGCTTTTATCGTTTTCAGAAGTAAAAATATGTATTTAATATTCTTTGCAAGGTTTTAAAAAAGCTATTCGTATTGTTAAATTGATTATCAATTTAATACGTACTATTTTCAACTTTAGCTAGGGA